>JAIOJX010000005.1:73530344-73873000 GCA_022376925.1 Tragulus kanchil | reverse complement strand
AACCCTCTTCCGAGGCATTCTTCAAGACATGGAAAATGTAAGACAAGGCACAGTTAGAAAGTTTTGGAGTGTCAATGGTGCCCAAAGAAGGGCTTTTCCTGTAAAACTCACCTTCTGGTTTCGCCTCATAGAGCCATCGCGGACTTCACCTCAGCTATGTGTAAGCAGGATTGAGCTCTTGCCAGCAAGCTCAACTAAGCTTCTCAGTGTACGATCACTGAATTCACTGCTTTATCTCAGATTGCATCCAGCTTTCAAGAAGCTGGGAAAGCATCATGTTCATTGGCCTTTTTTAATGTGAATCAATTCCGCTTGATGGAGATATATATCACTTTCTCTTCAGGGTGTCGCCCTGTAGGCCCGAAAAGCCTCTTCTGAGGCGTTCTTCAAGACATGGAAAATGTAAGACAAGGCACAGTTAGAAAGTTTTGGAGTGTCAATGGTGCCCAAAGAAGGGCTTTTCCTGTAAAACTCACCTTCTGGTTTCGCCTCATAGAGCCATCTTGGATTTCATCTCAGCCATGTGTAAGCAGAAATGTGCTCTTGCCAATAAACTCAACTAAGTATTTCAGCGTTTGATCGCTGAATTCGCTGCTTTATCTCAGATTGCATCCAGCTTTCAAGAAGCTGGGAAAGCATCATGTTCATTGGCCTTTTTTAATGTGAATCAATTCCGCTTGATGGAGATATATATCACTTTCTCTTCAGGGTGTCGCCCTGTAGGCCCGAAAAGCCTCTTCTGAGGCGTTCTTCAGGGCATGGTATATGTAAGACAAGGCACAGTGAGAAATTTTGGAGTGTCAATGGTGCCCAAAGAAAGGCTTTTCCTGTAAAACTCGCCTTCTGGATTCGTGCCATAGAGCCCTCGCGGACTTCAGCTCAGCCCTCTGCAAGCAAGCATGAGCTCATTCCAGCAAGCACAACTAAGCTTCTCAGTGTATGATCCCTGAATTCGCTGCTTTATCTAAGATTTTATAGAGCTTTCAAGAAGGTGGGAGAGCATCGTGTTCATTGACTCTTTCAGTGTGAATCTATTTCGCTTGATGGAGATACATGTCACTTTATCTTCAGGGAGTCGCACAGTAGGCCCAAAAAGCCACTTCCGAGGCATTCTTCAAGGCATCGCAAATGTAATACAAGGCAAATTGAGCAAGGTTTGGCGTGTCCATGGTGCCCAAAGTAGGTCTTTTCCAATAAAACTCTCCTTCTGTATACGCCCCATAGAGCCATCGCGGACTTGACCTCCGCCATGGTAAGTAACATGAGCTCATTCCAGAAAGCACAACTAAGCTTCTCAGTGTATGATCCCTGAATTCGCTGCTTTATCTAAGATTTTATAGAGCTTTCAAGAAGGTGGGAGAGCATCGTGTTCATTGACTCTTTCAATGTGAATCTATTTCGCTTGATGGAGATACATGTCACTTTATCTTCAGGGAGTCGCACAGTAGGCCCAAAAAGCCACTTCCGAGGCATTCTTCAAGGCATCGCAAATGTAATACAAGGCAAATTGAGCAAGGTTTGGCGTGTCCATGGTGCCCAAAGTAGGTCTTTTCCAATAAAACTCTCCTTCTGTATACGCCCCATAGAGCCATCGCGGACTTGACCTCCGCCTTGCGTAAGTAACATGAGCTCATGCCGGAAATCTCAACTAACCTTTTCAGCGTATGATCCCTGAATTCACTGCTCTATCTCAGATTGTATCCAGCTTTCAAGAAGCTGGGAAAGCATCATGTTCATTGGGCTGTTTGAATGTTAATCTATTTCGCTTGATGGAGATATATATATATCACTTTCTCTTCAGGGAGTCCCAGTGTAAGTCGGAAAAGCCTCTTCGGATGCATTCTTCAGGGCATGGAGTACGTAAAACAGAGCACATTGAGAAAGTTTTGGAGTGTCAATGGTGCCAAAAAAGGGCTTTTCCTGCAAAATTCGCCTTTTGGATTTGCCCCTTACAGCCATCGCGGACTTCATCTCAGCCATGTGTAAGCAAGCCTGAGCTCTTACCAGAAAGCTCAACTATGCTTCTCAGCATATGATCCCTAATTCGCTGCTTTATCTCAGATTGTATCCAGCTTTCAAGAAGCTGGGAAAGCATTATATTTATTGCCCTTTTTGAACTTGATTCTATTTCGCTTCTTGGAGATATATATCACTTTCTCTTCAAGGTGTCGCACTCTAGGCCCGAAAAGGCTCTTCCGAGGCATTCTTCAGGGCATGGAATATGGAAGACAAGGCACATTGAGAAAGTTTTGGAGTGTCAATGGTGCGCAAAAAAGGGCTTTTCCTGTAAAACTCATCTTCTGGCTTCGCCCCATAGAGGCATCGCGGACTTCACCTCAGCCATGTTTAAGCAAGCCTGAACTATTGCCAGAAAGCTCAACTAAGCTTCTCAGCATATTATCCTTGAATTCGCCGCTTTATCTCAGATTGTATCCAGCTGTCAAGAAGCTGGGAAAGCATCATGTTCATTGGCCTTTTTGAATGTGAATCTATTTCTCTTGATGGCGATATATATCACTTTCTCTTCAGGGAGTCGCACTGTAGGCCCGAAAAGCCTCTTCCGAGGTGTTCTTCAGGGCATGGAATATGGAAGACAAGGCACATTGAGAAAGTTTTGGAGTGTCAATGGTGCCCTAAAAAGGGCTTTTACTGTAAAACTCATCTTCTGGCTTCGCCCCATAGAGGCATCGCGGACTTCACCTCAGCAATGTTTAAGCAAGCCTGAACTATTGCCAGAAAGCTCAACTAAACTTCTCAGTGTATGATCCCTGAATTCACTGCTTTATCTCAAATTGTATCCAGCTTTCCAGAAGCTTGGAAAGCATAATCTTCATTGGTATTTTTAAATGTGAATCTATTTCTCTTAATGGCGATATATATCACTTTCTCTTCAGGGAGTCGCACCGTAGGTCCCAAAAAGCCTCTTCCGAGGTGTTCTTCAGGGCATGGTATATGTAAGACAAGGCACAGTGAGAAAGTTTTGGAGTGCAAATGGTGCCCAAAAAAGTGCGTTTCCTGTTAGACTCACCTTTTGTATGCGCCCCATAGAGCCATGGAGGACTTCACCTCAGCCATTTGTAAGCAAGCATAAGCTCTTCCCACCAAGCTCAACTAAGCTTCTCAGCGTAAGATCCCTGAATTCATTGCTTTATCTCAGACTGTATCCAGCTTTCAAGAAGCTGGGAAAGCATCATGTTCTTTGCCCTTTTTGAATGTGAATCAATTTCGCGTGAAGGAGATTCATATCACTTTCACTTCAGGGAGTCACACTGTAGGCCCAAAAAGCCTCTTCCGAGGCGTTGTTCATGGCATGATATATGTAAGACAATGCACATTGAGAAAGTTCTGGAGTGTCAATGTTGCCCAAGGATGGGTTTTTCCTGTAAAACTCACCTTCTGATTTTGCCCCATAGAGCCATGGCGGACTTCACCTCAGCCTTGTGTAAGCAAGCCTGAGCTCTTGTCAGAAACCTCAACTATGCTTCTCAGCGTATGATCCCTGAATTTGCTGCTTTATCTCAGATTGTATCCAGCTTTCAAGAAGCTGGGAAAGTATCATGTTCATTTTCCTTTTTAAAAGTGAATCTATTTCTCTTGATGGCATTATATATCGCTTTCTCTTCAGGGAGTCGCACTGTAGGCCCGAAATTCCTCTTCCGAGGCATTGTTCCGGGCATGGTATATGTAAGACAAGGCACGTTGAGAAAGTTTTGGAGTGTGTATGGTCCCAAAGAAGGGCTTTACCTGTAGTACTCACCTTCTGGATTCGCCCCATAGGCCAACATGGACTTCAACTTTCCCGTGTGTAAGGAAGCACGTGCTCTTCCAACAAGTTCAACCAAGCTTCTCAGCGTATGATCCCTGAATTCGCTGCTTTATCTCAGATTGTATCCAGCTTTCAAGAAGCTGGGAAAGTATCATGTTCATTTTCCTTTTTAAAAGTGAATCTATTTCTCTTGATGGCATTATATATCGCTTTCTCTTCAGGGAGTCGCACTGTAGGCCCGAAATTCCTCTTCCGAGGCATTGTTCCGGGCATGGTATATGTAAGACAAGGCACGTTGAGAAAGTTTTGGAGTGTGTATGGTCCCAAAGAAGGGCTTTACCTGTAGTACTCACCTTCTGGATTCGCCCCATAGGCCAACATGGACTTCAACTTTCCCGTGTGTAAGGAAGCACGTGCTCTTCCAACAAGTTCAACCAAGCTTCTCAGCGTATGATCCCTGAATTTGCTGTTTTATCTCAGATTGTATCCAGCTTTCAAGAAGCTGGGAAAGCATCATGTTCATTGCCCTTTTTGAATGTGAATCTATTTCGCTTGATGGAGATATATATATCACTTTCTCTACAGGGAGTCGCACTGTAGAACCTAGAAGCGGCTTCCAAGGTGTTTTTCAGGGCATGGTATATGTAGGACATGGCACATTGAGAAAGTTCAGGAGTGTCAATGGTGCCCAAAGAAGGGCTTTTCCTGTCAAACTCGCCACTTGGCTTCGCCCCATAGAGGCATCGTGGACTTCACCTCAGCCATGTGTAAGCAAGCAGGAGCTCCTGCCAGAAAACTCAACGAGTATTCTCAAAGTACGATCCCTGAATTAGCTGCTTTATCTCAGATTGTATCCAGCTGTCAAGAAGCTGGGAAAGCATCATGTTCATTGGCCTTTTTGAATGTGAATCTATTTCGCTTGATGGAGATACATATCACTTTCTCTTCAGGGAGTCGCACTGTAGGCCCGAAAAGCCTCTTCCGAAGGGTTTTTCAGGGCATTGTATATGTAAGACAAGGCATATTGAGAAATATTCGGAGTGTCAAAGGTGCCCAAAAAAGGGCTTTGCCTGTAAAGCTCACCTTCTGGATTCGCCCCATAGAGCCATGGCGGACTTCACCTCATACATGTGTAAGCAGCATGAGCTCTTTCCAAAAAGCTCAACTAAGCTTCTCAGCGTATGATCCCTGTATGCGCTGCTTTATCCCAGATTGCATCCAGCTTTCAAGAAGCAGGGAAAGCATCATGTTCATTGGCCTTTTTGAATGTGAATCTATTTCGCTTGATGGAGATACATATCACTTTATCTTCAGGGAGTCGCACTGTAGGCCCGAAAAGCCTCTTCCGAAGGGTTTTTCAGGGCATTGTATATGTAAGACAAGGCATATTGAGAAATATTCGGAGTGTCAAAGGTGCCCAAAAAAGGGCTTTGCCTGTAAAGCTCACCTTCTGGATTCGCCCCATAGAGCCATGGCGGACTTCACCTCATACATGTGTAAGCAGCATGAGCTCTTTCCAAAAAGCTCAACTAAGCTTCTCAGCGTATGATCCCTGTATGCGCTGCTTTATCCCAGATTGCATCCAGCTTTCAAGAAGCAGGGAAAGCATCATGTTCATTGGCCTTTTTGAATGTGAATCTATTTCGCTTGATGGCGGTATATATCACTTTATCTTCAGGGACTTGCACTGTAGGCCCGAAAACCCTTTTGAGGCATGTTTCAGGGCATGGTATATGAAAGACAAGGCATATGGAGAACGTTTCGGAGTGTCAATGGTGCCCAAAGAAGGGCTTTTTCTGTTAAAATCACCTTCTGGATTCGCCCCATAGAGCCATCGCGGACTTCAGCTCAGCCCTGTGCTAGCAAGCATGAGCTCATTCCAGCAAGCACAACTAAGCTTCTCAGTGTATGATCCCTGAATTCGCTGCTTTATCTAAGATTTTATACAGCCTTCAAGAAGGTGGGAGAGCATCGTGTTCATTGACTCTTTCAATGTGAATCTATTTCGCTTGATGGAGATACATGTCACTTTATCTTCAGGGAGTCGCACTGTAGGCCCGAAAAGCCTCTTCTGAGGCATTCTTCAGGGCATCCCATATGGAATACAAGGCACATTGAGCAAGGTTTGGCGTGTCCATGGTGCCCAAAGTAGGTCTTTTCCAATAAAACCTGCCTTCTGTATTTGCCCCGTAGAACCTTCCTCGACTTCACTCAGTCATGTGTAAGGAAGAATGACCTCTTGCCAGAAAACACAACGAAGCTTTTCAGCATTTGAACGCTGAATTATCTGCCTTATCAAGACTGTATCCAGCTTTCAAGAAGTTTGGAAATCATCATGTTCAGTGGCCTTTTTGAATGTGAATCTTCTTCGCCTGATGGTGATACATATTGAGAAAGTCGCACTGTAGGCCCCAAAAGACTCTTCTGAGGCATTCTTCAGGGCATGGAATATGTAAGACAAGACACACTGAGAAAGTCTGGGATAGTAAATGGTGCCCACCGAAGGGCTTTTCCTTTAAACTTGCCTTCTGAATTCGCCCCAAAGAGACATCTAGGACTTCACCACACCTGTGTAATCATGTATAAGCTCTTGCCAGAAAACTCGAAAATGATTTTCAGCATATGATCACAGATTCGCTTCATTATCTCAGACTTTGTCAAGCTTTCAAGAAGCTGCCAAAGCTTCATGTTCATTACCCTTTTGAATGAGAAACTATTTCGCTTAATTGCGATACATAACACTTTTTCTTAATAGTGTCGCAGTGTAGGCCCGTAAAACCTCTTCCGAGGCATTCTTCAAGGCTTGGAATATGTAAGACAAGACACACTGAGAAAGTCTGGGATAGTAAATGGTGCCCACCGAAGGGCTTTTCCTTTAAACTTGCCTTCTGAATTCGCCCCAAAGAGACATCTAGGACTTCACCACACCTGTGTAATCATGTATAAGCTCTTGCCAGAAAACTCGAAAATGATTTTCAGCATATGATCACAGATTCGCTTCATTATCTCAGACTTTGTCAAGCTTTCAAGAAGCTGCCAAAGCTTCATGTTCATTACCCTTTTGAATGAGAAACTATTTCGCTTAATTGCGATACATAACACTTTTTCTTAATAGTGTCGCAGTGTAGGCCCGAAAAGCCTTTTCCGAGGCATTCTTCAGTGCATGGTGTATGTAAGACAAAACACATTCAGATGGTTTTGGAGTGTAAATGGTGCCCAAAGAAGGGCTTTTCCTGTAAAACTTAAATTTTTTTTTTTTCGCGCCATAGCGTCATCTTGGACTCCATATTAACAAGGTGTAATGGAGAATGAGCTCTGGCCAATAAACCCAACTAAGCTATTCAGCGTATGATTACGGAATTAGCTGCTGTATCTCGGACTGTAGCCTGCTATCAAGAAGCTTGGAGAACCTCATGTGCATTGTCCTTTTTGAATTTGAATCTATTTCGCGTGATGGCGGTACATACTGCTTTCTCTCTGAGAGTCACACTGAAGGCCAGATAAACCTCTTCCCTGGCATTCTTACTAGCATGAAACATATCAAACAATGCAAAGTGTGGCTTGTTTTGGAGTGAAAATGTTACCCGAAGATGGGCGTTTTGTCTAAATCTGGCCTTTTGTATTCCTCCCATAGAGACATTACTGACTCCACCTCTGCCAGGTGGAAATAATAATGAGCTCTTGGCAGAAAACTTAACTCAGCTTTTCAGCATGTGACCAATGAATTAGTTTCTCTATCTCAGACACTACCCACTAACAATTAGCAGGGAATTCAGCATGGGCATAGCCCATTTCAAGTTTGGATCTAGTTCAACTATTACAGATATGTACGGCTTTCTTTTCTGAGAGTAGCACTGAGGGCCATAAAAGCCTGTTCCTAAGCCTCCTTACCGGCTTGGAAAATGTAAAACACGGCAGAGTGTGCTTGTTGAGGAGTGTAAATGTTGCCCAAGAAGGCCTTGTCATGTAAATAATGCCTTTTTTATTCTCTCCATAGTGGCATTTCAGACTCCACCTCAACCAGGTGGAATCAAGAATTAGCTCTTTGCACATAACTCAGCTAAGCTTTTCAGCATGTGACCAATGAATTAGTTTCTCTATCTCAGACACTACCCACTAACAATTAGCAGGGAATTCAGCATGGGCATAGCCCATTTCAAGTTTGGATCTAGTTCAACTATTACAGATATGTACGGCTTTCTTTTCTGAGAGTAGCACTGAGGGCCATAAAAGCCTGTTCCTAAGCCTCCTTACCGGCTTGGAAAATGTAAAACACGGCAGAGTGTGCTTGTTGAGGAGTGTAAATGTTGCCCAAGAAGGCCTTGTCATGTAAATAATGCCTTTTTTATTCTCTCCATAGTGGCATTTCAGACTCCACCTCAACCAGGTGGAATCAAGAATTAGCTCTTTGCACATAACTCAGCTAAGCTTTTCAGCGTATGATCACTGAATTAGTATCTGTATCTCAGACTGTAGCCTTCTATCAAGAAGATGGGAAGTCAACATGATCATTGCCCTTTCTCACTTTGAATCAATTTTGCGTAAGGGTGATACATAACGCTTTCTCATCAGAGAGTTGCACTCTAGGCCTGAACAGCCACTTCCGAGGATTTTTCAGGGCATGGAAAAGGTAAGACAAGGCACATTGAGATGGTTTTGGAGTGTAAATGTTGACCAAAGTAGGGCTTTTCCTGTGAGCCTTGACTTCTATTTTAGCCCCATAGAGTCATATTGGACTGCACATCAGACAGGTATAATGAAGAATGAGCTCTTGCCAGAAAACTATACTAAGCTATTCAGCATATGATCACGGAATTACCTTCTTTGTCCCAAACTGTAGCCTGTTATCAAAAAACTGGAATAACAGCATGTTCATTGCCCTTTTGTAATTTGGATCTATTTCTCGTGACGGCAACACATAATCCTTTCTAATCTGAAGGTTGCACTGAAGGCAAGGAAAACCTCTTCCCAAACCTACTTACTGGCATAGAAGAAGCAAAGCATGGAAAAGTCTGCTTGTTTTGAAGTGTAAATGTTACCCAAGAAGACCTTTTCATGTAAATCTTCCCTTTTGTATTCTCCAGATAGTGGAATTTCAGACTCCACCCCAACCTGGGGTAAGCAAGAATGAGCTCTTTCCCAACAACTCAACTAAGCATTTCAGTGTGCGATCACTGAATTAGCTGCTGTATCTCAGAGTGTAGCCTGCTATCAAGAAGCTGGGAAGGGATCATGTTCATTGGCCTTTCTCACTTAGGATGTATTTCACGGGATGGCGATACATACCACTTTCTCTTCTGACAGTCCCACTGAAGGCCAGAGAAACCTCTTCCTAGGCCATCTTACTGGCATGGCTTATGTAAAACAAGGCATGGTATGCCTGTTTTGGAGTGTAAATTTTGCCCAAATTAGGACTTTTTCTGTGAGCCTTGACTTCTATTTTAGCCCCATAGAGTCATATTGGACTGCACATCAGACAGGTATAATGAAGAATGAGCTCTTGCCAGAAAACTATACTAAGCTATTCAGCATATGATCACGGAATTACCTTCTTTGTCCCAAACTGTAGCCTGTTATCAAACAACTGGAATAACAGCATGTTCATTGCCCTTTTGTAATTTGGATCTATTTCTCGTGACGGCAACACATAATCCTTTCTAATCTGAAGGTTGCACTGAAGGCAAGGAAAACCTCTTCCCAAACCTACTTACTGGCATAGAAGAAGCAAAGCATGGAAAAGTCTGCTTGTTTTGAAGTGTAAATGTTACCCAAGAAGACCTTTTCATGTAAATCTTCCCTTTTGTATTCTCCAGATAGTGGAATTTCAGACTCCACCCCAACCTGGGATAAGCAAGAATGAGCTCTTTCCCAACAACTCAACTAAGCATTTCAGTGTGCGATCACTGGATTCGCTGCTGTATCTCAGACTCTCTCCGGCTATGAAGAAGCTGGGAAGACATCATGTTCATTGCCCTTTCTCACTTTGGATGCATTTCGCGGAATGGCGATACATACCGCTTTCTCTTCTGACAGTCCCACTGAAGGCCAGAGAAACCTCTTCCCAGGCATTCTTACTGGCATGGAACATGTAAAACAATGCAGAGTGTGCTTGTTGTGGAGTGCAAGTGTTTCCCAAAGTAGGCCTTTTCATGTAAATCTTGCCTTTTGTATTCCCCCAATAGAGCCATGACTGACACCTCCTCTGCCAGGTGGAAACAATAATGAGCCCTTGGCAGAAAACTTAACTCAGCTTTTCAGCATATGACCACTGAATTAGCTTCTGTATTTCAGACACTAGTCTGGTATTAAGAAGCTGGGAAGGCAGCATGTGTATTGTCCATTTCGACTTTGGATCTCGTTCACCTTCTCCAGATACATACCCCTCCTTCCTGGGAGTCGCACTGAAGGCCGGAAAAGCCTGTTCCTAGGACTCCTTTCCGGAATAGAAGATGTAAAATACGGGAAAGTGTGCTTGTTTTGGAGTGCAAATGTTGGCCAAAGAAGTCCTTTTCCTGTAAAACTTGCCTATTGTATTCTCCCCGTAGTGGCATTTCAGACTCCACCCCAACCAGTTGCAATCAAGAATGCGCTCTTTCCCGGAAACTCAGCTAAGGTTTTCAGCGTATGATCACTGAATTAGCTGCTCAGACAGTATCCAGCAACCATGAAGCTGGGAAGGCATCATGTTCATTACCTTTTATCACTTTGGAGGCATTTGGCCTGATGGCGATACATACTGCTTTCTCTTCAGAGAGTCGCAGTGTAGGCCCGAAATGCCACTTCCGAGGCATTCTCCAGTGCATGCAATATGTAAGACAAGCCACATTGTGAAGGTTTTGGAGCGTAAATCTTGCCCAAAGAAGGGCTTTTCCTGTAACCCTTGCCTTCTGTTTTAGCCCCATAGAGCCATCTTGTACTCCACCTATGCCAGGTGTCAACTCGAATGAGCTCATGCCAGAAAGCTCAGCTAAGCTTTTCAGCATATGATCACGGAATTAGCTGCTGTATCTCAGACTGTAGCGTGCTATCAAAAAGTATGGAGAACCTCATGTGCATTGTCCTTTTTGAATTTGAATCTATTTCGCGTGATGGTGATACATACCACTTTCTCTTCTGACAGTGTCTCTGAAGGCCAGAGAAACCTCTCCCCAGGCATTCTTACTGGCATGGAACATGTCAAACAACGCAGAGTGTGCTTGTTGAGGAGTGTAAATATTGCCCAAAGAAGGCCTTTTCATGTAAATTTTGCCTTTTGTGTTCCCCCAGTACAGCCATGACTGACACCTCCTCTGTCAGGTGGAAACAATAATGAGCCCTTGGCAGAAAATTTAAGTCTGCTTTTCAGCATATGACCACTGAATTAGCTTCTGTATTTCAGGCACTAGCCTACGATCAAGAAGCTGGGAAGGCAGCATGCCATTTCCCATTTCGACTACGGATCTATTTCACCTACTACAGATACATACCCTTCTTTTCTGAGTATCGCACTGAAGGCGGATGTGTATTCCTAGGAATTCTTTCCGGAATCGAAGATGTTAAACATAGGAAATTGTGCTTGTTTTGGAGTGTAAGTGTTGGCCTAAGAAGTCCTTTTCCTGTAAAACTTTCCTATTCTATTCTCCCCGTAATGGCATTTCAGACTCCACCCCAACCATGTGTAATCAAGAATGAGGTCTTTCCTGAAAACTCAGCTAAGCTTTTCAGCTTATGACCACTGAATTAGTGTCTATATCTCAGACTGTAGCCTGCTGTCAAGAAGCTGGGAAGGCATCATGTTTATTGCCCTTTCTCACTTTGGAGACATTTGGAGTGATGGCGATACATACCGCTTTCTCTTCAGAGAGTCACATTGTAGGCCCGAAAAGCCACTTGGAGGATTTTTCAGGGTACCAAATATGTAAGGCAAGGCATATTGAGAAGGTTTTGGAGTGTAAATGTTGCCCAAAATAGGGCTTTTACTGTAAACCTTGGCTTCTGTTTTCGCCCCCTAGAGTCATATTGGACCTCACATCAGCCAGGTGTAGTGAAGAATGAGCTCCTGAAAAAACTCAACTACATTTTGTATGGCTTTGGAATCCCTAACGAAAATGTTTACCTCAGAGAGTTGCAGCAAATGAGAAACGTGGATGCTGACATGGTCCACACTCTGCTCCTGTGGGATCTCATTTTATTTCTGAGTCTTCCTAACGATTTCTACACTGGTTGTGAAGCTTTTGCCAATAAAAGCATTTTTGTAGTCCTTCTGGTAAGTGTGAGACATTCTTAAGGCCAGAGAAACCTCTCCCAGGCATTCTTACTGGCATGGAACATGTCAAACAACGCAGAGTGTGCTTGTTGAGGAGTGTAAATATTGCCCAAAGAAGGCCTTTTCATGTAAATTTTGCCTTTTGTGTTCCCCCAGTACAGCCATGACTGACACCTCCTCTGTCAGGTGGAAACAATAATGAGCCCTTGGCAGAAAATTTAAGTCTGCTTTTCAGCATATGACCACTGAATTAGCTTCTGTATTTCAGGCACTAGCCTACGATCAAGAAGCTGGGAAGGCAGCATGCCATTTCCCATTTCGACTACGGATCTATTTCACCTACTACAGATACATACCCTTCTTTTCTGAGTATCGCACTGAAGGCCGGATGTGTATTCCTAGGAATTCTTTCCGGAATCGAAGATGTTAAACATAGGAAATTGTGCTTGTTTTGGAGTGTAAGTGTTGGCCTAAGAAGTCCTTTTCCTGTAAAACTTTCCTATTCTATTCTCCCCGTAATGGCATTTCAGACTCCACCCCAACCATGTGTAATCAAGAATGAGGTCTTTCCTGAAAACTCAGCTAAGCTTTTCAGCTTATGACCACTGAATTAGTGTCTATATCTCAGACTGTAGCCTGCTGTCAAGAAGCTGGGAAGGCATCATGTTTATTGCCCTTTCTCACTTTGGAGACATTTGGAGTGATGGCGATACATACCGCTTTCTCTTCAGAGAGTCACATTGTAGGCCCGAAAAGCCACTTGGAGGATTTTTCAGGGTACCAAATATGTAAGGCAAGGCATATTGAGAAGGTTTTGGAGTGTAAATGTTGCCCAAAATAGGGCTTTTACTGTAAACCTTGGCTTCTGTTTTCGCCCCCTAGAGTCATATTGGACCTCACATCAGCCAGGTGTAGTGAAGAATGAGCTCCTGAAAAAACTCAACTACATTTTGTATGGCTTTGGAATCCCTAACGAAAATTTTTACCTCAGAGAGTTGCAGCAAATGAGAAACGTGGATGCTGACATGGTCCACACTCTGCTCCTGTGGGATCTCATTTTATTTCTGAGTCTTCCTAACGATTTCTACACTGGTTGTGAAGCTTTTGCCAATAAAAGCATTTTTGTAGTCCTTCTGGTAAGTGTGAGACATGTCAATACAAGTCATGTTCCCGTCTGAATTCAACGTCTTGTAAAGACTCTTTTCCAGTGTAAAACACTTCCATAGAATTCTCCTAGTTGAGCCAATGAGGACTCCACTCCACGAATTTGTAGGCAATGATGAGCACATTTCCTGAGAACTCAAGTTCCCTGTTTTTCTATGAAATCTGGTACAAGCCTCTCTACCTCAGAGAGTTGGCTACGAAAGGAAAACTTTGATGCAGACCCTGTCCGCACTGTGCTCCCATGGGAATACAGTTGTTTATTGAAGCATTTTCTGCTGAATTACAGTGTGGTACAGAAACATATGTTGATGAAAGCATCTTGATAGACCTTCTGGGAAGTGGGAAACAGGTGAATTCAGGTCACATTGTTTCTGTTCCTGAGTCCAAGGTGTAGAATAGAGTGTTTTCCAGTGCAATGCATTAACTTAGCATTCACTGCGTTGAGACAGTTAAGATTCCACTCCAATCAGGTGTAGTCAATAATGAGCTCGTTCCAGAATCTTCAATTACCCGGCTTGGCTTTGGAATTCCTGACAATCCTCTAGCTATGCAAGTTGGCCACAAACGTCAGTCAAGGAGGCCAACGCTTTCCACAATCTGCTCCCATGGGATTTCATTCGTTGCCTGTGGCTTCCTTCAGACACACAATGTGTTAGCATAACTTATGTCGGTGAAGTCATTGTTTTAGTCCCTCTTGGAAGTGTGTAAAAGGTCAATTCAGGTCATGTTGTGCCTCTTTCTAAGTCCAAAGTGTAGGAAAGTGTGTTTTCCCGTGTAACGCGCTGCCTTAGTTTTCGACTCGTTGAGCCAATTAAGACTCCACTCCAATCAGGTGTAGTCAATAATGAGCTCGTTCCAGAATCTTCAATTACCCGGCTTGGCTTTGGAATTCCTGACAATCCTCTAGCTATGCAAGTTGGCCACAAACGTCAGTCAAGGAGGCCAACGCTTTCCACAATCTGCTCCCATGGGATTTCATTCGTTGCCTGTGGCTTCCTTCAGACACACAATGTGTTAGCATAACTTATGTCGGTGAAGTCATTGTTTTAGTCCCTCTTGGAAGTGTGTAAAAGGTCAATTCAGGTCATGTTGTGCCTCTTTCTAAGTCCAAAGTGTAGGAAAGTGTGTTTTCCCGTGTAACGCGCTGCCTTAGTTTTCGACTCGTTGAGCCAATTAAGACTCCACTCCACCCAGGTGTTTGTGATAATGAACTCGTTCCACAAACCTCCAGAAACTTCCTCGGATTTGGAATCCTGAAGAAACCTCTTTTGCTCAGAGAGTGGTTGACAAATGAGAAATGCAGATGTCTACACTGTCCACACTCTGTTTGCATGGGAATTCATTCCTTTCCTAGGGCTGCTTTCTGACTCCCAATGTCTTAGCGCAACGTATGCCGACCAGATCACTTTTGTAGACCATCTTGGAAGTGTGTAAAAGGTCAATTCAGGTCATACTGCTCCCGTTTCTGAGTTCAAAGTGTAGGAGAGAGTGTTTTCCACTGTAATGTGCTGTCTTAGCTTTTTACTCGTTGAGCCAATGGAGACTCCATTGCACCCAGGTGCAACTTATAATGAGTTCCTTTCAGACACCTCATGTACATGGTTTGTCTATGAAATCCCAATCAAGCCTCTCTAGCTCAGAGATTTGTCTGCAGGCAGAACCTGAAATCTGGACCCTGTCCATCCTCTGCTCCCATGGGAATGAACTAGTCCTCGGGGCATTGTTCTGACTTTCTCTGTGGTAGAGAAAATTCCGCCAAGGAAAGCATCTTTGTATACACTTGGGAAGTGTGAAACAGGTCAAGTAAGGTGACATTGTTCTCATTCCTGAGTTCAAAGTGTAGGAAAGAGTGCTTTCCAGTTTAATGTGCTTCCTTAGCTTTTGCTTCATTAAGCCAATGAAGATGCCACTCCACCCAGGTGTTAGTGATAATGAGCTAGTTCCAGAAAACTCAAGAAACGTGTTCGGATTTGGAATCCTGAAGAAACCGCTATAACACAGAGAGATGTGGGCAAATGAGAAATGCAGATGTCGACACTGTCCACACTCGGCTCCCATGGGAGTTCATTGGATTCCTGAGGCTCTGTACCAATTTCTACAGTGGCAGAGCAATTTACACCAATGAAAGCATCCTCATACACCTACTTGGAAGTGTGAAACATGTCAACTCAGTCACATTGTTCCCGTTGCTGAGTCCAATGGGTAGGAAAGAGTGTTTTCCGGTGTAAGGTGCTGCCTTAGCAATCGCCAGAGTAAGCCAATGAAGACTCTACTCGACCCCTGTGTAGGCGATAATGAGCTTGTTCCAGAATCTTTAAGTACCCAGCTCGGCTTTGGAATCCCGAACAAGCCTCTAGCTATGCAAGTTGGCTGTAAACGTCAGTTGAGGGTGCCAACACTGTCCATAATCTGCTCTCATGGGATTTCGTTCGTTTTCTGCAGCTTCTTTCTGACAGACAATGTGATAGCGAAATATATGCCAACCGCAGCATCGTTGTAGACCTTCTTGGAAGTGCGTAAAAGGTCAATTCAGGTCATGTTCTGCCTGTATCTAAGTCCAAAGTGTTGGAAAGTGTGTTTTCCCCTGTAACGCACTGCCTTAACTTTCGACTCACTGAGCTGATTAAAATTCCACTACAACAAGGTGTTTGTGATAATGGGCTCATTCCACAAACCTCTAGAAACTTGCTCAGATTTGGACTCCTGAAGAAACCTCTTTACCTCAGAGAGGGGTCGACAAATGAGAAACGCGGATCAGCTCCCATGGGAGTTCATTGGATTCCTGAGGCTTTGTACCGATTTCTACAGTGGCAGAGAAACTTATGCTGATGAATGCATCCTCATAGACCTTCTTGGAAGTGTGAAACAGGTCAACTCTGTCACATTGTTCCCGTTCTTGAGTCCAAAGGGTAGGAAAGAGTGTTTTCCGGTGTAAGGTGCTGCCTTAGCAATCGCCAGAGTAAGCCAATGAAGACTCTACTCGACCCCTGTGTAGGCGATAATGAGCTTGTTCCAGAATCTTTAAGTACCCAGCTCGGCTTTGGAATCCCGAACAAGCCTCTAGCTATGCAAGTTGGCTGTAAACGTCAGTTGAGGGTGCCAACACTGTCCATAATCTGCTCTCATGGGATTTCGTTCGTTTTCTGCAGCTTCTTTCTGACAGACAATGTGATAGCGAAATATATGCCAACCGCAGCATCGTTGTAGACCTTCTTGGAAGTGCGTAAAAGGTCAATTCAGGTCATGTTCTGCCTGTATCTAAGTCCAAAGTGTTGGAAAGTGTGTTTTCCCGTGTAACGCACTGCCTTAACTTTCGACTCACTGAGCTGATTAAAATTCCACTACAACAAGGTGTTTGTGATAATGGGCTCATTCCACAAACCTCTAGAAACTTGCTCAGATTTGGACTCCTGAAGAAACCTCTTTACCTCAGAGAGGGGTCGACAAATGAGAAACGCGGATCAGCTCCCATGGGAGTTCATTGGATTCCTGAGGCTTTGTACCGATTTCTACAGTGGCAGAGAAACTTATGCTGATGAATGCATCCTCATAGACCTTCTTGGAAGTGTGAAACAGGTCAACTCTGTCACATTGTTCCCGTTCTGGAGTCCAAAGTGTAGGAAAGAGTGTTATCCAGTGTAAGGCGCTACCTAAGCAATAACCAAAGTGAGACAATTAAGACTCCACTCCAGACCCATGTAGGTGATAATCAGCTGGTTCCAGACACCTCAAGTACCTTGTTTTCTTTGGAATCCCAAACAAGCCTCCCTAGCTCAGTGAACTGGCAGCAAACGTGAGCCATGTATGCTGAAACTGTCTGCACTCTGCTCCCATGGGGATTCAGTTCTTTACTAAAGCTTTATTTGTTGAATTACTATATGGTGCATAAACAAAGGTTGAAGAAAGCATCTTTGTACACCTTCTGGGAAGTGTGAAACAGGTAAATTCACGTCACGTTGTTTCTGTTCCTCAGTCCAAGGTGTAGGAAAGAGTGTTTAGCAGTGTAATGCACTTACATAGCATTCGCCTCGTTGAGTCAATTAAGACTTCACTCCACCCAGGTGTAGGTGATATTAAGCTTGTTTCTACAACCTCAAGAACAGTGTTTGTCTCTGAAACCAAGAACAAGCCTCTCTAGCTCAGAAAGTTGGCCACAATGGAGAAACCTGTTTGCCGAGAGAGTCCGCAAACCACTCACATGGGATTTCATTCATTTTCTGGGGCTTCTTTCTGACTCCCAATGTGTTAGCACAACTTATGTTGACCATTGCATTTTCATAGACCTTCTTGGAAGAGTGTAAAATGTCAATTCAGGTCACAATGGTTCCATTCCTGAGTCTAAGCTGTAGGAAAGAGTGCTTTCCAGTGTAATGCACTAACTTACCATTCACCGCGTTGAGCCAATTAAGATTCCACTACAACCAGGTGTTAGAGATAATGAGCTCCTTCCAGAAACCTCAAGAACCCTGTGTGTCTGTGAAATCTAAAACAAGCCTCTCTAGCTCAGAAAGTTGGCCACAATGGAGAAACCTGTTTGCCGAGAGAGTCCAAAACCACTCACATGGGATTTCATTCATTTTCTGGGGCTTCTTTCTGACTCCCAATGTGTTAGCACAACTTATGTTGACCATTGCATTTTCATAGACCTTCTTGGAAGAGTGTAAAATGTCAATTCAGGTCACAATGGTTCCATTCCTGAGTCTAAGCTGTAGGAAAGAGTGCTTTCCAGTGTAATGCACTAACTTACCATTCACCGCGTTGAGCCAATTAAGATTCCACTACAACCAGGTGTTAGAGATAATGAGCTCCTTCCAGAAACCTCAAGAACCCTGTGTGTCTGTGAAATCTAAAAGAAGTGTCTCTACCTCAGAAAGTTGGCCACAAAAGAGAAACATGTATGGCGACACTGTCCACAATCTGCTCCCATGGGAGTGAATTCTTTTCTTGGGGCTTCCTTCTGACTCACAAGGTGTTATCACAATTTATGCCAACCAAAGCATCTTTGCAGTCCGTCTGGGAAGTTTGACCCAGGTCAAGACAGGTCACATTTTCGTGTTTCTGAATTCAAAGTGTTGGAAAGTCTGTTGTCCGGTTCAACACTTCCAGAACGTTCTCCCAGTTGAGCCAGTTAGGACTCCACACCAGCCAGGTGTAGGTGATAATGAGCACATTTGGAGGGACCTCAAGGATGCTGTTTGTCTATGAAATCTCGAACAACCCTTTCTAGCTCAGAGAGTTGGCCACAAAAGAGAAATGTTGATGCCGACCCTGTCCACACTGTGCTTCAATGGGAATTCAGTCGGTTATTAAAGCTTTCTTTGTTGAATTACAATGTGGAACCGAAACTAACGTTGATGAAGGTATCTTTGCAGTCCTTCTGGGAAGTGTGAAACAGGTGAATTCAGGTCATATTGTTTCCGTTCCTGAGTTCAAAATGTAGGAATGTGTGTTTTCCGGTTTAAAACGCTGCCTTAGCTTTTCCAATGTTGAGCCAGTTAAGAGTCCATGCCACCCAGGTTTAGGCGATAAAGAGCTTGTTCCAGAAACCTCAAATTCCTTGTTTGGCATTGGAATCCCAAACGAAAGTCTTTATCTCAGAGAGTTGCGGCAAATGAGAAACGCGGATGTTGACACGGTCCACACTCTGCTCCCATGGCAGTTCATTTTACCCCTGAGGCTTCCTACCGATTTCTACAGTGCTAGAGAAGCATATGCCAATAAAAGCAATATTGTAGTCCTTCTGGTAAGTGTGAAACACGTCAATTCAGGTCATGTTGTTCCCATCTGAATTCAAAGTGTTGGATCGACTGTTTACCGGTGTAAAACACTTCCATAGAATTCTCCTAGTTGAGCCAATGTGGACTCCACTCCATGCAGTTATAGGCGATAATGAGCACGTCTCTGGAGACCTCAAGGTCCCTGTTTGTCTATGAAATCTCGAACAACCCTCTCTAGCTCAGAGAGTTGGCCACAAAAGAGAAATGTTGATGCCGACCCTGTCCACACTGTGCTTCAATGGGAATTCAGTCGGTTATTAAAGCTTTCTTTGTTGAATTACAATGTGGAACCGAAACTAACGTTGATGAAGGTATCTTTGCAGTCCTTCTGGGAAGTGTGAAACAGGTGAATTCAGGTCATATTGTTTCCGTTCCTGAGTTCAAAATGTAGGAATGTGTGTTTTCCGGTTTAAAACGCTGCCTTAGCTTTTCCAATGTTGAGCCAGTTAAGAGTCCATGCCACCCAGGTTTAGGCGATAAAGAGCTTGTTCCAGAAACCTCAAATTCCTTGTTTGGCATTGGAATCCCAAACGAAAGTCTTTATCTCAGAGAGTTGCGGCAAATGAGAAACGCGGATGTTGACACGGTCCACACTCTGCTCCCATGGCAGTTCATTTTACCCCTGAGGCTTCCTACCGATTTCTACAGTGCTAGAGAAGCATATGCCAATAAAAGCAATATTGTAGTCCTTCTGGTAAGTGTGAAACACGTCAATTCAGGTCATGTTGTTCCCATCTGAATTCAAAGTGTTGGATCGACTGTTTACCGGTGTAAAACACTTCCATAGAATTCTCCTAGTTGAGCCAATGTGGACTCCACTCCATGCAGTTATAGGCGATAATGAGCACGTCTCTGGAGACCTCAAGGTCCCTGTTTGTCTATGAAATCTGGAACAAGCCTCTCCAGCTCAGAGAGCTGGCCACGAAAGAGAAAAGTTGATGCCGACCCTGTCAGCACTGTGCTCGCATGGGAATATAGTTGTTTATTAAAGCATTTTCTGCTGAATTACAATGAGGTACCAAAACGTACATTGATGAAAGCATCTTGATAGACCTTCCGGGAAGTGGGAAACAGGTAAATTTAGGTCACATTCTTTCCGTTCCTGAGTCCAAGTTGTAGGATAGAGTGTTTTCCAGTGCAATGCACTAACTTAGCATTCACCGCGTTGAGACAGTTAAGATTCAACTCCAACCAGTTATAGGCGATAATGAGCACGTCTCTGGAGACCTCAAGGTCCCTGTTTGTCTATGAAATCTGGAACAAGCCTCTCCAGCTCAGAGAGCTGGCCACGAAAGAGAAAAGTTGATGCCGACCCTGTCAGCACTGTGCTCGCATGGGAATATAGTTGTTTATTAAAGCATTTTCTGCTGAATTACAATGAGGTACCAAAACGTACATTGATGAAAGCATCTTGATAGACCTTCCGGGAAGTGGGAAACAGGTAAATTTAGGTCACATTCTTTCCGTTCCTGAGTCCAAGTTGTAGGATAGAGTGTTTTCCAGTGCAATGCACTAACTTAGCATTCACCGCGTTGAGACAGTTAAGATTCAACTCCAACCAGGTGTAGGCAATAATGAGCTCGTTCCAGAATCTTCAAGTACCCGGCTCGGCTCTGAAATTCTGCTCAAGCCTCTAGCTATGCAAGTTGGCCGCAAACATCAGTCGAGGATGCCGACACTGTCCACAATCTGCTCCCATGGGATTTCATTCATTTCCTGCAGCTTCCTTCTGATACACAATGTGTTAGCGTAACTTAGGGCGACTGAAGCATCATTGTAGACCTTCTTGGAAGTGTGTAAAAGGTCAATTCAGGTCATGTTGTGCCCGTTTCTAAGTCCAGAGTGTAGGAAAGTGTGTTGTCCCGTGTAACGCTCTGCCTTAGCTTTTGACTCATTGAAACAATTAAGACTCCATTCCACCCAGGTGTTTGTGATAATGAGCTCGTTCCCTAACCTCTAGAAACTTGCTCAGATTTGGACTCCTGAAGAAACCTCTTTACCTCAGAGAGTGGTCAGCAAATGAGAAACACGGATGTCAACACTGTCCACACTCTGCTCCCATGGGAGTTCACTGTATTCCTGAGGCTTCGAACCGATTTCTACAGTGGCAGAGTAACGTAGGCCAACGAAAGTGTCCTCGTAGACCATCTTGGAAGTGTGAAACAGGTCAACTCAGTCACATAGTTCCTGTTCCGGAGTCCAAAGTGTAGGAAAGTGTATTTTCCGGTGTAAGGCACTGCCTTAGCAGTCACCACAGTGAGCCAATTAAGACTCCACTCCACCCAGGTGTTTCTGTTAATGAGCTCGTTCCACAAACCCCTAGACACTTGCTCGGATTTGGAATCCTGAAAAAATCTCTTTAGCTCAGAGAGTGGTAGGCAAATGAGAAACGTGGATGACGACACTGTCCACACTCTGCTCCCATGGGAGTTCATTGGATTCCCGAGGCTTCGTACCGATTTCTACAGTGTCAGAGAAGCTTATGACGATGAATACATCCTCAAAGATCTTCTTGGAAGTGTGAAACAGGTCAACGCTGTCACATCGTTCCCTTTCCTGAGTCCAAAATGTAGGAAAGAGTGTCTTCTGGTGTAAGGCGCTGCCTTAGCAATCGCCACAGTGAGCCAATTAAGACTCCACTCCAATCAATGTGGGTGATAATGAGCTCGTTCTAGACACCTCAAGTACCCTGTTTGGCTTTGGAATCCATAACAAGCCTTCCTAGCTCAGTGAGCTGGAAGCAAATGAGAACCGCGTACGCTGACACTGTCCACACTTTGCTCCCATGGGCATTCAGTTCTTTACTAAGGCTTTATTGATTGAATTACAATGTGGTGCATAAACTTATGTTGAAGAAAGCTTTTTTGTACACCTTCTGAGAAGTGTGAAACAGGCCAATTCACGTCACGTTGTTTCCGTTCCTCAGTCCAAGTTGTAGGAAAGAGTGTTTTCAGGTGCAATGCACTAATTTAGCATTCACCACATTGAGGCTATTAAGATTCAACTACAACCAGCTGTTAGTGATAATGAGATCCTTCCAGAAACCTCAAGAACCCGCTGTGTCTGAGAAAACTAGAAGAAGCATCTCTACCTCAGAAAGTTGGCCACAAAAAAGAAAAGTGTATGCTGACACTGTCCACACTCTGACACCATGGAATTCATTCTTTTCCTGGGGCTTCCTTTGACTCACAAGGTGTTACCAAAACTTATGTCGAACAGACCATCTTTGCAGACCTCCTGAGAAGTGTGAAACAGGCCAATTCACGTCACGTTGTTTCCGTTCCTCAGTCCAAGTTGTAGGAAAGAGTGTTTTCAGGTGCAATGCACTAATTTAGCATTCACCACATTGAGGCTATTAAGATTCAACTACAACCAGCTGTTAGTGATAATGAGATCCTTCCAGAAACCTCAAGAACCCGCTGTGTCTGAGAAAACTAGAAGAAGCATCTCTACCTCAGAAAGTTGGCCACAAAAAAGAAAAGTGTATGCTGACACTGTCCACACTCTGACACCATGGAATTCATTCTTTTCCTGGGGCTTCCTTTGACTCACAAGGTGTTACCAAAACTTATGTCGAACAGACCATCTTTGCAGACCTCCTGGGAAGTGTGACCCAGGTCAAGCCAGGTCACATTTTTCTCGTTTCAAAGTTCAAAGTGTAGGAAAGACTGTTTTCAGGTGCAACATTCTTCCATAGCATTCGCCTAGTTGAGCCAGTTAGGACTGCACATGAGCCGTGTGTAGGCGATAATGGGCACATTTGGAGGGACCTCAAGGGCCCTGTTTGTCTATGAAATCTCAAACAAGCCTCTCCAGCTCAGAGAGTTGACCAAAAAAAGAAAAATGTTGATGCCGACCCTGTCCGCACTGTGCTTCAATGGGAATTCAGTTGGTTATTAAAGCTTTCTTTGTTGAACTACAATGTGGTACGGAAACTGCCATTGATGAAGGCATCTTTGTAGTCCTTCTGGAAAGTGTGAAACAGGTGAATTCAGGTCACACTGTTTCTGTTCCTGACTTCAAGATATACGAATGTGTGTTTTCCGGTTTCAAACGCTGCCTTCGCTTTTCCAAAGTTGAGCCAATTGAGAATTCATGCCACCCAAGTTTAGGCGATAAAGAACTCGTTGCAGAAACCTCAAGGACCTTGGTTTGCTTTGGAATCCCTAACAAAAGTCTTTGCCTCAGAGAGTTGCGGCAAATGAGAAATGCGGATGTGGACACGGTCCGCACTCTCCTCCCATGGCAGTTCCTTTTATCCCTGAGGATTCGTACCGATTTCTACAGTGATAGAGAAGCATTTGCCAATAAAAGGATTTTTGGAGTCCTTCTGGTAAGGGAGAAACGCATGAATTCAGGTCACGTTGTTCCCGTCTGAATTCAATGTGTTGGAAAGACTGTTTTCCAGTGTAAAACATTTCCATAGAATTCTCCTAGTTGAGCCAATGAGGACTCCACCCCACGCCGTTGTAGGTGATAATGAGCATGCTTCTAGAGACCTCAAGGTCCCTGTTTGTCTACGAAATCTCAAACAAGCCTCTCTAGCTCAGAGAGTTGGCCACGAAGGGGAAACGTTGATGCGGACCTGGTCCGCACTGTGCTTCAATGGGAATTCAGTTGGTTATTAAAGCTTTCTTTGTTGAACTACAATGTGGTACGGAAACTGCCATTGATGAAGGCATCTTTGTAGTCCTTCTGGAAAGTGTGAAACAGGTGAATTCAGGTCACACTGTTTCTGTTCCTGACTTCAAGATATACGAATGTGTGTTTTCCGGTTTCAAACGCTGCCTTCGCTTTTCCAAAGTTGAGCCAATTGAGAATTCATGCCACCCAAGTTTAGGCGATAAAGAACTCGTTGCAGAAACCTCAAGGACCTTGGTTTGCTTTGGAATCCCTAACAAAAGTCTTTGCCTCAGAGAGTTGCGGCAAATGAGAAATGCGGATGTGGACACGGTCCGCACTCTCCTCCCATGGCAGTTCCTTTTATCCCTGAGGATTCGTACCGATTTCTACAGTGATAGAGAAGCATTTGCCAATAAAAGGATTTTTGGAGTCCTTCTGGTAAGGGAGAAACGCATGAATTCAGGTCACGTTGTTCCCGTCTGAATTCAATGTGTTGGAAAGACTGTTTTCCAGTGTAAAACATTTCCATAGAATTCTCCTAGTTGAGCCAATGAGGACTCCACCCCACGCCGTTGTAGGTGATAATGAGCATGCTTCTAGAGACCTCAAGGTCCCTGTTTGTCTACGAAATCTCAAACAAGCCTCTCTAGCTCAGAGAGTTGGCCACGAAGGGGAAACGTTGATGCGGACCTGGTCCTCACTGTGCTCCCATGGGAATGCAGTTGTTTATTAAAGCATTTTCGGCTGAATTACAATGTCGTACCGAAACATACGTTGATGAAAGCATCTTGATAGACCTTCTGGGAAGTGTGAAACAGGTCAATTCACGTCATGTTGTTTCCGTTCCTCAGTCCAAAGTGTAGGAAAGAGAGTTTTCCAGTGTAATGCACTTACCTAGCATTTGCCTCGTTGAGCCGATTAAGACTCCACTCCACCCAGGTGTAGGTGATATTAAGCTCGTTTCTGCAATCTCCAGACCGTGTTTGTCTCTGAAACCACGAACAAACCTCGCAAGCTCAGAAAGTTGGCCACAAAGGAGAAACCTTTTTGCCGACAGGGTCCACACTGTGCTCCCATGGGAATACAGTGGTTTATTAAAACATTTTCAGCTGAATTGCAATGTCGTACTGAAACGTACGTTGATGAAAGCATCTTTGTAGACCTTCTGGGAAGTGAGAAACAGGTCAATTCAAGTCACATTGTTCCCGTTCCTGAGTCCAAGGTGTAGGATAGAGTGTCTTCCAGTGTAATGCACTAACTTAGCCTTCACAGCGTTTAGCCAGTTCTGATTCCACTCCACCCATGTGTAGGCAAAATTAGATCGTTCCAGACACCTCAAGTACCTTGTTTGGCTTTGCAATCTTGAACAAGTCTCCCTAGCACCGCGAGTTGGCAGCAGATCAATACCACGTATGCTGACACAGTCTGAATTCTGCTCCCACGGGCATTCAGTTGATTACTAAAGCTATATTGGTTGAATTACAATGTGGTACCTAAACTCACGTTGATGAAAGCATCTTTGTAGACCTTCTGGGAAGTGTGACACAGGTCAATTCAGGTCACATTGATCCCGTTCCTGAGTCCAAGGCGTAGGCGAAAAAGGTTTCCAGTGTAAGGCGTTGCCTTAGCAATGGCCACAGTGATCCAATTAAGATTCCACTCCACCCAGGTGTAGGCAAAAATGAGCTCGTTCCAGATGTCTCACGTTCCTTGTTTGGCTTTGGAATCCCGAACAAGCCTCCCTAGCACCGCGAGTTGGCAGCAGACGAAAACCCCGTACGCTGACACTCTCCGCACTCTGCTCCCATGGGCATTCAGTTGATTACTAAAGCGTTATTTGTTGAATTACAATGTGGGACCTAAACTTACGTTGAATAAAGCATCTTTGTACACCTTCTGGGAAGCAGGAAACAGGTCAATTCACGTCATGTTGTTTCCGTTCCTCAGTCCAAAGTGTAGGAAAGAGTGTTTTCCAGTGTAATGCACTTACCTAGCATTCGCCACTTTGAGCCGATTAAGACTCCACTCCACCCAGATGTAAGTGATATTCAGCTCGTTTCTGCAACCTCCAGACCGTGTTTGTCTCTGAAACCAAGAACAAGCCTCTCTAGCTCAGAAAGTTGGCCACCAATGTGAAACATGTGTGCAGACAGAGTCCGCACTGCGCTCCCATGGGATTTCACTCTTTTCCTGGGCCTTCTTTCTGACTGCCAACGTGTTAGCGCAACTTGTGCCAACCAAAGCATCTTCGTAGACCTTCTTGGAAGTGTGCAAAAGGTCAATTCAGGTCATATTGTTTCCGGTCCTGTGTTCATGGTGTAGGAAAGACTGTTTTCCAGTGTAATGCACTAACTTAGCATTCACCGCATTGAGCCAATTAAGATTCCAGTCCAAACAGGTATAGGCGATAATAAGCTCGCTCCAGACACCTCAGGCATCTTGTCTGCCTTTGGAATGCCAAACAAGCCTCCCCAGCTCAGCGGGTTGGCAGCAAACAATAAATGCGTGCGCTGACACTCTCCCCACTCTGCTCCCATGGGCATTCAGTTGATTACTAAAGCGTTATTTGTTGAATTACAATGTGGGACCTAAACTTACGTTGAATAAAGCATCTTTGTACACCTTCTGGGAAGCAGGAAACAGGTCAATTCACGTCATGTTGTTTCCGTTCCTCAGTCCAAAGTGTAGGAAAGAGTGTTTTCCAGTGTAATGCACTTACCTAGCATTCGCCACTTTGAGCCGATTAAGACTCCACTCCACCCAGATGTAAGTGATATTCAGCTCGTTTCTGCAACCTCCAGACCGTGTTTGTCTCTGAAACCAAGAACAAGCCTCTCTAGCTCAGAAAGTTGGCCACCAATGTGAAACATGTGTGCAGACAGAGTCCGCACTGCGCTCCCATGGGATTTCACTCTTTTCCTGGGCCTTCTTTCTGACTGCCAACGTGTTAGCGCAACTTGTGCCAACCAAAGCATCTTCGTAGACCTTCTTGGAAGTGTGCAAAAGGTCAATTCAGGTCATATTGTTTCCGGTCCTGTGTTCATGGTGTAGGAAAGACTGTTTTCCAGTGTAATGCACTAACTTAGCATTCACCGCATTGAGCCAATTAAGATTCCAGTCCAAACAGGTATAGGCGATAATAAGCTCGCTCCAGACACCTCAGGCATCTTGTCTGCCTTTGGAATGCCAAACAAGCCTCCCCAGCTCAGCGGGTTGGCAGCAAACAATAAATGCGTGCACTGACACTGTCCGCACTCTGCCCCCAAGGGGATTCAGTTGTTTACTAAAGCATCATTTGCTGAATACAGTGTGGTACCTACATTTACCCCGATGAAAGCATCCTCGTAGACCTTCTTGGAAGTGTGAAACAGGTCAACGCAGGTCACATTGTTCCCGTTCCTGAGTCCAAGCGGTAGGCAAAAGAGTTTTCCGCTGTAAGGCGCTGCCTTAGCAATCGCCACAGTGAGCCAATTAAGACTCCACTCCACCCCCGTGTAGGCGATAAAGAACTCGCTCCAGACACGTCAAGTACCTTGTTTGGCTTTGGAATCCTGAACAAGCCTCCCTAGCTCAGCAAGTTTGCAGCAAACAAGAACCGTGTGCGCTGACACTGTCCGCACTCTGCTCCCATGGGAATTCTGTTGTTTACTAAAGCTGTATTTGTTGAATTACAATGTGCTGCGTAAACCAATGTTGAAGAAAGCATCTTTGTACAACTTCTGGGAGGTGTGAAACAGGGCAATTCAAGTCACATTGTTTCCGTTCCTGAGTCCAAGGTGCAGGAAAGAGTGTTATTCCGTGTCATGCACTTACTTAGCATTCGCCTCTTTGTGTTGGACACAAAGGAGAAACCTTTTTGCTGACAGGGTTCACACTGCTCTCCCATGGGATTTCATTCTTTTCCTGGTTCTTCTTTCTGACTCCCAATGTGTTAGCTCGACTTATGCCAACAAAAGCATTTTTGTAAACCTTCTTGGAAGTGTGAAACAGGTCAATTTATTTCGCATTGCTCCCGTTTCTGTGTCCAAGGTGTAGGATAAAGTCTTTTCCAGTGTAATGCACTCAATTAGCATTCACCGCGTTGAGCCAATTAAAATTCCACTCCAACCAGGTGTACACATTAGTGAGCTCGTTCCAGAATCTTCAAGTACCCAGCTCAGCTGTGGAATTCTGAAGAAGCCTCCAGCTATGAATGTTGGCCTCAAACACCAGTCGTGGTGGCTGACACTGTCCGCACTCTGCTCCCATGGGAATTCTGTTGTTTACTAAAGCTGTATTTGTTGAATTACAATGTGCTGCGTAAACCAATGTTGAAGAAAGCATCTTTGTACAACTTCTGGGAGGTGTGAAACAGGGCAATTCAAGTCACATTGTTTCCGTTCCTGAGTCCAAGGTGCAGGAAAGAGTGTTATTCCGTGTCATGCACTTACTTAGCATTCGCCTCTTTGTGTTGGACACAAAGGAGAAACCTTTTTGCTGACAGGGTTCACACTGCTCTCCCATGGGATTTCATTCTTTTCCTGGTTCTTCTTTCTGACTCCCAATGTGTTAGCTCGACTTATGCCAACAAAAGCATTTTTGTAAACCTTCTTGGAAGTGTGAAACAGGTCAATTTATTTCGCATTGCTCCCGTTTCTGTGTCCAAGGTGTAGGATAAAGTCTTTTCCAGTGTAATGCACTCAATTAGCATTCACCGCGTTGAGCCAATTAAAATTCCACTCCAACCAGGTGTACACATTAGTGAGCTCGTTCCAGAATCTTCAAGTACCCAGCTCAGCTGTGGAATTCTGAAGAAGCCTCCAGCTATGAATGTTGGCCTCAAACACCAGTCGTGGTGGCCGACACTGTCCACAATCTGCTCCCATGGGATTTTATTCATTTCCTGCGCCTTCCTTCTGACACACAATGCGTTAGCCTAATTTAGCCGACCGAAGCATCGTTGTAGACATCCTTGGAAGTGAGTAAAAGGTCAGTTCTGGTCCTGTTGTTCTCGTTTCCAAGTCCAAAGTGTAGGAAAGTGTGTTTTCCCATGTAACTCGCTGCATTAGCTCTCGATTTGTTCAGCCAATTAAGACTCCACTTCACCCAGGTGTTTGTGATAATGAGCTCATTATCCAAACCTCTGGAAACTTCTTGGATTTGGAATCCTGAAGAAACCTCTTTAGCTCAGACAGTCGTCCGCAAATGAGAAACGTGGATGCCGACGCTCTCCATACTCTGCTCCCATGACAGTTCATTGGATTCCTGATGTAGGAATGTGTGTTTTCCAGTTTAAAACACTGCCTTAGCTTTTCCAACGTTGAGCCAATTGAGAGTCCACACCACCCAGGTGTAATGAGCTCATTCCAGAAACCTCAAGTACCTTGTGTGGCTTTGGAATCCCGAACAAGCCTCCCTAGTTCAGCGAGTTGGCAGCAAATGAGAACCGCTTACACTGACACTCTCTGCACTCTGTTCCCATGGGAATTCACTTGTTTATTAAAGCTTTATTGTTTGAATTGCAATGTGGTGCATAAAATTACGTTAAAGAAAGCATGTTTGTACACCTTCTGGGAAGTGGGAAAGAGGTCAATTCACGTCATGTTGTTTCCGTTCCTCAGTCCAAAGTGTAGGAAAGAGTGTTTTCCAGTGTAATGCACTTACCTAGCATTCGTCTTGTTCAGCCAATTAAGACTCCACTTCACCCAGGTGTTTGTGATAATGAGCTCATTATCCAAACCTCTGGAAACTTCTTGGATTTGGAATCCTGAAGAAACCTCTTTAGCTCAGACAGTCGTCCGCAAATGAGAAACGTGGATGCCGACGCTCTCCATACTCTGCTCCCATGACAGTTCATTGGATTCCTGATGTAGGAATGTGTGTTTTCCAGTTTAAAACACTGCCTTAGCTTTTCCAACGTTGAGCCAATTGAGAGTCCACACCACCCAGGTGTAATGAGCTCATTCCAGAAACCTCAAGTACCTTGTGTGGCTTTGGAATCCCGAACAAGCCTCCCTAGTTCAGCGAGTTGGCAGCAAATGAGAACCGCTTACACTGACACTCTCTGCACTCTGTTCCCATGGGAATTCACTTGTTTATTAAAGCTTTATTGTTTGAATTGCAATGTGGTGCATAAAATTACGTTAAAGAAAGCATGTTTGTACACCTTCTGGGAAGTGGGAAAGAGGTCAATTCACGTCATGTTGTTTCCGTTCCTCAGTCCAAAGTGTAGGAAAGAGTGTTTTCCAGTGTAATGCACTTACCTAGCATTCGTCTTCTTGAGCCAATTAAGACTCCACTTCACCCAGGTGTAGGTGATATTAAGCTCGTTTCTGCAACCTCAAGAACCGTGTCTGTCTCTGAAACCAAGAACAAGCCTCTCTAGCTCAGAAATTTGACCACAAAGGAGAATCCACTTTGCCGACACAGTCTGCACTCCACTCCCATGGGATTTCACTCTTTTCCTGCAGCTTCTTTCTGACTCCCAAGGTGTTAGCGCAACTTATGCCAACCAAGGCATCATCGTAGACCTTTGGGGAAGTGTGAAACCAGTCAACTCAGGTCACATTGTTCCTGTTCCTGAGTCCAAGGTGTAGGATAAAGTCTTTTCCAGTGTAATGCACTAACTTATCCTTCACCGCCTTGAAGCAATTAAGATTCCACTCCAATCAGGTGTATGCAATAATGAGCTCGTTCCGGAATCTTAAAGTACCCAGCTCGGCTTTGTAATTTGGAACAAGCCTCTAGATATGCAAGTTGGCTGCAAACCTCAGTCGAGGATCCCGACACTGTCCACAGTCTGCTCCCATGGGATTTCATTAGTTTCCTGAGACTTCCTTCTGACACACAATGTGTTAGCCTAACTTAGGCCGACCGAAACATCGTTATAGACCTTCTTGGAAGTGTGTAAAAAGTCAATTCAGGTCGTGTTGTTCCCGTTTCTAAGTCCACAGTGTAGGAAAGTGTGTTTCCCCGTGTAACGCGCTGCCTTACCTTTCGACTCATTGAGCCAATTAAGACTCCACTCCACCCAGGTGTTTGTGATAATGAGCTCGTTCCACAAACCTCTAGAAACTTGCTCTTATTTGGAAACCATAAGAAACCTCTTTATCTCAGAGAGTGGTCAGCAAATGAGAAACGTGGATGTCGACACTGTCCACACTCGGCTCCCATGGGAGTGCATTGGATTCCTGAGGCTTCGTATCAATTTCTACAGTGGCAGAGCAAACTACACCGATGAAAGCATCCTCATAGACCTTCTTGGAAGTGTGAAACAGGTCAACTCAGGCACATTGTTCCCTTTCCTGAGTCCAAACTGCAGAAAAAAATAGTGTTTTGGGGGAAGGGCGCTGCCATAGCAATCGCCACAGTGAGCCAAATAAGAGTCCACTCCACCCAGGTGTAGGCGATAATGAGAATATTCCAGACAGCTCAAGTACCTTGTTTGGCTTTGTAATCCCAAACAAGTCTCCCTAGCTCAACGTGTTGGCAGCGTACGAGAACTGCGTATGCTGACACTGTCTGCACACTGCTCCCATGGGCATTCAGTTGTTTACTAAAGCATTATTTGTTGAAGTACAATGTGGTACCTAAATTTACCTCAAGTACCCAGCTCGGCTTTGTAATTTGGAACAAGCCTCTAGATATGCAAGTTGGCTGCAAACCTCAGTCGAGGATCCCGACACTGTCCACAGTCTGCTCCCATGGGATTTCATTAGTTTCCTGAGACTTCCTTCTGACACACAATGTGTTAGCCTAACTTAGGCCGACCGAAACATCGTTATAGACCTTCTTGGAAGTGTGTAAAAGTCAATTCAGGTCGTGTTGTTCCCGTTTCTAAGTCCACAGTGTAGGAAAGTGTGTTTCCCGTGTAACGCGCTGCCTTACCTTTCGACTCATTGAGCCAATTAAGACTCCACTCCACCCAGGTGTTTGTGATAATGAGCTCGTTCCACAAACCTCTAGAAACTTGCTCTTATTTGGAAACCATAAGAAACCTCTTTATCTCAGAGAGTGGTCAGCAAATGAGAAACGTGGATGTCGACACTGTCCACACTCGGCTCCCATGGGAGTGCATTGGATTCCTGAGGCTTCGTATCAATTTCTACAGTGGCAGAGCAAACTACACCGATGAAAGCATCCTCATAGACCTTCTTGGAAGTGTGAAACAGGTCAACTCAGGCACATTGTTCCCTTTCCTGAGTCCAAACTGCAGAAAAAAATAGTGTTTTGGGGGAAGGGCGCTGCCATAGCAATCGCCACAGTGAGCCAAATAAGAGTCCACTCCACCCAGGTGTAGGCGATAATGAGAATATTCCAGACAGCTCAAGTACCTTGTTTGGCTTTGTAATCCCAAACAAGTCTCCCTAGCTCAACGTGTTGGCAGCGTACGAGAACTGCGTATGCTGACACTGTCTGCACACTGCTCCCATGGGCATTCAGTTGTTTACTAAAGCATTATTTGTTGAAGTACAATGTGGTACCTAAATTTACCTCAAGTACCTTGGTTGGCTTTGGAATCCCTAACAAAAGTCTTTACCTCAGATAGTTGTGGCAAATGAGAAACACAGATGTTGACATGTTCCACGCTCTGCATCCATGGCAGTTCAATTTATCCCTGAGGATTTGTACCTATTTCTACAGGGATAGCGAATTTGTTGCCAATAAAACATTTTTGTAGTCCTTCTGATAAGTGTGAAACACGTCAATTCAGATCACGTTGTTCCCGTCTGAATTCAAAGTGTTGGAAAGACTGGATACCGGTGTAAAACACTTTCATAGAATTCTCCTAGTTGACCAGTGAGGACTCCACTCCACGCAGTTGTAGGCGATAATGAGCATGCTTGTAGAGACCTCAAGGTCTCTGTTTGTCTATGAAATCTGGAAGAAGCCTCTCTAGCTCAGAGAGTTGGCCACGAAGGAGAAACGTTGATGCCAACCCTGTCTGCACTGTGCTCCCATGGGAATACAGTTATTTATTAAAGCATTTTCTGCTGAATTACAATGTGGTACTGAAACACACGTTGATGAAAGCATCTTGATAGACCTTCTGGGATGTGGGAAACGGGTCAATTCAGGTCACATTGTTCCTGTTCCTGAGTCCAAGGTGTAGGAAAGAGTGTTTTCCAGTGTAATGCACTAACTTAGCCTTCACAGCGTTGAGCCAGTTATGATTCCACTTCTCCCAGGTGTAGGCAAAAATGAGATCATTCCAGACACCTCAAGTACCTTGTTTGGCTTTGCAATCCCAAACAAGCCTCCCTAGCTCTGTGAGTTGGCAGCAGATGAAAACCGCGTACGCTGACACTGTCCGCACTCTGCTTCCAAGGGCATTCAGTTGATTACTAAAGCTTTATGTGTTGAATTACAATGTGCTACCTAAACTCACGTTGATCAAAGCATCTTTATAGACCTTCTGGGAAGTTTGAAACAGGTTAATTCAGGTGACACTGTTTCCGTTCCTGAGTTCAAAATATAGGAATGTGTATTTTCCGGTTTAAAATGCTGCCTTAGCTGTTCCTTCGTTGAGCCAATTAAGAGTCCACGCCACCCAGGTTTAGGTGATAAAGAGCTCGTTCCAGTTTGCTGAGAGTCTGCACTCCTCTCCAATGGGAATTCACTCTATTCCTAGAGCTTCTTTCCGACTCCCAATGTGTTAGCACAACTTGTGCTGACAAAAGCATCTTCGTAGACCTTCTTGGAAGTGTGTAAAAGGTCAATTCAGGTCACATTCTTTCCGTTCCTGAGTCCAAGGTGTAGGAAAGAGTGTTTTTCACCGTAATGAACTAACTTAGCATTCACCGCATTGAGTCGATTTGGATTTCACTCCAACCAGTTGTTAGTGATAATGAGCTCCTTCTAGAAACCTCAAGAACCCTGTGTTTCTTTGAAATCAAGAAGAAGCGTCTCTACCTCGGAAAGTTGGACACAAAAGAGAAACGTGTATGCCGACACTGTCTGCACTCTGCTCCAATGGGAATACTTTCTTTTCCTGGGGCTGCCTTCTGACTCACAAGTTGATAGCGCAACTAATGCCAACCCAAGCATCTTTATAGACCTTCTGGGAAGTTTGAAACAGGTTAATTCAGGTGACACTGTTTCCGTTCCTGAGTTCAAAATATAGGAATGTGTATTTTCCGGTTTAAAATGCTGCCTTAGCTGTTCCTTCGTTGAGCCAATTAAGAGTCCACGCCACCCAGGTTTAGGTGATAAAGAGCTCGTTCCAGTTTGCTGAGAGTCTGCACTCCTCTCCAATGGGAATTCACTCTATTCCTAGAGCTTCTTTCCGACTCCCAATGTGTTAGCACAACTTGTGCTGACAAAAGCATCTTCGTAGACCTTCTTGGAAGTGTGTAAAAGGTCAATTCAGGTCACATTCTTTCCGTTCCTGAGTCCAAGGTGTAGGAAAGAGTGTTTTTCACCGTAATGAACTAACTTAGCATTCACCGCATTGAGTCGATTTGGATTTCACTCCAACCAGTTGTTAGTGATAATGAGCTCCTTCTAGAAACCTCAAGAACCCTGTGTTTCTTTGAAATCAAGAAGAAGCGTCTCTACCTCGGAAAGTTGGACACAAAAGAGAAACGTGTATGCCGACACTGTCTGCACTCTGCTCCAATGGGAATACTTTCTTTTCCTGGGGCTGCCTTCTGACTCACAAGTTGATAGCGCAACTAATGCCAACCCAAGCATCGTTGCAGACCTTCTGGGAAGTGTGACCCAGGTCAAGTCATGTCACATTTTTCCCGTTTCTGAGTTCAAAGTGTTGGAAAGACTGTTGTCTGGTGTAACACTCTTCCATAGCATTCACCTAGTTGAGCCAATTAGGACTCCACACGAGTCAGGTGTGGGCAATAATGAGCACGTTTGGAGGGATTTCAAGGATCCTATTTGTCTATGAAATAGCGAACAAGCATCTCTAGCTCAGAGAGTTGAACACAAAAGAGAAATGTTGATTCCGACCCTGTCTGCTCTGTACTCCCATGGGAATACAGTTGTTTATTAAAGCATTTTCTGCTTAATTACAATATGGTACCGAAATGTACATTTATGAAAGCATCTGGATAAACCTTCTGGGAAGTGTGAAACAGGTCAAATCAGGTCACATTGTTCCAGCTCCTGAGTCCAAGGTGTAGGATAGAGTGTTTCCAGTGTACTGCACTTACTTAGCATTCACCGCATTGAGCCAATTATGATTCCATTCCAACCAGGTGTACGCAAAAATGAACTCGTTCCAGAATCTTCAAGAACCCGGCTTGGAATGGGAACTCCGAAAAAGCCTCTAGCTGTGTAAGTTGGCCGTAAACGTGAGTCGAGGGTGCCGACACTGTCCACAATCTGCTCCCATGGGATTTCATTCATTTCCTGCGGATTCCTTCTGACACACAATGTGTTAGTCTAGCTTAGGCTGACTAAAGCATCGTTGCAGACCTTCTGGGAAGTGTGACCCAGGTCAAGTCATGTCACATTTTTCCCGTTTCTGAGTTCAAAGTGTTGGAAAGACTGTTGTCTGGTGTAACACTCTTCCATAGCATTCACCTAGTTGAGCCAATTAGGACTCCACACGAGCCAGGTGTGGGCAATAATGAGCACGTTTGGAGGGATTTCAAGGATCCTATTTGTCTATGAAATAGCGAACAAGCATCTCTAGCTCAGAGAGTTGAACACAAAAGAGAAATGTTGATTCCGACCCTGTCTGCTCTGTACTCCCATGGGAATACAGTTGTTTATTAAAGCATTTTCTGCTTAATTACAATATGGTACCGAAATGTACATTTATGAAAGCATCTGGATAAACCTTCTGGGAAGTGTGAAACAGGTCAAATCAGGTCACATTGTTCCAGCTCCTGAGTCCAAGGTGTAGGATAGAGTGTTTCCAGTGTACTGCACTTACTTAGCATTCACCGCATTGAGCCAATTATGATTCCATTCCAACCAGGTGTACGCAAAAATGAACTCGTTCCAGAATCTTCAAGAACCCGGCTTGGAATGGGAACTCCGAAAAAGCCTCTAGCTGTGTAAGTTGGCCGTAAACGTGAGTCGAGGGTGCCGACACTGTCCACAATCTGCTCCCATGGGATTTCATTCATTTCCTGCGGATTCCTTCTGACACACAATGTGTTAGTCTAGCTTAGGCTGACTAAAGCATCGTTGTAGACCTTCTTGCAAGTGTGTAAAAGGTAAATTCAGGTCATCTTGTTCCCGTTTCTAAGTCAAAAGTGTAGGAAAGTGTGTTTTCCCATGTAATACACTGCCCTAGATTTGGACTCGTTGAGTCAATTAAGACTCCACTCCACCTAGGTGTTTGTGAAAATCAGCTCATTTCATAAACCTCTAGAAACGCGCTTGAATTTGGAATCCATAAAAAGCCTCTTTAGCTCAGAGAGGGGTCGGCAAATGAGAAACGCAGATGTCGACACTGTCCACCCTCTCCTCCCATGGGATTTCATTGGATTCCTAAGGCGTCGTACCAATTTCTACAGTGGCAGAGCAATGTACGCCAATGAAAGCATCTTCGTAGACCTCAAGTATTCTGTTCCACTTTGGCATCCCAAACAAGCCTCTCAAAATCTGTCAGATGTCTGCAAAACGAGAACCATGCATCCGACACTGTTTTTACTCTACTCCCAAGGGTTTTCATTCGTTTCCTTGGCCTTGTTCTCATTTACAATGTGGGAGAGGAACCTACAGTGAGGAAAACATATTTGTAGACCATCTTGTAGGTGGGAAACAGGTCAGTTGAGATCACATGGTTCCCTTTCCTGAGTTCACAGGGTAGGAAAGAGTGTTTTCCGGTCCAACATCCTGCCTTACCGTAAACCTTGCTGATTCAATTAAGACTCCACTCCACCCAGGTGATAGTGATAATGAGCTGCTTCCTGAAAACTCAAGTACACTTCTCGACTTTGGAATCCCAAACAAGCCTCTCAAACTCTGGCAGTAGGCTGTAAATGAGAACCATGTATGCCGACACTGTCTTTACTCTACTCCCAAGGGTTTTCATTCGTTTCCTTGGCCTTGTTCTCATTTACAATGTGGGAGAGGAACCTACAGTGAGGAAAACATATTTGTAGACCATCTTGTAGGTGGGAAACAGGTCAGTTGAGATCACATGGTTCCCTTTCCTGAGTTCACAGGGTAGGAAAGAGTGTTTTCCGGTCCAACATCCTGCCTTACCGTAAACCTTGCTGATTCAATTAAGACTCCACTCCACCCAGGTGATAGTGATAATGAGCTGCTTCCTGAAAACTCAAGTACACTTCTCGACTTTGGAATCCCAAACAAGCCTCTCAAACTCTGGCAGTAGGCTGTAAATGAGAACCATGTATGCCGACACTGTCTTTAATCTGCTCCCAAGGGCTTTCATTCGTTTCCTTGGTTTTGTTCTCATAGACGATGTGGGAAAGAACCTATGGCAAGGAAAGCATCTTTGTAGACCTTCTGGTAGTTGTGAAACAGGTCAATTGAGGTTACATGCTTCCTGTTCCCGAGTCCACAGGGTAGGAGGGAGTATTTTTTCTTCTAATACGCTGCCTTAACATACCCATCGTTGAGCCAGTTAAGACATCATTCCACCCCAGTAGAAGCAATAATGAGCATGTTCCTGAAACCTGAAGTAAGCTGGTCAACTTTGGTCAACCAAGCAAGCCACTCAAACTCAGGGAGTTGGCTGCCAATGGGAACCATGTATGCTGACACTGCTGTTATTCTGCTAACAAGGGCTTTCATTCATCTCATTGGCTTTGTCCCCTTTTACGATGAGGGAAAGGAACTTACAGAGAGGAAAGCATCTTTGTAAACCTTATGGTAAGTGAGAAACAGGTCAATTTAGGTCACATGGTTCCCGTTTCCTAGTGCACAGGGTAGGAAAGAGTGTTTTCCGTTCGAACGCTCGGCCTTAACTTACCCATCGGTGAGCCAATGAAGACTCCACTCCACCCAGTTGTAACAGATAATGAGCTCCTTCCTGAAACATCAAGTACTCTGTTGGACTTTGGAATCCCTAAGTAGCCTCTCAATCTCTGGGACTTGGATGCCAATGAGAATCACGTATGCTGGCACTTTTTTTCTCTCCTGCCAAAGGTTTTGATTAGTTTCCTTGGCTTTCTTCCCATTTACAATGTGGAAAAGGAACCTACTGCAAGGAAAGCATCTTTGTAGACCATATGGTAGGTGTGCAACTGGTCAATTGAGGTCACATGGTTCCCGTTCCCAAGTCCAAATGTAGGAAAGAGTGTTTTCAGTCTAACGCACTGCCTTACCTTACCCTTCATTGAGCCGTTTAAGACTCCACTCCAAGAAGGTGGAAGCGATAATGAGCTCGATCCAGAAACCTCAAGCATACTGTTCAACTCTGGAATCCCACAAAGGCCTCTCAAACTCACACAGATGGCTGCAAACGACAACCACGTAGCCCATAATGTTTTCAGTCTACTCCCAAGGGTTTTCATTCGTTTATATCGCTTTGTTCTCATTTACAATGTGGGAAAATAACCTACGCGAGAGAAGCATCTTTAGGGATCTTCGGTTAGGTGGGAAAGAGGTCAACTGAGTTAACATGGCTTCAGCTCCTAGTGCACAGGGTAGGAAAGAGTGTTTTCCGTTCGAACGCTCGGCCTTAACTTACCCATCGGTGAGCCAATGAAGACTCCACTCCACCCAGTTGTAACAGATAATGAGCTCCTTCCTGAAACATCAAGTACTCTGTTGGACTTTGGAATCCCTAAGTAGCCTCTCAATCTCTGGGACTTGGATGCCAATGAGAATCACGTATGCTGGCACTTTTTTTCTCTCCTGCCAAAGGTTTTGATTAGTTTCCTTGGCTTTCTTCCCATTTACAATGTGGAAAAGGAACCTACTGCAAGGAAAGCATCTTTGTAGACCATATGGTAGGTGTGCAACTGGTCAATTGAGGTCACATGGTTCCCGTTCCCAAGTCCAAATGTAGGAAAGAGTGTTTTCAGTCTAACGCACTGCCTTACCTTACCCTTCATTGAGCCGTTTAAGACTCCACTCCAAGAAGGTGGAAGCGATAATGAGCTCGATCCAGAAACCTCAAGCATACTGTTCAACTCTGGAATCCCACAAAGGCCTCTCAAACTCACACAGATGGCTGCAAACGACAACCACGTAGCCCATAATGTTTTCAGTCTACTCCCAAGGGTTTTCATTCGTTTATATCGCTTTGTTCTCATTTACAATGTGGGAAAATAACCTACGGCGAGAGAAGCATCTTTAGGGATCTTCGGTTAGGTGGGAAAGAGGTCAACTGAGTTAACATGGCTTCAGCTCCCTAGTCCACCTTGTAAGAAAGTGTATTTTCCGCTGTAACCCACAGCTGTAATATTCTCCCTCACTGAGGCAATTAAAACTCTAGTCCACCCAGGTGGAAGTTATAATGAGCTCATTTCTGAGTCCTTATGAACACTCTTCAATTTTGGAATCCCAAACAAGACTCTCAAACTCAGTCAGATGTCTCCAAATGAGAACCATGTCTCCGACAAGGTTTTTAATCTGCACCCACGTGTTTTTGTTCGCTTACTTGGCTTTGTTCTCATTTACAATGTGGAAAAGGAATCTACAGCGAGGAAAGTCTCTTTGTAGACCGTCTTATAGGTGAGAAACACGTTAATTGAGATCACATGGTTCCCATTCCTGAGTCCACAGGGTAGGAAAGAGTGTTTTCCGGTCCAACGTGCTGCCTTACTGTTAAACTCGCTGAGTCAATTAAGACTCCACTCCACGCAGGAGAAAGTGATAATGAATTGGTTCCTGAAACCTCAAGTACACGTTTTGACTTTGGAATCCCAAACAAGCCTCTCAAACTCTGGCAGTTGGCTGCAAACGAGAACCACGTATGCCGACACTGTTTTTACTCTGCTCTCAAGGGCTTTCATTCATTTCCTTGGTTTTGTTCTCACTGACGATGTGGGAAAAGAACCTACGGCAAGGAAAGCATCTTTGTAGACCTTCTGGTAGTTGTGAAACAGATCAATTGAAGTCACATGCTTCCCGTTCCTGAGTCCACAGGGTAGGAGGGAATGTTTTCTCTTCTCACATGCTTCCTAACCAAACCCCTAGGTGAGCCAATGTAGACTCCACTCCACCCAGGTGGAAGCAATAATGAGCACGTTCCTGAAACCTGAAGTACACTGTTCGACTTTGGTTAACCAAACAAGCCTCTCAAATTCAGGGAGTTGACTGCCAGCGGGAACCATGTGTGCTGACACTGCTTTTACTCTGCTAACTAGGGCTTTCATTCATTTCATTGGCTTTGTTCCCTTTTACGATGAGGGAAAGGAACTTACAGAGAGGAAAGCGTCTTTGTAGACCTTATGGCATGTGAGAAACAGGTCAACATAAGTCACATGTTTCCCGTTCTGTAGTCCACAGGATAGGAAAGAGTGTTTTCCGCTTGAAAGCTCTGCCTGAACTTACCCCTCGGTGAGCCAATGAAGACTCCACTCCACCCAGGTGGAAGCAATAATGAGCACGTTCCTGAAACCTGAAGTACACTGTTCGACTTTGGTTAACCAAACAAGCCTCTCAAATTCAGGGAGTTGACTGCCAGCGGGAACCATGTGTGCTGACACTGCTTTTACTCTGCTAACTAGGGCTTTCATTCATTTCATTGGCTTTGTTCCCTTTTACGATGAGGGAAAGGAACTTACAGAGAGGAAAGCGTCTTTGTAGACCTTATGGCATGTGAGAAACAGGTCAACATAAGTCACATGTTTCCCGTTCTGTAGTCCACAGGATAGGAAAGAGTGTTTTCCGCTTGAAAGCTCTGCCTGAACTTACCCCTCGGTGAGCCAATGAAGCCTCCACTCCACCCAGGTGTAACAGATAATGAGCTCCTTCCAGAAACCTTAAGCAACGTGTTGGATTTTGGAATACAAAAACAGCCTCTGAAACTATGGGAGTTGAATGCAAATGAGATCCACGTATGCGGGCACTGTTTTTCTCTCCAGCCAAGGGTTTCGATTAGTTTCCTTGGCTTTCATCCCATTTACAATGTGGGAAAGGAACCTACTGAAAGGAAAGCATCGTTATAGACCTTATGGTAGGTGTGCAACAGGTCAATAGAAGTCACATGGTTCCCATGCCCGAGTCCAAATGTAGGAAAGAGTGCTTTCCAGACAAACGCACTGCCTTACCTTACCCTTCGTTAAGCCATTTAAGACTCCACTCCAAGAAACTGGAAATGATAATGAGCTTGATCCAGAAACCTCAAGAACACTGTTCAACTCTGGAATCCCACACAGGCCTCTCAAACTCACATAGATGGCTGCAAACGACAACCACGTAGCCCATAATGTTTTCAGTCTGCCCCAAGGGTTTTCTTTCATTTATATCACTTTGTTCTCATTTACAATGTGGGAAAATAACCTACGGCACGAGAAGCATCTTCATAGACCTTCTGTTAGGTGGGAAACAGGTCAACTGAGGTAACGTGGCTTCAGCTCCCTAGTCCACCTTGTAGGAAAGAGTGTTTTCCAGTGTAACCCGCTGCATTACCATACCCCGCACTGAGGCAATTAAAACTCTTGTCAACCCAGGTGTAAGTGATAATGAGCTCATTCCTGAGACCTCAAGTACACTGTTGAACTTTGGAATCCCAAACAAGACTCTCAAACTCAGTCAGATGTCTGCAGACGAGAACCACATCTCTGACAATGTTCTTACTCTGCTCACAAGGGATTTCATTCATTTCCTTTGCTTTGTTCTCATTTACAATGTGGGAAAGGAACCTACAGCGAGGAAAGCATCTTTGTAGACCATCTTATAGGTGGGAAACAGGTCAATTGAGATCACATGGTTCCCGTTCCTGAGTCCACAGGGTAAAAAAGACTGTTTTCCGGTCAAACACTTTGCCTTAACTTACCCCTCGGTGAGCCACTGAAGACTCCACTCCACCCAGGTGCAGCAGATAATGAGCTCCTTCCTGAAACATCAAGTACTCTGTTGGACTTTGGAATCCCAAACAAGACTCTCAAACACTGGCAGTTGGTTGCAAACGAGAAACACCTATCCCGGCACTGTTTTTACTCTGCTCTCAAGGGCTTTCATTCGTTTTTTTGGTTTTGTTCTCAATGACTATGTGGGAAAGGAACCTACGGCAAGGAAAGCCTCTTTGTAGACCTTCTAGTAGGTGTGAAACAGGTCAATTGAGGTCACATGCTTCCCGTTCCCAATTCCAGAGTGTAGGAATGAGTGTTTTCTCTTCTAACGCGCTGCCTTACCATACCCCTCTTCGAGCCAATTAAGACTTCACTCCACTCCGGTGGAAGCAATAATGAACACGATCCTGAAACCTGAAGTACACTGTTCGACTTTGGTCAACCAAACAAGCCTCTCAAACTCAGGGAGTTGACTGCCAGCGGGAACCATGTGTGCTGACACTGCTTTTACTCTGCTAACAAGGGCTTTCATTCATTTCATTGGCTTTGTCTCCTTTTACGATGAGGGAAAGGAACTTACAGAGAGGAAAGCGTCTTTGTAGACCTTATGGCATGTGAGAAACAGGTCAACATAAGTCACATGTTTCCCGTTCTGTAGTCCACAGGATAGGAAAGAGTGTTTCCTGGTCGAATGATCTGCCTGAACTTACCCCTCGGTGAGCCAATGAAGACTCCACTCCACCCAGGTGTGACAGATAATGAGCTCATTCCTGAAACCTTAAGCACTGTGTTGGATTTTGGAATCCCAAAAGAGCCTCTCAAATTCTGGGAGTTGGATGCCAATGTGAACCACGTATGCTGGCACTGTTTTTACTCTGCTCTCAAGGGTTTCGATTGGTTTCCTTGGCTTTCTTCCCATTTACGATGTGGGAAAGGAACCTACTGCAAGGAAAGCGTCTTTGTAGACCTTATGGCATGTGAGAAACAGGTCAACATAAGTCACATGTTTCCCGTTCTGTAGTCCACAGGATAGGAAAGAGTGTTTCCTGGTCGAATGATCTGCCTGAACTTACCCCTCGGTGAGCCAATGAAGACTCCACTCCACCCAGGTGTGACAGATAATGAGCTCATTCCTGAAACCTTAAGCACTGTGTTGGATTTTGGAATCCCAAAAGAGCCTCTCAAATTCTGGGAGTTGGATGCCAATGCGAACCACGTATGCTGGCACTGTTTTTACTCTGCTCTCAAGGGTTTCGATTGGTTTCCTTGGCTTTCTTCCCATTTACGATGTGGGAAAGGAACCTACTGCAAGGAAAGCATCTTTGTAGACCATATGGTAGGTGTGCAACTGGTCAATTGAGGTTACATGGTTCCCAATCCCGAGTCCAAGGCTAGGAAAGAGTGCTTTCCAATCTAAAGCACTGCCTTACCTTACCCTTCGTTAAGCCATTTAAGACTCCACTCCAAGAAGGTGGAAGTGATAATGAGCTCGATCCAGAAACCTCAAGCACACTGTTCAACTCTGGGATCCCACACAGGTCTCTCAGACTCATGGAGATGGCTGCAAACGACAACCACGTAGCCCATAATGTTTTCAGTCTGCTCCCAAGGGTTTTTATTCATTTATGTTGCTTTGTTCTCATTTAAAATGTGGGTAATTAACCTCTGGTGAGAGAAGCGTCTTTACAGACCTTCTGTTAGGTGGGAAACAAGTCAACTGAGGTAACATGTTTTCAGCTCCCTAGTCCACCTTGTAGGAAAGAGTCTTTTCCGGTGTAACCCGCTGCCATAACATACCCGCATTGAGGCAATTAAAACTCTAGTCCACCCCATTGTAAGTGATAATGAGCTCATTTCTGAGACCTCATGAACACTGTTCACCTTTGGAATCCCAAAGAAGCCTCTCAAACTCAGTCAGATGTCTGCAAATGAGAACCACGTATTGACACGGTTTTGACTCTGCTTCCAAGGGTTTTCATTCATTTCCTTGGCTTTGTTCTCATTTACAATGTGGGAAAGGAATGTACAGTGAGGAAAACATATGGTGACCGTCTTAGAGGTGGGAAACAGGTCAATTGAAATCACATGGTTCCGTTCCTAAGTCCACACGGTAGGAAAGAGTGTTTTCCAGTCCAGTGTGCTGCCTTACTGTAAACCTCGCTGAGTCAATTAAGACTCCACTCCACCCAGGTGGAAGTGATAATGAGCTCGATCCAGAAACCTCAAGCACACTGTTCAACTCTGGGATCCCACACAGGTCTCTCAGACTCATGGAGATGGCTGCAAACGACAACCACGTAGCCCATAATGTTTTCAGTCTGCTCCCAAGGGTTTTTATTCATTTATGTTGCTTTGTTCTCATTTAAAATGTGGGTAATTAACCTCTGGTGAGAGAAGCGTCTTTACAGACCTTCTGTTAGGTGGGAAACAAGTCAACTGAGGTAACATGTTTTCAGCTCCCTAGTCCACCTTGTAGGAAAGAGTCTTTTCCGGTGTAACCCGCTGCCATAACATACCCGCATTGAGGCAATTAAAACTCTAGTCCACCCCATTGTAAGTGATAATGAGCTCATTTCTGAGACCTCATGAACACTGTTCACCTTTGGAATCCCAAAGAAGCCTCTCAAACTCAGTCAGATGTCTGCAAATGAGAACCACGTATTGACACGGTTTTGACTCTGCTTCCAAGGGTTTTCATTCATTTCCTTGGCTTTGTTCTCATTTACAATGTGGGAAAGGAATGTACAGTGAGGAAAACATATGGTGACCGTCTTAGAGGTGGGAAACAGGTCAATTGAAATCACATGGTTCCCGTTCCTAAGTCCACACGGTAGGAAAGAGTGTTTTCCAGTCCAGTGTGCTGCCTTACTGTAAACCTCGCTGAGTCAATTAAGACTCCACTCCACCCAGGTGAAAGCGATAATGAGCTGGTTCCTGAAACCTGAAGTACACTTTTGGACTTTGGAATCCCAAACAAGCCTCTCAAACACTGGCAGTTGGCTGCAAACGAGAACCACGTATGCCGACACTGTTTTTACTCTGCTCCCAAGGGCTTTAATTCGTTTCCTTGGTTTTGTTCTCATTGACGATGTGAGAAAGGAACCTACAGCAAGGAAAGCATCCTTGTAGACCTTCTGGTAGATGAGAAGCAGGTCAATTGAGGTCACATGCCTCCCGTTCCCTATTCCACAGGGTAGGAAAGAGTGTTTTCCGATTGAACGCTCGGCCTTCACTTACCCCTCGGTGAGCCAATGTAGACTCCACTCCACCCAGGTGTAACAGATAATGAGCTCTTTCCTGAAACCTCTAGTACTCTGTTCGACTTTGGAATCCCCAGAAAGCCTCTCAAACTCTGGGTGTTGAATGCAAACCAGAACCACGTTTGCTAGCACTGTTTTACTCTGCTGCCAAGGGTTTTGATTTATTTCCTTGGCTTTCTTCCCATTTACGATGTGGGAATGGAACCTACTGCAAGGAAAGCATCTTTGTAGATCTTATCCTGGGTTTACAACAGGTCAGTTTTGGTCACAAGGTTCCCGATCCCGAGTCCAAGGGTAGGAAATAGTGCATTCCAGTCTAACACGCTGCCTTCCCATACCCTTCGTTGAGCCATTTAAAACTCCACTCCAACAAGGTGGAAGTGATAATGAGCTCGATCCAGAAACCTCAAGCACATTGTTCAACTTTGGAATCCCACACAGGCCTCTTAAATTCAGGGAGATGACTTCAAACGACAGCCACGGAGCCCATAATGCTTTTAGTCTCTTCTGAAGTGTTCTCATTCTTTTTTATCGCTTTGTTCTCATTTACCATGTGGGAAATTAACCTACAGCTAGAGAAGCATCTTTATCGACCTTCTGTTAGGTGGGAAACATGTCAACTAGATAACGTGGCTTCAGCTCCCTAGTCCACCTTGTAGGAAAGAGTGTTTTCTGGTGTAACCCGCTGCCTTACCATACCCCACATTGAGGCAATTAAAACTCTAGGCCACCCAGGTGTAAGTGATAATGAGCTCATTTCTGAGACCTCAGGAACACTCTTCAACTTTGGAATCCCAAACTAGCCTCTCAAACTCAGTCAGATGTCTGCAAATGGGAACCACATATCCGACAGTGGTTTTACTCTGCTCCCAAGGTTTTTCATTTGTTTCCTTGGCTTTGTTCTCATTTCAAATGTGGGAATGGAACCTACTGCAAGGAAAGCATCTTTGTAGATCTTATCCTGGGTTTACAACAGGTCAGTTTTGGTCACAAGGTTCCCGATCCCGAGTCCAAGGGTAGGAAATAGTGCATTCCAGTCTAACACGCTGCCTTCCCATACCCTTCGTTGAGCCATTTAAAACTCCACTCCAACAAGGTGGAAGTGATAATGAGCTCGATCCAGAAACCTCAAGCACATTGTCCAACTTTGGAACCCCACACAGGCCTCTTAAATTCAGGGAGATGACTTCAAACGACAGCCACGGAGCCCATAATGCTTTTAGTCTCTTCTGAAGTGTTCTCATTCTTTTTTATCGCTTTGTTCTCATTTACCATGTGGGAAATTAACCTACAGCTAGAGAAGCATCTTTATCGACCTTCTGTTAGGTGGGAAACATGTCAACTAGATAACGTGGCTTCAGCTCCCTAGTCCACCTTGTAGGAAAGAGTGTTTTCTGGTGTAACCCGCTGCCTTACCATACCCCACATTGAGGCAATTAAAACTCTAGGCCACCCAGGTGTAAGTGATAATGAGCTCATTTCTGAGACCTCAGGAACACTCTTCAACTTTGGAATCCCAAACTAGCCTCTCAAACTCAGTCAGATGTCTGCAAATGGGAACCACATATCCGACAGTGGTTTTACTCTGCTCCCAAGGTTTTTCATTTGTTTCCTTGGCTTTGTTCTCATTTCAAATGTGGGAAAGGAACCTCCAGCGAGGAAAGCGTCTTTGTAGACTGTCTTATAGGCTGGAAACAGGTCAATTGAGATCATATGTTTCCCGTTCCTGAGTCCACAGTGAAGGAAAGTGCTAGGTTGCTAGTCTATTAAAGTGTTAACACAACGGCCGGAGATTCCTTGGCCCTGAAAGAGTCATAAGAAAGGGCCAATTGCTAGAGGTAACACGGTAACTGGAGACTCCTTACCAGAGACTCCCCGGCACTAAAAATTCTCAAAGGGCAAGGCCTGAGACTGCTGATGCCTGAGACTCTCTCAAGGCCTGTGATAAGGAGATTGCCCTGGCCATGAAGATTTTTCACTAGGTGCAGAAAGTAACAAGAACTGCACACCCCCATGTCCACAGACAACTCAAGGACAGCGGACTCATCACTAATTTCCCATCTTACTTAAACTAAGACCGTTTTTGCACCTGCTCTGAAGAATCCCCCACCCCTTTTTTTCCTTCTCCCCTTTTGTCTCTAATAAAACCTCCTCGCCCCATCTCTGGGGTGCGATTTCCCAGGCCCATCTCTCGCACCTGTGGATCTCGCCCAGGAACTCTTCCCAAATAAACTCCTTCCCTAACAGTTTGTGGTCCATTGTGTCTTTGCGATTCTCACATCTGGTGCAGAAGACCCGGGAGGAGTGTGAGCCTTTTGGCCCTCTGCGAGTGCCCCTCCTTTCCTGCTGACATGGCGGGACCTCTCTGACCATCACCCACTCCGGCATACATGAGTGGTAAGTCCCCCTTATATTCCATTGTTCTCACTCGAGACTCTGCTCCAGGCCCATGGCTGGAAATCGTGGCCATGTCAGGGCAACCCTCCGCCCCTGTGGCTTCTGGCGATGACCGTTGAGGAGACGTCTGCCACGGTTTTCGCACTACTCCGGTGTTCTGCTCACACCAAACAGAACATCTATCCTGTTGTCCCAGGCAGTCTCAGGGATGCCTGTCTCTGCCTAGTTCCACATCCGCCGGTCTCGGGTGACAACATGAGCAACTCTAAATCTAAATCTGATCCTCAGACCCCTTTTGGGCTGTTTACACCCCTCCTGCCCAAGCCGGCTCCTTCAGCCCTCCAGTCCAGGACTGGTTGGCTCCCACCCGTGCTGGGCTGCCATTCCTCCAGCCATCCAGTCCGGGACTGGTTGGCTCCCACCCACACTCTTTGAGACTGCAATACTGCAATAGCATGTGGCCACAATATCCTCTAGATAATCAAATCAGTGGCCTAAAAATGGGGCTTACAACTTTAATGTCATCACTGATTTAGATAATTTCTGCCAAAGGAATGGGAAATGGTCAGAGATTCCTTATGTTCAAGCTTTTTGGGGTGTTCGTTCCCGTCCTTCTCTCTGTGCTGTGTGTTCTACCTCCCAAGTCCTTCTTGCTAAAGAAACTCCACCTACATCACTGATAGCTCCACCACTAAGAAACACCAAATCTGCTCTCTCTCTCTCTCTCTGATTTAGACGTGGAAGCCTCGTCCTCACTTTCTGAACCTCCTGAAAACTTTTCCCCTCCACCAGCTAGACCCATCCAGGCTCCACCAGAAATCCCACCCTCTTTAGCTCCTGAAACTGTCTCTCTTTCACCTAGTAACTCTACCCAACCTCAGCCATGCCCCGAAACAACCTCTCACCAGAGTCCACCAAACTCACCTTTAGCCCCCGCAGAACCTACCCCCCCTTCACTTTCTCCGACTTCCCCTAATCCCCACTTTTCAATGCCTGCACCTTCTCAAGCCTCCACTTTATACCCGCCACTTCCATCCTCAGAATCTATGCGACCTTCTTCTTTCTATGACTCCCCCATTAGTGCTCACACTCGCTCTAAAATTACGCCTGGTACAGACCCTTCCCTTATATGCCCACTTCGAGAAGTGGCCGGGACAGACGGAGTCCTGTGGGTACATGTACCTTTCACTCTTGCTGATCTCTCCCAAATTGAAAAACGCCTAGGCTCTTTCTCTGCTAACCCTTCTTTATACATCAGAAAATTTCAATATCTTACACAAGCATATGACCTTACCTGGCACGATCTCCAGGTGGTCCTATCCTCCAGCCTAACTCCAGAAGAAAAAGAACGAATTCTAATTGCTGCCATGGCTCACGCTGACCAAACACATCTTACTGATGACACTATGCCACTAGGGGCTGAGGCGGTTCCCAGAACATAACCAGCTTGGAATTACCAACCAGGGCAACCTGGCCGTCAGTGGCAAAATCAAATGATTACATGTCTGATAGCAGGAATGAGGACTGTCTCACACAAAGTAATTAACTATACCAAACTTCAAGAAGCCACCCAGATGCCAGATGAAAATCTGGCCCTCTTCCTTAACTGACTCACAGAGGACCTAACTCTCTATACTCGAGTAGACCCTGCCTCTGACACAGGAGCCACCATTCTTGCTACTCACTTTATCTCCCAATCGGCTCCTGACATAAAAAAAAAGTTACAAAAGGCAGAAAGGGGACCACTGACCCCTATCCAAGACCTGGTAAATATGGCCTTTAAAGTTTTTAATGCCCAAGAGGATGAAGCCGAGGCCTCACGTAAGGCCCAGCTGCAGCAGATGGTAGTCCTCCAAACCCAAGTCATGGTAGCTGCCCTGAGGCCTGCCAATGCTAAAGGCAAACAAAGGGAATCTAAAGGCACACAAAAGACCCTGCCAGGACCATGTTACAAATGTGGCAAAGAAGGCCACTGGCAGAATTGCCCTCACTTCTTCCCAATGCCATGCCCCAAACCTTCACCAGAGTCCACCAAACTCACCTTTAGCCCCCGCAGAACCTACCCCCCCTTCACTTTCTCCGACTTCCCCTAATCCCCACTTTTCAATGCCTGCACCTTCTCAAGCCTCCACTTTATACCCGCCACTTCCATCCTCAGAATCTATGCGACCTTCTTCTTTCTATGACTCCCCCATTAGTGCTCACACTCGCTCTAAAATTACGCCTGGTACAGACCCTTCCCTTATATGCCCACTTCGAGAAGTGGCCGGGACAGACGGAGTCCTGTGGGTACATGTACCTTTCACTCTTGCTGATCTCTCCCAAATTGAAAAACGCCTAGGCTCTTTCTCTGCTAACCCTTCTTTATACATCAGAAAATTTCAATATCTTACACAAGCATATGACCTTACCTGGCACGATCTCCAGGTGGTCCTATCCTCCAGCCTAACTCCAGAAGAAAAAGAACGAATTCTAATTGCTGCCATGGCTCACGCTGACCAAACACATCTTACTGATGACACTATGCCACTAGGGGCTGAGGCGGTTCCCAGAACATAACCAGCTTGGAATTACCAACCAGGGCAACCTGGCCGTCAGTGGCAAAATCAAATGATTACATGTCTGATAGCAGGAATGAGGACTGTCTCACACAAAGTAATTAACTATACCAAACTTCAAGAAGCCACCCAGATGCCAGATGAAAATCTGGCCCTCTTCCTTAACTGACTCACAGAGGACCTAACTCCCTATACTCGAGTAGACCCTGCCTCTGACACAGGAGCCACCATTCTTGCTTCTCACTTTATCTCCCAATCGGCTCCTGACATAAAAAAAAAGTTACAAAAGGCAGAAAGGGGACCACTGACCCCTATCCAAGACCTGGTAAATATGGCCTTTAAAGTTTTTAATGCCCAAGAGGATGAAGCCGAGGCCTCACGTAAGGCCCAGCTGCAGCAGATGGTAGTCCTCCAAACCCAAGTCATGGTAGCTGCCCTGAGGCCTGCCAATGCTAAAGGCAAACAAAGGGAATCTAAAGGCACACAAAAGACCCTGCCAGGACCATGTTACAAATGTGGCAAAGAAGGCCACTGGGCAAGAAATTGCCCCAATTCCTGAGTCCCTAATGGACCCTGCCCACTACGTAACCAGAAGGGACATTGCAAGAGTGAATGTCCCACACGGTCTGGTACGACCTCGATGCCTCCACATCAGAGCCCTGCCAGCCCCTCTCCTCTGGACCTACTGGGCTTGGCCAATGACTGACACGGCCCGGACTCAAGGACCCCCATCCCCCTCTCAGAGCCCAGGGTAACACTTCAGGTAGTGGGTAAGTCTATTTCCTTTTAATAGACACGGGGGCTACCTACTCTGTTTTGCCATCCCATGCAGGACCTTTGACTACTTCCCAGATCTCGGTTATGGGTATAGACGGTCAACCCACTACACCCTTTCAAACAGAGCCTCTACCTTGCAAACTCAATTTGACCTTCTTTACACACTCATTTTTAGTTATTCCTTCCTGCCCTCTCCCGTTTTTAGGATGAGATATCCTAGCCCATCTAAAAACGGTCATGCACATAGGCTCTGACTCTGCCACTCATCTCTTTTCCTTATTAGTTCCTCCTACCGATTCACCCCAAGTCCGCCCCGACATTAAAGCTGATCCTATAGTCTAGGACACAGCCACCCCAGTCATTGCTGCCCACCATCAACCAGTAGTCATTAAACTAAAAGATCCTTCTTATTTCCCATCAAAGCCCCAATTCCCTATTTCTGATGTTCATAGAAGGGGATCCAAACCAATCATCACCCGGTTGCTATACCAAGGCCTTCTCATTCCTACCAACTCTCCTTGTAATACTCCGATCCTTCCTTCAAAAAAGCCCACAGGAGCCTATCGACTGGTCCAAGATCTTCGCCTGACCAATGAGGCAGTTATTCCTATTCACCCAGTAGTCCCAAATGCTTATACCCTTCTCTCTCATATTCCTCCGAACACCACCCACTATACTGTCCTAGATCTTAAGGATACCTTCTTTACCATCCCTCTACATCCTGAATTTTTTTTTCCCCCCAATGGTAGTCCTCCAACCCCAAGTCATGGTAGCTGCCCTGAGGCCTGCCAATGCTAAAGGCAAACAAAGGGAATCTAAAGGCACACAAAAGACCCTGCCAGGACCATGTTACAAATGTGGCAAAGAAGGCCACTGGGCAAGAAATTGCCCCAATTCCTGAGTCCCTAATGGACCCTGCCCACTACGTAACCAGAAGGGACATTGCAAGAGTGAATGTCCCACACGGTCTGGTACGACCTCGATGCCTCCACATCAGAGCCCTGCCAGCCCCTCTCCTCTGGACCTACTGGGCTTGGCCAATGACTGACACGGCCCGGACTCAAGGACCCCCATCCCCCTCTCAGAGCCCAGGGTAACACTTCAGGTAGTGGGTAAGTCTATTTCCTTTTAATAGACACGGGGGCTACCTACTCTGTTTTGCCATCCCATGCAGGACCTTTGACTACTTCCCAGATCTCGGTTATGGGTATAGACGGTCAACCCACTACACCCTTTCAAACAGAGCCTCTACCTTGCAAACTCAATTTGACCTTCTTTACACACTCATTTTTAGTTATTCCTTCCTGCCCTCTCCCGTTTTTAGGATGAGATATCCTAGCCCATCTAAAAACGGTCATGCACATAGGCTCTGACTCTGCCACTCATCTCTTTTCCTTATTAGTTCCTCCTACCGATTCACCCCAAGTCCGCCCCGACATTAAAGCTGATCCTATAGTCTAGGACACAGCCACCCCAGTCATTGCTGCCCACCATCAACCAGTAGTCATTAAACTAAAAGATCCTTCTTATTTCCCATCAAAGCCCCAATTCCCTATTTCTGATGTTCATAGAAGGGGATCCAAACCAATCATCACCCGGTTGCTATACCAAGGCCTTCTCATTCCTACCAACTCTCCTTGTAATACTCCGATCCTTCCTTCAAAAAAGCCCACAGGAGCCTATCGACTGGTCCAAGATCTTCGCCTGACCAATGAGGCAGTTATTCCTATTCACCCAGTAGTCCCAAATGCTTATACCCTTCTCTCTCATATTCCTCCGAACACCACCCACTATACTGTCCTAGATCTTAAGGATACCTTCTTTACCATCCCTCTACATCCTGATTCCTATTTTCTTTTTGCCTTCACGTGGACTGATCCGGACATCCAGGTCTCACAATAACTCACCTGGACAGTCCTCCCCCAAGGGTTTAGGGGCAGTCCCCACCTGTTCAGACAGGCTCTAGCTAAAGACCTAACTGACTGGCCCTTACAGGACAGTCATCTCCTACAATATGTCAATGATTTACTATTATGCAGCCCCTCTTATTCTAACTCACAACAAGACACCATAACGCTTCTTAATTTCTTAGGACAAAGGGGATATCGAGTCACCCCCTCTAAAGCCCAACTATCCAGCCCCATGGTCACCTATTTAGGAGTTAGCTTAAACCGCTCTGCAAAAACTCTGACCACAGATAGAATACAGGCACTACAGAGTCTGACTCCTCCCACCACCGCTGATCAAATTCTTTCCTTCCTAGGTCTAGTAGAATTTTTCAGACACTGGATACCCAACTTTGCCATTCTTGCTAGGACCCTCTAGCGAGCAGTGAAGGAAACCCCCACAGGGCCTTTGACTTCCCCTACAGAGGTGGCAAAGCTTTCCATGTTCTTCGAGATATTCTGATTGCTTCTCCGATTCTCGCATTACCAGACCCTAATAAACCCTTTCACCTCTTCACCGACAAAAAAACTGGAATAGCAACCGGCCTTCTGGCCCAACCACTAGGCCGTACCTATCAGCCTATCATTTATTCATCAAAGCAGCTATATAATACTGTTAAAGGATGGCAACCTTGCCTCCGGGCTCTAGCAGCAGCCTCAGAGTTGGCAAAAGAATCTCTCAAACTGACACTGTCTCAACCCTTATCGGTCTTTTCAACCCATAGACTTCAAGATTTACTAACCCACCACTCTCTTTCCCTGCTGGGACCCTGCCACATTCAAGAGTTTCACCTGCTGTTCACTGAAAACCCCCTTATTACTCTATGCCCTTCTCCTCCTTTAAACCCTGCTTCTTTACTGCCCAAGTTCACAACACTCCCCTTCCCGCTGCACTCCTGCCCTGAGGTGGTAGAAGAACTCTCCCTCCCCCAAAAGGACTTGTTAGACTTCCCACTCCCTAGCCCGGATCTGACTCTGTTTGTAAATGGGAGTGCGATAGTGGATAACACCGGGACTCATAGCGCTGCATATGCAATCATCTCTGAGTCCTCTACACTGGAAGCCTCCTGTCTTCCAGAAGAGACAACCTCCCAAAAGGCAGAATTAGTGGCTCTCACCTGAGCCCTCCACCTGGCCAAAGGAAAAACGGTCAACATATACACAGACTCTAAGTATGCCTTTCTCCTTACACATTGTCATGCAGCTATATGGAAAGAACGTGGTTTCCTAACTACAAAAGGATCACCTATTACCAATGCTCCACTCATTTTCAAGCTATTAGAGGCTCTCCAACTCCCCCACAAAGTGGCTGACACTGCAAAGGGCACCAGTCTCAAAATAACTCAGTAGCCTGAGACAATGCTAGAGCAGATGCTATGGCCAGAAGTCTGACTTCTGGTCCCCCCACTACTAACTCTGCCTTATTCTTGACCCCCACTGAAATCCCTAACTACTCTCCAGAAGAATAATCACTCTTAAACACACAAGGAGGCCCTTACTTAAAAGAAGGATGGATTACTGTACAAAACAAAATAGCCCTTCCCGCCTCCCAGGCATTAGACATCCTAACCCAAGTACATCAGACACTACATATTGGCCCACGAGCTATGTTCCATTTCTTAGAGCCTTTATTCTTTCACCCCAATCTGAAACTCTGATTAAATAGGTCCAGTCACAGTGTCACATTTGCTCTGTCACCTCATCCCAAGGAGAGCTTCACATCAGGCCTCCAGCACATCAGATGAGAGGACACCTCCCAGGAGAAGACTGGCAAATTGACTTTACCCATATGCCTCCCTGCTGTAAATTGATATTTTTGCTTACTCTGGTAGATACCTTCTCAGGTTGGGTAGAAGCCTACCCGACCTCTCAGGAAAATGCTCACACAGTATCCACTATTTTACTAGAACAGATAATACCCCATTTCGGATTGCCCTCTTCCATTCAGTCCGATAAGGGGCCAGCCTTCATCTCTAAGACAGTACAGCAAGTCTCCTCTGCTCTAAATATTTCTTGGAATCTTCACATTCTGTGTCGCCCTCAATCATCAGGAAAAGTAGAAAGAGCCAATGGACTGATTAAGGCTCACCTTGCTAAACTAACTGTGGAAGTATGCCTTTCCTGGCCTGAACTGCTGCCTTTTACACTGGCTAGGCTCAGGGCTACCCCTAGAGCCCCCACGTTCCTCAGCCCCTTTGAGCTCCTCTATGGACGTCCCTTTCTTATCAATAACAACTTACCTACTAAAACCCCTTTATTAGCCTCTTATCTCCCTTACTTGACTCTGCTTCAAAAACTTCTCTGAGAACACGCAGACTGGGTCCTGCCACAACCCAGTCATCGTAGCACACCTAACACAAACACTCAATCCTCTCCTACTTCCTTACAACCAAGGAACTCAGTGCTTCTCAAAACTCTACACCCAAAGCCCTTAGAGCCACGGTGGACCAGACCACACACGGTAATCCTAACCACCCCGATGGCGGTTAAGCTACTGGGAGATCCGGCCTGTCATCACGTGTCTCAGATAAAAAGGGCTCCAAGCCACCTGGATCAATTCTCTGATGAACTCACCGGACCCACCAAGATCCTAAGACCCCTGGGACTCCAGGTGACAATCCAGACAATATGGTAAGCTATATAGAGGCTATCAACAGATGCCATGGACCACATTATATATTCATAAAAATATAAAAAGAGACTAGACACATTAACAGAAATAAAACAAACCATAGATCAGGCTGAATCTAGCCTTAATCAGGACATAAATCAGCCACAGGTCCCTGAAGCCTCCACCTGGATAGAAGTTATCAGACAGGGTGAAAAACTACTTAATAACACAAGGGACTATCAGGTATCTGACTGTTTTTTGTGTGTGTCTTTGAATAGACCAGTACTAGCAGCGGTCCCATTAACATACTCCATGAATGTATCTAAGGCTAGTTTACCAAACCAACTCCAAAATCCTGTGGCAGTAGATGTCCCCCTCTTTCAATCTGAACAGACTTACTTCCTTTGCTATGAAAAAGAGGTGTCGAATTCCCCTTGCAATATGACCATACGGGTAACAGAAACCTTGTATACCCTCCCTGGCATTTTCTTCTGGTGCAACAAAACTCTCTACAATCACATAAGTCCGCAATCACCGTTCCCATGTTAGCCTGTTATCCTAGTTCCTCAACTAATGTTGTATGGCAGAGCAGAGTTTGCATCTCTTTACAGACGTCCGTCACGATAGAAAAGAGCCGTTTTTCTTCCTCTCCTGGCCGGAATCACTTTGATCACATCATTAGCTGCAGCCGGAATTAGCGCCGGAGCATTGGGACATAGTGTTTCTACTCAACAAAAACTTGAAGAAAAGCTTCAAAAGGCGGCAAAAGCCTCTGTGACCTCTATGTTGTCTCTCCAGAGACAGATAACCTCCCTGGCTAAAGTAACCTTACAGAATCGGTGGGCCCTAGATCTCCTAAATGCCAACAAAGGGGGAACCTGCCTCTCCCTGTGGGAAGAATGCTGTTACTACATTAATGAATTGGGTCTAGTGGAAGAGAACACGAACGTCCTGACATGGCTGGGGGAAGAGCTTCGCTCTGGTAGACAGTCCTCATCACCCTTTGAAGAGTGGTGGCACCCCCCCAATGGCATGGATAACCCCTCCCTTAGGACCCCTTCTAATTATTTCACTTTTACTCATGCTTGCTCCTTGTTTCCTCAGATTTCTACTGAGCCGAATGAAAGAAATCTCACAGGTTGCTATTCATCAGATGCTCCTTCAGCCCTGTTCCCGACTTCCCACCAGCCCACCATCCTCAGACCAGCCTTAAAATCCCCATGCCAAAAGGAAGACTCAGCAGGAAGTAGCCAGACAAAGCTCGGCGCCCTATATCACGAAAAAAGTGGGAATGTTAGGTTCGTAGGCTATTAAAGGGTTAACAGAGTGGCCGGAGATTCCCTGGCTCTGAAAGAGTCATAAGGAAGGGCCAGATGCTAGGGGCAACACAGTAACCAGAGACTCCCCACCAGAGAATCCCTGGCACTAAAAAGTTCTCAAAGGGCAAGGTGATAGCCTGCTGGTGCCTGAGACTTTCTCAAGGCCCGCGATAAGGAGATTGCCCTGGCCATGAAGATTCTTCACTAGGTGCAGAAAGTAACAAGAACTGCACACCCCCATGTCCACAGACAACTCAAGGACAGCGGACTCATCACTAATATCCCATCTTCCTTAAACTAAGACTTCGTTTCTGCGCCTGCTCTGAAGAATCCCCCACCCGTTTTTTCCTTCTCCCCTTTCGTCTCTAGTAAAACCTCCTCGTCCAATCTCCAGGGTGCGATTTCCCAGGCCCATCTCTCAGACCTGTGGATCTTGCCAGGGAACTCTTCCCAAATAAACTCCTTCCCTAACAGCTTGTGGTCCGTCGGGTTTTTGCAATTCTTACAGAAAGAGTGTTTTCTGATCCAATGTGCTGCCTTATTGTAAACCCCGCTGAGTCAATTAAGACTCCACTCCACCCAGGTTAAAGGGAAAATGAGCTGGTTGCTGAAAGCTCGAGTACACTTTTCGACTTTCGAATCCAAAACAAGCCTCTGAAACTCTGGGAGCTGACTGCAAACGAGAATCACGTATGCCGAGACTGTTTTTCCTCTGCTCCCAAGGGATTTCATTCATTTCCTTGCTTTTGTTCTCATTGACGATGTGGGAAAGGAACCTACAGAAAGGAAAGCATCTTTGTGGACCTTATGGTAGGTGTGAATCAGATCAATTGGGGTAAAATGGTTCCCATTCCTGAGTCCAAGTGTAAGAAAGAGTGTTCCCCAGTTTAGCGCACTTCTTTACCATAACCTTTGTTGAGACATTTAAGACTCCACTTCAACAAGGTGGAAGTGATAATGAGCTCAATCCAGAAACCCCAAGGACACTATCCAACTTTGGAATTCCAAACAGGCCTCTCAAACTCAGGGAGATGGCTGCAAACGACAACCACATATCTCATAATGTTTTTAGTTTGCTTCCAAGGGTTTTCATTTGTTTATATCGCTTTGTTCTCATTCATGATGTGGAAAATTAGCCTATGGTGCGAGAAGCATCTTTATCGACCTTCTGTTAGTTGGGAAACAGGTCAACTGAAGTAACATGGTTTCAGCTCCCTAGTCCACCTTGTTGGATGGAGTGTTTTCCGGTGTAACCCACTGCCTTACCATACCCATCATTGAGGCAATTATAACTCTAGGCCACCCAGCTGTAAGTGATAAAGAGCTCGTTTCTGCGACATCAAGTACACTGTTCAACTTTGGAATCCCAAACAAGTCTCTCAAACTCAGTCAGATATCTGCCAACAAGAACCATGTATCCGACACTGCCTTTCCTCTGCTCGCAAGGGTTCTCATTCGTTTCCTTGGCTTTGCTCTCATTTACAATGTGGGAGAGGAATGTACAGCGAGGAAAATATCTTTGTAGATTGTTCTGTAGGTGGGAAAAAGGTCAACAGAGGTAACATGGTTTCAGCTCCCTAGTCCACCTTTAAGGAAAGAGTGTTTTCCAGTGTAACCTGCAGCCTTACCATTCCCCGCATTGAGGCAATTAACACTCTAGTCCACCCAGGTGTAATGATAAAGAGCTCGTTTCTGCGACATCAAGTACACTGTTCAACTTTGGAATCCCAAACAAGTCTCTCAAACTCAGTCAGATATCTGCCAACAAGAACCATGTATCCGACACTGCCTTTCCTCTGCTCGCAAGGGTTCTCATTCGTTTCCTTGGCTTTGCTCTCATTTACAATGTGGGAGAGGAATGTACAGCGAGGAAAATATCTTTGTAGATTGTTCTGTAGGTGGGAAAAAGGTCAACAGAGGTAACATGGTTTCAGCTCCCTAGTCCACCTTTAAGGAAAGAGTGTTTTCCAGTGTAACCTGCAGCCTTACCATTCCCCGCATTGAGGCAATTAACACTCTAGTCCACCCAGGTGTAATAATAATGAGCTCCTTCCTGAAACCTCAAGTACTCTGTTCGACTTTGGAATCCCAGAAAAAAACTCTCAAACTCTGGGAGTTGCATGCAAATGAGAACCACATATGCTGGCACTGTTTTTACTCTGCTCCCAATGGTTTTCATTCATTTCCTTGGTTTTGTTCTCGTTCATTATGTGGGAAGGAACCTATGGCAAGGAAAGTATCATTGTGGACCTTCTGGTAGGTGTGAAGCTGGTCAGTGGAGATCACATGGTTCCAGATCCCGAGTCCAAGTGTACGAAAGAGTGTTTTCCAGTCTAACACGCTGCCTTACTAAACCCTTCATTGAGACATTTAAGACTCCACTCCAACAAGATGGAAGTGATAATGAGCTCGATCCAGAACACTCAAGGACACTGTTCAACTTTGGAATCCCACACAGGCCTCTCAAACTCAGGGAGTTGGCTGCAAATGACAACCACGTAGCCCATAAGCTTTTTAGTCTGCTCCCAATGGTTTACATTCATTTATATCGCTTGTTCTCATTTACAATGCGGGAAATTAGCCTATGGCAAGAGAACCATCTTTATTGACCTTCTGTTAGGTGGGAAACAGGTCAACTGAGGTAACATGGTTTCGCTCCCTAGTCCACCTTGTAGGAAAGAGTGTTTTTGGTGTAATTCACTGCCTTACCATACTCCACATTGAGGCAATTATAACTCTACTCCACCCAGGTGTAATGAGCTCCTTCCTGAAACCTCAAGTACTCTGTTTGACTTTGGAATCCCGGAAAAATACTCTCAAACTCTGAGAGTTGCATGCAAATGAGAACTGTGTATGCTGGCACTGTTTTTACTCTGCTCCCAAGGACTTTCATTCATTTCCTTGGCTTTGTTCCCAAATACGATGTGGGAAAGCAACCTACGGCAGGGAAAGCCTCTTTGTAGACCTTAAGCTAGGTGTGCAAAAGATCAACTGAGGTCACATGGTTCCCGTTCCCAGAGTGTAGGAATGAGTGTTTTCTCTTCTAATGCTCTGCCTTACCACACCCCTCTTTGAGCCAATTAAGACTTCACCCCACCCCGGTGGAAGCAATAATGAGCACGATCCTGAAACCTGAAGTACACTGTTCGACTTTGGTCAACAAAACAAGCCTCTCAAACTCAGGGAGTTGGCTGCCAACGGAACTGTGTATGCTGGCACTGTTTTTACTCTGCTCCCAAGGACTTTCATTCATTTCCTTGGCTTTGTTCCCAAATACGATGTGGGAAAGCAACCTACGGCAGGGAAAGCCTCTTTGTAGACCTTAAGCTAGGTGTGCAAAAGATCAACTGAGGTCACATGGTTCCCGTTCCCAGAGTGTAGGAATGAGTGTTTTCTCTTCTAATGCTCTGCCTTACCACACCCCTCTTTGAGCCAATTAAGACTTCACCCCACCCCGGTGGAAGCAATAATGAGCACGATCCTGAAACCTGAAGTACACTGTTCGACTTTGGTCAACAAAACAAGCCTCTCAAACTCAGGGAGTTGGCTGCCAACGGGAACCATGTATACTGACACTGCTTTTACTCTGCTAACAAGGGCTTTCATTTGTTTCATTGGCTTTGTTCTCATTTACGATGTCAGAAAGGAAACTGCGACGTGGATACCATCTTTATAGACATTATTCTAGGTGTGAAATAGGTCAATTGAGGTCACACGGTTGCCATTCCCCGATCCACAATATAGGAACGTGTGTTTTCCGGGCTAACATGCTGCCATACCATACTCCTCTTTAAGGCAGTTAAGACTGCAATCCCCCCAGGTGAATGTGATAATGAGCTCGTTCCCGAAACCTCAAGTTCACTTTTCGACTTTGGAATACCAAACAAGACTCTCAAACCTAGGGAGGTGTCTGCAAAGGAGAACTACGTACTCTGACAGTGTTTTTACTCTGCTCCCAAGGGTTTTCAATCGTTTTCTTGGCTTTATTCTCATTTACATTATGAGAAAGGATCCCACGGCAAGGAAAGCATCTCTGTAGATCTTCTGGTAGGTGTGAATCAGGTCAATTGTGGTCACATGGTTCCCTTTCCTGAGTCCACAGTGTAGGAAACAGTGCTTTCCATTCTAATGCGCTGCCTACCATACCCCTTACTGAGCCAATTAAGACTCCACTCCACCCAGGTGGAAGTGATAATGAGCTCATTCCTGAAACCTCAAGTATACTCTTCGACTTCGAAATCACAAACAAGCCTTTCAAACTCTGGGAGTTGGCTGCAAGCAAGAACCATGTACACTGACCCTGCTTTTTCTCTGCTCCTAAGTGTTTTGATTGATTTCCTTTGCTTGTTCTCCTTTACGATGTGAGAAAGGATCCCACGGCAAGGAAAGCATCTCTGTAGATCTTCTGGTAGGTGTGAATCAGGTCAATTGTGGTCACATGGTTCCCTTTCCTGAGTCCACAGTGTAGGAAACAGTGCTTTCCATTCTAATGCGCTGCCTACCATACCCCTTACTGAGCCAATTAAGACTCCACTCCACCCAGGTGGAAGTGATAATGAGCTCATTCCTGAAACCTCAAGTATACTCTTCGACTTCGAAATCACAAACAAGCCTTTCAAACTCTGGGAGTTGGCTGCAAGCAAGAACCATGTACACTGACCCTGCTTTTTCTCTGCTCCTAAGTGTTTTGATTGATTTCCTTTGCTTGTTCTCCTTTACGATGTGGGAAAGAAACCTACAGCGAGGAAAGCATCTTTGTAGAACTTCTTGTAGGTGTAAAATAGGTCTACTGAGGTCACATGTTTCCCGTTCCTGAGTCCAAATGCAGGAAAGTTTACTTCTAGGGCTAGCGCAAAGCCTTATCATACCCCAGATTGTGCCAATTAAGACTCCACTCGACCCTGGTGGAAGCGATAAAAGCTCGACACAGAAACCCAAGTACACTGTTCAAATTTGCAATCCCAAACAAACCTCTCAAACTCAGTGAGATGGCTGCAAATGAGAGCCACGTATCTGACAACGTTTTTACTCTGCTCGCAAGGGTTTTCATTCATTTCCTTGGCTTTGTACTCATTTGAGATTTGGGAAAGGAACCTACGGCGGGGAAAACAACTTTGTAGAATTTCTTGTAGGTGTGAAACAGGTCAACTGAGGGAGTATGATTCCAGTTCCCTACTCCACTGTTTACGAAACAGTGTTTTCCAGTGTAATACACTGCCTTACCATAACCCTCGTTGAGCTAATTAAGACTCCACTCTGACCAGGTGTAAGTGATAATGAGCTCGCTTCTGAGACCTCAAGAACACTCTTCAACTTTGGAATCACAAATAGCCCTCTCCAACTCTGGGATTTGGCTGCCAACGAGAACCACGGAAGTACACACTGCTTTAACTCTGCTCCCAAGGGCTTTCATTGGTTTCCGTTGCTTTGTTCTCATTTACAATGTGGGAAAGGAAACTACAGCGAGGAAAGCATCTTTGTATGCCTTCGTGTAGGTGGGAAACAGGTCAATTCAGTTCACATGTTTCTCGTTCCTGAGTCCACAGTGTAGGAAAGAGTGTTTTCCGGTCTAACCACTGCCTTACCATAACCCTCGTTGAGCTAATTAAGACTCCACTCTGACCAGGTGTAAGTGATAATGAGCTCGCTTCTGAGACCTCAAGAACACTCTTCAACTTTGGAATCACAAATAGCCCTCTCCAACTCTGGGATTTGGCTGCCAACGAGAACCACGGAAGTACACACTGCTTTAACTCTGCTCCCAAGGGCTTTCATTGGTTTCCGTTGCTTTGTTCTCATTTACAATGTGGGAAAGGAAACTACAGCGAGGAAAGCATCTTTGTATGCCTTCGTGTAGGTGGGAAACAGGTCAATTCAGTTCACATGTTTCTCGTTCCTGAGTCCACAGTGTAGGAAAGAGTGTTTTCCGGTCTAACCCGCTGCCTTACAATAACGCTCATTGAGCCAATTAAGACTCCACTCCACCCAGGTGGAAGTGATAGTGAGGTCGTTCCTGAAACCTCAAGTACACTATTCAACTTCAATCCCAAATATGCCTCTCAAACTCAGGGAGTTGGCTACAAACAGTAACCACTTGTGCCGACACTGTGGTTACTCTGCTCCCAAGGATTCTGATTCGTTTCCTTGGCTTTGTTCTCATTTACCGTGTGGGAATGGAACCTACGATGAGGAATGCATCTTTGTAGACCTTCTGGTAGGTGTGAAACAGGTCAATTGAGATGACACGGTTCTGTTTCTCTAGTCCACAGTGTATAAAATAGTGTTTTCTGGTCTAACTCGCTGCCTTACCGTATCCCATTTTGAGCTAATTTAGACTCCACTCCACAGAGTTGTAAGAGATAATGAGCTCTTTCATGAAACCTCAAGTACACTGTTCGACTTTGGAATCCCGAAGAAGCCTCTCAAACACAGGCAGTTTACTGCAAACCAAAACCATGTATGCCGACACTGCTTTTACTCTGCGCCCAAGGGTTTTCATTCGTTTCCTTGGCTTTGTTCTCATTTACGATGTGAGAAAAGAACCTATGCTGAGGAAACCATCTTTATAGACATTCTTCCAGGTTGGAAACAGGTCATTTGAGGTCACTGGGTTCCTGTTTCAGAGTCCACAGTTTCGGAAAAAGTGTTTTCTGGGCTAACGTGCTTCCTTACCATACCCCTCATTGAGGCAATTAGGATTCCACTCCACCCAGTTGGACGTGATAATGAGCTCGTTCCTGAAACCTCAAGTACACTATTAGGCTTTGGCATTCCAAACAAGCCTCTCAAGCTAAGAGAGGTGGCTGCAAACGAGAACCATGTATGCCAGAACTGCTTTTACTCTGCTCCCAAGTGTTTTCATTCATTTCCTGGTCTTTGTTCTCATTAGCGAGTGGGAAAAAACTTACAGCGAGGACAGCATCTTTGTAGACCTTGTTGGAGGTATGAAACAGGTCAATTGAGGTCACATGGTTCCCGTTCCCAAGTCCACAGTGTAGGAACGAGTGTTTTCTGGTCTAACACCCTGCCTTACCATACCCAACGCTGAGCCAATTAAAACTCCACATCACCCAGTTGGACGTGATAATGAGCTCGTTCCTGAAACCTCAAGTACACTATTAGGCTTTGGCATTCCAAACAAGCCTCTCAAGCTAAGAGAGGTGGCTGCAAACGAGAACCATGTATGCCAGAACTGCTTTTACTCTGCTCCCAAGTGTTTTCATTCATTTCCTGGTCTTTGTTCTCATTAGCGAGTGGGAAAAAACTTACAGCGAGGACAGCATCTTTGTAGACCTTGTTGGAGGTATGAAACAGGTCAATTGAGGTCACATGGTTCCCGTTCCCAAGTCCACAGTGTAGGAACGAGTGTTTTCTGGTCTAACACCCTGCCTTACCATACCCAACGCTGAGCCAATTAAAACTCCACATCACCCAGGTGGAAGGGATGATGAGCTCGATCCAGAAGCCTCAAGTACACTGTTTGACTTTGAAATCCCAAGCAACCTCTCAAACTTAGGGAGGTGGCTGCAAATGATAACCACGTATGCCGACACTTTTTTTACTCTGCTCCAAAGGGCTTTCATACGTTTCCATGGTTTTGTTCACATTTTTGATGTGGTACAAGAACCAACGGCAAGGAATGCATCATTGTAGACTTTCTGGCAGATGTGAAACAGGTCAACTGAGTTCACAATGTTCCCTTTCCCGAGCCCTACATCTAGGAAAGAGTGTTTTCTGGTGTACCGTGCTGCCTTACCATACCCCTGCTTGAGCCAATTAAGATTTCACTCGACCCAGGTGGAAGTTATAATGAGCTCTTTCCCGAAATCTCAAGTACACTGTTCAACTTTGGAATCCCAAACAAGCCTCCCAAACTTAGGGAGGTGGCTGTAAATGAGAACCACGTATGCCACCACTGCTTTTACTCTGCTCCCAAGTTTTCCCATTCATTTCTTTGGCTTTTTTATCATTTACGATGTGGGAAAAGAACATACGGCAAGGAAAGCATCTTTGTACAGTTTTTGGGAGGTGTGAAACAGATCCATTGTGGTCACATGGTTCCCATTCCTGAGTCCACAGTGTAGGAAAGAGTGTTTTCAAGTCTAAAACACTTAGACCCTCTCTAAACACTCTAAAACACTTTTCCCAAAAGGAAAGCATCTTTTAAGACCTATGTCTAGCTGTGAAACAGGTCAACCCGTTCCCCAGTGCGCAGTGTAGGAAAGAGTGTTTTCCGGTCTAACGCGCTGCCTTACCGTACCCCACGTGGAGCCAATTAAAACTCCACATCACCCAGGTGGAAGGGATGATGAGCTCGATCCAGAAGCCTCAAGTACACTGTTTGACTTTGAAATCCCAAGCAACCTCTCAAACTTAGGGAGGTGGCTGCAAATGAGAACCACGTATGCCGACACTTTTTTTACTCTGCTCCAAAGGGCTTTCATACGTTTCCATGGTTTTGTTCACATTTTTGATGTGGTACAAGAACCAACGGCAAGGAATGCATCATTGTAGACTTTCTGGCAGATGTGAAACAGGTCAACTGAGTTCACAATGTTCCCTTTCCCGAGCCCTACATCTAGGAAAGAGTGTTTTCTGGTGTACCGTGCTGCCTTACCATACCCCTGCTTGAGCCAATTAAGATTTCACTCGACCCAGGTGGAAGTTATAATGAGCTCTTTCCCGAAATCTCAAGTACACTGTTCAACTTTGGAATCCCAAACAAGCCTCCCAAACTTAGGGAGGTGGCTGTAAATGAGAACCACGTATGCCACCACTGCTTTTACTCTGCTCCCAAGTTTTCCCATTCATTTCTTTGGCTTTTTTATCATTTACGATGTGGGAAAAGAACATACGGCAAGGAAAGCATCTTTGTACAGTTTTTGGGAGGTGTGAAACAGATCCATTGTGGTCACATGGTTCCCATTCCTGAGTCCACAGTGTAGGAAAGAGTGTTTTCAAGTCTAAAACACTTAGACCCTCTCTAAACACTCTAAAACACTTTTCCCAAAAGGAAAGCATCTTTTAAGACCTATGTCTAGCTGTGAAACAGGTCAACCCGTTCCCCAGTGCGCAGTGTAGGAAAGAGTGTTTTCCGGTCTAACGCGCTGCCTTACCGTACCCCACGTGGAGCCAATTAAGACTCCACACCACCCAGTTGTAAGAGATAATGAGCTCGATCCAGAAACCTTAAGTACACTCTTTGATTTTGCAATCTCAAACAAACCTCTCAAATTCAAGGAGTTGGCTGTAAACCACAACCATGTAAGCTGACACTGTTTTTACTCTGCTCAAAAAGGTTTTCATTCTTTTCGTTGGCTTTGTTCTCATTTATGATGTGGAAAAGGAGCCTATGGCGAGGATAGCATCCTTGTAGACCTTCTTGTAGGTGTGAAGCAGGTCAAGTGAGGTCATATGGTTCCCGTTCCCAAGTCCACAGTGTAGGAAAGACTTTTTTCCAGTCTAATGCGCTGCCTTCCCATACCCCTCATTGAGCCAATTAAGACTCCACTCCCCCCCAGGTGGAAGTGATAATGAGCTCATTCCTGAAACCTCAAGTACACTTTTAGACTTTGGAATCCCAAACAAGCCTCTTAAACTCAGGGACACTGTTTTTACAGAACTCCCAAAGAGTTTCATTCGTTACCTTTGCTTTGTTCTAATTTATGATATGCGTAGTAAACTACGGCAAGGAAAGCAACTTTGTATACATTCCTGTAGGTGTGAAACAGGTCAGTTGAGGTCACATTGTCCCCGTTCCCGAGGCCAAGTGTAGGAAAAATTGTTTCCTGGTCTAACGCGCTGCCTTACCATTCCCCTCTTTGAGTCAATTAAAACTCCACTCTATTTAGGTGGAAGTGATAATGAGCTCATTCCTGAAACCTCAAGTACACTTTTAGACTTTGGAATCCCAAACAAGCCTCTTAAACTCAGGGACACTGTTTTTACAGAACTCCCAAAGAGTTTCATTCGTTACCTTTGCTTTGTTCTAATTTATGATATGCGTAGTAAACTACGGCAAGGAAAGCAACTTTGTATACATTCCTGTAGGTGTGAAACAGGTCAGTTGAGGTCACATTGTCCCCGTTCCCGAGGCCAAGTGTAGGAAAAATTGTTTCCTGGTCTAACGCGCTGCCTTACCATTCCCCTCTTTGAGTCAATTAAAACTCCACTCTATTTAGGTGGAAGAGATAATGAGCTCCTTACTGAAACCTCAAGTACTCTGTCAGTCTTTGGAATCCCAAACAAGCCTCCCAAACTCAGGGTGTTGGTTGTAAACGAGAACCATGTATGCCGACACTGTTTTTACTGAGATCCCAAGGGTTTTCATTCGTTTCAATGGCTTTGTTCTCATTTACGATGTGGGAAGGGAACCTACGGCAAGGAAAGCATCTTTGTAGAGCTTCTTGTAGGTGTGAAACAGGTCAACTGAGGTCACATGTTTCCCGTTCCCAAGTCCACAGTGTAGGAAAGTGTGTCTTCCGATCTAATGCTCTGCCTTACCAACAGCTGGTTGAGCCAATTAAAACTCCACTCCACCCAGGTGGAAGTGATAATGAGCTCGTTCCTGAAACCTCAAGTACACTGTTTGACTTTGGATCCCCCAGAAAGCCTCTCAAACTCAGGGAGTTGGCTGCAAACGAGAACCATGTATGCGACAGTTTGCACTCTGCTCCCATGGACTTTCATTCATTTCCTTGGTTTGTTCTCATTTAGGATGTAGGAAAGAGACCTACAGCAAGGAAAACAGTTTTGTAGACCTTCTGGTATGTGTGAAACAGATCAATGGAGGTCACATGGTTCCCGTTTCTGAGTCCACAGTGTAGTAAAGAGTGTTTTCTGGTATAACGTGCTGCCTTACTATACCCTATGTTGAGCCAATTAAAACTCCACTCCACCCAGGTGGAAGTGATAATGAGCTCGTTCCTGAAACCTCAAGTACACTGTTTGACTTTGGATCCCCCAGAAAGCCTCTCAAACTCAGGGAGTTGGCTGCAAACGAGAACCATGTATGCGACAGTTTGCACTCTGCTCCCATGGACTTTCATTCATTTCCTTGGTTTGTTCTCATTTAGGATGTAGGAAAGAGACCTACAGCAAGGAAAACAGTTTTGTAGACCTTCTGGTATGTGTGAAACAGATCAATGGAGGTCACATGGTTCCCGTTTCTGAGTCCACAGTGTAGTAAAGAGTGTTTTCTGGTATAACGTGCTGCCTTACTATACCCTATGTTGAGCCAATTAAGACTCCACTCCAACCAGTTGGAAGCGATAATGAGCTCATTTCAGAAACCTGAAGTACGCTGTTCGACTTTGGACTCCCAAACAACCAAACAAACCTTTCAAACTATGGTAGTTGGCTGCAAATGAGAACCACATGTGCTGACACTGCTTATACTCTGCTCCCAAGGGCTCTCATTTGTTTCCTTGGAGTTGTTCTCATTTCTGATGCTGGCAAGGAACCTACAGGGAATACAGAATCTTTGGAGACCTTCTTATAGGTGTCGAACTGGTCTATTGAGATCACATATTTCCCGTTCCCATGTCCACAGTGTAGGAAAGTGTGTTTTCCGGTCTAATGCGCAGCCTTACCATTCCTCATGTTTAGTCAATTAAGACTCCACTCCCCACAGGTGAAAGTGATAATGAGCTCGTTCCTGAAACCTCAACTATACTGTTCGACTTTGGAATCCCAAACAGGCCTTTCAAACTCAGTGAGTTGGCTGAAAATGAGTACCACATGTGCCGACACTGTTTTTACCTGTTCTCAAGGGTTTTGATTCGTTTCCTTGGCTTTGTTCTCATTTAAGATGTGGGAAAGGACCTACGGCAAGGAAAGCATCTTTACAGACATTCTTGTAGGTGTGAAATAGGTCAATCGAGATCAAATGGTTCCCGATCCCGAGTCCACAGTGCAGGAAGGAGTGTTTCCCTGTCTATCGCAGTACCTTACCATAGCCCACTTTGAGCCAATTAAGACTCCACTCCACCAAGGTGGAAGCGATAATGGGCTCCTTTCTGAGACCCTATATACAGTATTCGACTTTAAAATCCCAGACAGGACTCTCAAACTCAGGGAGTTGGCTCCAAATGAAAACCAATTATGCCTACACTCTTTTCACTCTGCTCCCATGGGTTTTCATTCGTTTCCTTTCGTTGTTCTCATTTATGATATGGGAAAGGAACCTACGGCAAGGAAAGCATCTTTACAGACATTCTTGTAGGTGTGAAATAGGTCAATCGAGATCAAATGGTTCCCGATCCCGAGTCCACAGTGCAGGAAGGAGTGTTTCCCTGTCTATCGCAGTACCTTACCATAGCCCACTTTGAGCCAATTAAGACTCCACTCCACCAAGGTGGAAGCGATAATGGGCTCCTTTCTGAGACCCTATATACAGTATTCGACTTTAAAATCCCAGACAGGACTCTCAAACTCAGGGAGTTGGCTCCAAATGAAAACCAATTATGCCTACACTCTTTTCACTCTGCTCCCATGGGTTTTCATTCGTTTCCTTTCGTTGTTCTCATTTATGATATGGGAAAGGAACCTACGGTGAGGAAAGCATCTTTGTAGACCTTCTTGTAGGTGGGAAACAGGTCAATTGAGGTCACATGGTTCCCATTCCCAAGTGCACAGTGTAGGAGAGTGTTTTCTGTTCCAACGTGCTGCCTTACTGTAAACCTTGCTGAGCCAATGAAGACTCCACTCCACGCAGGTGAAAGCGATAATGAGCTGGTTCCTGAAACCTCAAGTTCACTGTCCTACTTCGGAATCACAAACAAGCTTCTCAAACTCAGAGATTTGGTTGCAAATGAGAACAACTTATGGCGACTCTGCTTTTGCTCTATTCCCAAGGGTTTTGATTTGTTTCCTTGGCGTTGTTCTCATTTCCGATGTGGGAAAGGAACCTACGGCTAGGAAAGCATCTTTGTAGACCTTCTTGTAGATGTGAAGCACGTCAGTAGAGGTCACATGGTTCCCGTTCCCGAGTCCAAGTGTAAGAAAGTGCATTTTCCGGCCTACCATGCTGCCTTACCATACCCCACGTTGAGCCATTTATGACTCCACTCCACCTAGGTGGAAGCGATAATGAGCTCAAACTGGAAACCTCAAGTACACTGCTCGAATTTGAAATCAGAAACAAGCCTCTCAAATTAAGGGAGTTGGCTGCAAACGAGAACCACATATGCCGACACTCTTTTCACTCTGCTCCCATGGGAATTCATTCGTTTCCTGGCATCTCGTTTTGACTGACAATGTGTTACCACAGCTTATGCCGACGGAAGCATCTTTGTAGACCTTCTGGGAAGTGTGTAAAAGGTGAACTGAAGTCACATTGTTCCCGTTCCTGACTCCAAAGTGTAGGAAAGAGTGTTTTCTGGTGTAACACGTAGCCTTAGCATTCGCCTCTTTGAGATAATTAAGACTCCTCCAGCCAGGTGTAAGCAATAACCAGCTCATTCCAGAAACCTCAAGTACCCTCTTTGTCTAAGAAGACCCGACCAAGTCTCTCGAAGAGATTTGTCAGAGATTTGTCCGCAACCTGAACCACAAATCTCGACACTGTCCACTCTCTGCTCCCATGGGAATTCAATCGTCCTGTGGGTTTCAATCTGACTTACAATGTGGTAGCGAAACATACGCTGATGAAAGCATCTTTGTAGACTTTCTGGGAAGTGTGAAACAGGCCAAGTCAGGTCATATTGTGCCAGTTCCTGACTTCAAAGTGTAGGACAGTGTGCTTTCCTCTGTAAGGTGCAGCCAGAAAAGTTACCACAGGGATAACTGTCTTGTGGTGGCCAAGCTTTCATAGCGATGTCGCTTTTTGATCCTTCGATGTTGGCTCTTCCTATCATCGTGAAGCAGATTTCACCAAGTGTTGGATTGTTCACCCACTAAAAGGGAACGTGAGCTGGGTTTAGACTATAGTGAGACAGGTTAGTTTTGCCCTACTAATGAGGTGTTGTTGCCATGGTAATCCTGCTCAGTATGAGAGGAACCGCAGGTTCAGATATTTGGTGTATGTGCTTGGCTGAGGAGCCAAGGGGGGGGGGGGGGTGTTGAAGCTACTATCTGTGGGATTATGACTGAATGTCTCAAGTCAGAATCCTGCCCAGGCAGAACGATACGGCAGTGCTGCGGGAGCCTCGGTTGGCCTCGGATAGCCTGGTCCCTGCAGTCCCCGCTGGCGGGCTGCTGCCCGTGTCCCTCGGGGTGCGGCGCACCCTGCTGCGTGTCGGGACAGCGATAATGAGCTCAAACTGGAAACCTCAAGTACACTGCTCGAATTTGAAATCAGAAACAAGCCTCTCAAATTAAGGGAGTTGGCTGCAAACGAGAACCACATATGCCGACACTCTTTTCACTCTGCTCCCATGGGAATTCATTCGTTTCCTGGCATCTCGTTTTGACTGACAATGTGTTACCACAGCTTATGCCGACGGAAGCATCTTTGTAGACCTTCTGGGAAGTGTGTAAAAGGTGAACTGAAGTCACATTGTTCCCGTTCCTGACTCCAAAGTGTAGGAAAGAGTGTTTTCTGGTGTAACACGTAGCCTTAGCATTCGCCTCTTTGAGATAATTAAGACTCCCCTCCAGCCAGGTGTAAGCAATAACCAGCTCATTCCAGAAACCTCAAGTACCCTCTTTGTCTAAGAAGACCCGACCAAGTCTCTCGAAGAGATTTGTCAGAGATTTGTCCGCAACCTGAACCACAAATCTCGACACTGTCCACTCTCTGCTCCCATGGGAATTCAATCGTCCTGTGGGTTTCAATCTGACTTACAATGTGGTAGCGAAACATACGCTGATGAAAGCATCTTTGTAGACTTTCTGGGAAGTGTGAAACAGGCCAAGTCAGGTCATATTGTGCCAGTTCCTGACTTCAAAGTGTAGGACAGTGTGCTTTCCTCTGTAAGGTGCAGCCAGAAAAGTTACCACAGGGATAACTGTCTTGTGGTGGCCAAGCTTTCATAGCGATGTCGCTTTTTGATCCTTCGATGTTGGCTCTTCCTATCATCGTGAAGCAGATTTCACCAAGTGTTGGATTGTTCACCCACTAAAAGGGAACGTGAGCTGGGTTTAGACTATAGTGAGACAGGTTAGTTTTGCCCTACTAATGAGGTGTTGTTGCCATGGTAATCCTGCTCAGTATGAGAGGACCCGAAGGTTCAGATATTTGGTGTATGTGCTTGGCTGAGGAGCCAATGGGATGAAGCTACCATCTGTGGGATTATGACTGAACGCCTCTAAGTCAGAATCCTGCCCAGGCAGAACGATACGGCAGTGCTGCGGGAGCCTCGGTTGGCCTCGGATAGCCTGGTCCCTGCAGTCCCCGCTGGCGGGCTGCTGCCCGTGTCCCTCGGGGTGCGGCGCACCCTGCTGCGTGTCGGGACAGGGGTCCAGTGTGGACAGCCCTTCATCCCAGGACATGGGGCATTGCCGGAAGGGCAGCCGCCTCCTCGCTTGTCACGCACTGCACGTTCGTGGGGAACCTGGTGCTAAACCATTCGTAGACGACATGCTTCTGGGTCAGGGTTTCGTACGTAGCAGAGCAGCTCCCTCGCTGCAATCTACTGAAAGTCAGCCCTCGACACAATGGTTTGTCGCAGCAGCTGCAGCCACCACCATGGGGGTGGGGCCGGGCCGGCAGTTGTTTTCTTTCCCAACCTCAGCGGCGGGTCTCTCTGGCATGCCTGTATGGGCGCCAGTCCCACCTCGGCCAGTGGGGAAGGGGGCGCTCCCTTGTGGCGTATCCCGGCCTCCGCGTGCTGCACCTCCCTCTCCCGCTCTACCCCGCCGTGGGCCTCGTCCACGGGCTGGGACAGGGAGAGCAGAGGGTGGGGCGTGGGTGTAAGGCTGGGGGGCATTTGCAGGGCAGCCCTGCCGGTCCCCTTTTCCAGGGGGCAATGTGCAGCGTCGTGGGGGAAGTCGCGTGTCCATGCCAGCGTCCTTTCTCCCTCTGGGCACGTCACTGGGAGGAGGACACAGATGGTCAGCGCGCCTGGCACCCCATTTCCGCCCTTCCCCCGGTCCCTACAGGGTCAACCAGCCACCCCAGCCCCCACCACAGAGGACCGCGCAGTCGACCAGCAGGGCCCCGGGGGACTTTGGCCACCCCGTGCCCCGCCGCGGAAAGCCGCACAGTCGACCAGCAGGGTCCGGGCCACCCTGGCCCCAATGCCTGGTTCCCATCGACCTCCGCCAAAGGTTGTCGCTCTCCCCGGCTGTCATACCTCGCCCAGGTTCTTTTGTGAAAAATTTTGCCACTTTCTCGGGTCTCCTGTCAGCGTCCATGACCGAAATGAGTGGAGAAAGGCACGCTAGGAGAATTGGCTCCAGCCACGAGCCCCCACCACCCTGTGCTCTTGATGCTGCGGCCGGCTGACTCTCTCGCCTGCTGGTGGGTGGGCAGGTGCCTCCTACCTGACCCTCTTTTACACAATCCGAGGAGGCTCGACCCTGGATGTAGCCGGGGCCACCTTAGGTGAGCGGGCGTGTCTGTCTGGAATGCCCCCGTGGCTGTGGAAGTGGGATGTGGGGGAGGGGACACCTCCATAGGCCGGGGGGTGGGTGAGGCGGAGTGTATCAGTAGCCACCTTTTTTCCTTTCCTTTTCTAAAAAGTAAAGAAACTCTCCGTCGGACAATCCTTTATTTGTTCGTCCATTCATGCATTCCTTCATTCCCTCCTTTATTTAAATATGTACATACCGTGCTCGCTCGCTTACATACATACTTCATACGCTGATGTACTGAACAAGGAGCTTCTCTCTTTGCCTAGCGAAACCTGTCTTTGGACGTTGGTGACATGTCATGGCTGATGAAGCCTTGTTTCATGGTGACCTAAGGGCTTTGGGATCTCTTGGGCATTTTGGACACGCTCCCTCCCAACCACCCACCCAAGTTGAATGAAAGGTGGAGTCGTCTTGCTGACATCGAATGCCCTTTGAGATAGGATACAGGAGCAGAGAGAGCCTCCAAAATAGCTCAAGTGAAATGGAACAGGCTTCCTGGAGAGGTTCCATGATGCGGGAAGCCTTGTCAACGTGGAAGGATTGTGAAGCTCTCTTTGTTTGGTCTCTTTCTGTTCATGGGTTCTAAATGTTCCAGAAAGGATGGGAATCTATCTTTCAGGAAGCCTTTGCACTAGTAGAAAAGGGCGTTGTCTTGTCAGTTGGAAGCTCAGGGGGCGGGGAGGGCCAGGGATGGGGAACTTAGGAGGTATGAATGAACATATGCAACTGTATACCTATCCATACAGTAGGTAGCTAATCAACCAGCACCTAGTCTATAGACCGGGAAAGTATGCGTCATACGTTGTTTACAGGAGAAGGAGGCCCCCACGAGCCTATTTTGTCCCTTCTCTCTCTCTCTCTCTCCTCTCTCTCCCACACACACACACCCACACCCACCCCACTGGCTCTGCTTGCTTTTCATGTGTCAGAGTGGGCTGTCCCTAGATGCTGTGCCTTCATACACTCTAGGTTAGGCTTTGGAATTCAAGTGACTTGACAAGGACCCGCCGGCTGGCGGCAACAGGGGGACACTCTGCCCCTCCCTCCCTCCCTCCCTCTCTGTCGCTCTGAAGGCAAGAATGAAAAACTTTGTCAAAAATAAGGTACCCATAGGTGCGTGGGTTTATCTCTGGGTTCTCTATCTTGTTCCATTGGTCTATAGTTCTGTTTTGGTGCCAGTACCATACTGTCTTGATGACTGTTGCTTTGTAGTAGAGTCTGAAGTTAGAGAGGCTGATTCCTCCAGCTCCGTTTTTCTTTCTCAGGATTGCTTTGGCTATTCGAGGTCTTTTGTGTTTCCATATGAACTGTGTTAATGTTTGGTCTAGCTCTGTGAAAAATGGCTTGGGGTGAAGGTCTGGAGGGGTGGGATAGGGGACACTGGGGGGGTGGGGACCATGGATATTCATATGACTGATCTGGGAACATACATGTGTGTGAACTACAAAACTCTGTAAAACCTTTAAAATAAAGAATAAAAATTTAAAAAAAAAAGAATGAAAAACTTCCACATGCATCCGTGAGTCTCAAACGCAGTCGTGCAGCTTCCTGGGTTAGGAACAAGAGGAGACTGACTCTCTTTGTCCACACGGCTTTCCCCACCGACCCCACCCCCACCCCCACCCCCTTCCCGACCCTTCTGGAAAGCTTTCTGGATTTGAATGAAACTATTGAACCGCTGGGACCTCCACCCTGGCCTGCCCTGCCAGTGACCCCGTCCCAGGCAAACGTCCATCCGTGCAGGCAGGCAGGCGGGTTGGGAAGGAGTAGTGGGGGTGGAGGAGGAGGGGGGAATCATCCAGTCATAGACCATGGACCCAGGCAAGAAGGCGGGGTGGATTCTTCAGAACATGAATCAGATGCTTTTTCATACCGTGCTGCACACGGTACTTCTCTAGTTGCTGGGAGCAGAGGCTACTACTCTTCCTTGTGCTGCATGGGCTTCTCATTGTGGCGGCCACTCTTGTCAAAGAGTGTGGGCTCCAGAGCACGGGCTCAGTCGTCATGGCACACAGGTTTAGTTGCTCCATGGCATGTGGGATCTTCTTCGCAGGCCAGAGATTGAACACAAACAAATCTCCTGCTTTGGCATGCAGATCCTTGACCACTGGACCACCAGGGAAGCACTGAAATAGGCTTTTCAATGTCAGATAGGAAATAGTCATTTTCCAAAGCAATTCCTCTAAGTGAAAAGAGGTCACATTTACGGACTGTAAGACAAGGCCATAGAGAATAAGGATGAGGACACACTGACAGAAGGGCAGGGGTTGGGGAGGAGGAGGGGGGAATCATTCAGACACAGACGGTGTACCCGGCCCAGAAGGCAGGGCGGATTCTTCAGAACATGAATCAGATGCTTTCATGTCCACGTTTTCCATCATCAGACTCTCATGGAGATCCCTCCGTCCCTCTGTCCATCCACCACAGTTGTTTCACTCATTTTCGGTTCTTTCTCCCCACGTTCAACTGGCTGGAGAGCGAGCCTTGCTTGAAATGGTTGGTTAGGATGTTCGAATGCCGTGGGACTGCGGTCTCCTTCAGCTACGGAAGAGCAGCACAGGGAGGGACACATCTGCCAGCAAGAGGAGGAATGGAAAGAAGACGGAGAGTGACACGGGACCACACGGTCCTAGGAGAGGAGACGCGAATCAGTTTGCCTGAGAGAGGAGGAGCGGGTGAAACACAGAATGACCTCGGAGATGGTGTGGCATCAGGAATGAGGGCACGTTGCTGGGTTTTCGGATGGGGATCAGCATCATCCTGGAGACGCAGCTTCCCACCCTCACCCACCAGGTGGGGGCAGCATCGGGAACTCAACCAAGGCCTCCCTGACTTTGGACCCACGAGGAGCCTTTCTATGCATGTGTCATGTCTCTCCCCTCCCTAGACGAAGGGAGGGAGATCCCATCGTCCTTACTGCCACAGGGTTTTGCCCCCTACGTGTGTCTTTACCATGACTAGGATCGCCCTGAGGTGTTTCCAAGAGGCCCTCAGGTGGAGGCTCCCTGAAAGATCCTTTCGAACTGCAGCAGCATGGTGGCTGGCCAAGCAGAAAGGAGCCTCTGCCAAGGCTGGAGGACAGTCAGGTCAGAGCGGGAGCTAAGCCGACGACGGTGAAAGGGGCTGAGGGGGTTTGTGAGACCACCACGCCTCCAAGAACCCCAAGGGATGCTGGAGAAGATGAGGAACGATGGCCCGTGAGACGTGAGAGCCGAGCGGACTTGAGACCCGAGAGCGACTGAAAAAATAGGCTTTTCAATGTCAGATAGGAAATAGTCATTTTCCAAAGCAATTCCTCTAAGTGAAAAGAGGTCACATTTACGGACTGTAAGACAAGGCCATAGAGAATAAGGATGAGGACACACTGACAGAAGGGCAGGGGTTGGGGAGGAGGAGGGGGGAATCATTCAGACACAGACGGTGTACCCGGCCCAGAAGGCAGGGCGGATTCTTCAGAACATGAATCAGATGCTTTCATGTCCACGTTTTCCATCATCAGACTCTCATGGAGATCCCTCCGTCCCTCTGTCCATCCACCACAGTTGTTTCACTCATTTTCGGTTCTTTCTCCCCACGTTCAACTGGCTGGAGAGCGAGCCTTGCTTGAAATGGTTGGTTAGGATGTTCGAATGCCGTGGGACTGCGGTCTCCTTCAGCTACGGAAGAGCAGCACAGGGAGGGACACATCTGCCAGCAAGAGGAGGAATGGAAAGAAGACGGAGAGTGACACGGGACCACACGGTCCTAGGAGAGGAGACGAATCAGTTTGCCTGAGAGAGGAGGAGCGGGTGAAACACAGAATGACCTCGGAGATGGTGTGGCATCAGGAATGAGGGCACGTTGCTGGGTTTTCGGATGGGGATCAGCATCATCCTGGAGACGCAGCTTCCCACCCTCACCCACCAGGTGGGGGCAGCATCGGGAACTCAACCAAGGCCTCCCTGACTTTGGACCCACGAGGAGCCTTTCTATGCATGTGTCATGTCTCTCCCCTCCCTAGACGAAGGGAGGGAGATCCCATCGTCCTTACTGCCACAGGGTTTTGCCCCCTACGTGTGTCTTTACCATGACTAGGATCGCCCTGAGGTGTTTCCAAGAGGCCCTCAGGTGGAGGCTCCCTGGAAGATCCTTTTGGACTGCTAGCAGCAGCGTGGTGGCTGGCCAAGCAGAAAGGAGCCTCTGCCAAGGCTGGAGGACAGTCAGGTCAGAGCGGGACCTGTGCCGACAATGCTGAAAGGGGCTGAGGGGGTGTGTGAGACCACCACACCTCCAAGAACCTCAAGGGATGCTGGAGAAGATGAGGAACGATGGCCTGTGAGACATGAGAGCTGAGCGGACTTGAGACCCGAGAGGACGAGTGACAGCACTCGCTTTAGTGTCATAGCAGGAAGGCCCAGACAATACCCAGAGTCTACCTATGAGCTGACACATCTCTGAGGGAGATATGTCCACTCTTCCCACGTGTTTCTCTGCGTACACAAACACACGAGTACATCAGGATTCACAACATATATGTTTGGGTTTTCTCTGTGTGTGTGTTTGTTTAAATCTGATTCAGTGTGCGCTAAATCACCCCAACTGAGCCTTTTAAGTACGTGGAGACTTTATTCGAACCCTCACAGCAAGGACGCGCACGCACGCGCGCACACACGCACACGCACACGCACACACACACACACACACTAGCCCCCAAAAGTAATATTGAAGTTTCCACCCGTTTAAACTTTCCCACAAAGGGCAGGTGAGGTCTACGGCTCTCAACTCTGGCTGCACACGAACGTACTCGAGGAAATGTTTCCGTAGGCCGCCATCTGGTCCCACGCCCATGCTGACATGAGAGCTAAGAAGACTTGAGAGCCTAGACTGATGAATGCTTTGGGCATAAAGAGCAGTGAAAAGCTACCCTTTATAGCCTCTTGAGGGGTCATGGCACCCCGTGGTTGAGGGGTTTCCCCGTCTCAGCCTCGACAGCACTCAGCTCAAAGTCTACAAACAATAAATGCTGAAGAAGCCATGGAGCAAATGGAACCCTCCTATGCTGCTGCTGAGGATGTAAATTGCCTACAGCCTCTACAAAGAAGACTACAGAGGTGGATTCAAGAACTGAAACAAGAGTGACCATGCCATCCGCAATCCCACTTCTAGGCAGAAAAACAGTCTTTCAAAAAAGACACATGGGACTTCCCCTGGTGGTCCAGTGCAAGGGGCGCCGGTTCGAGCCCTGGCCTGGGAAGATCCCACGTGCCTCGGAGCGGCTGGACCAATGTGTCCAATTACTGAGCCGGAGCTCTGGAGCGCATGCGCTCAGAGCCGGTGCTCTGCAACGACAGATGCCACCGCGATGGGAGGCCCACAGGAGCCAAAGAACAAAGACGGATGAACAGAGAGAAATGAAAGACCAATAGAAGTGGCCCGCCTGCTCTCCTCCCTCCCTCCCCAACCCGACCCCCGCCCAAAAATAAATAAATAAATAAATAAAGACACACGCATCCCAATGTCCACCACAGAAAGATTTCCAATAGCCAAGGCATGCAAGTATCCAAAGTGCCCATCAGCAACAATGGACACAGATGGTGGGCTTCATCCATCGAATGGACTCTTACTCAGAAACGTAAAACTGTGCCAACTGTGGCAACCTGAATATATCCGGAGATTATGACACTAAGTCTGTTAGTTACAGAAAGGCAAATAGCCCATGGTATCACATAGGTGAAATGGATACAGACGAACAAATTTAACAAACAGAACAGACTCCTTAACACTAGAAACAAATTTTGATTCACCACATGGAAAGGTGGGGCATAGGGAGATATAAATGAACAAGTTGGGACTAAAACACACAGTAATAGTTTATATAAATACAATCTATACAATATATCTATATAAACACATTCTTATGGCTCAGCTAGTAAATAAGGGAAAAAAACCCAAGAAGACTTGGGTTTTATTCCTGGGTCAGGAAGATCCCCTGCAGAGGAGAATGCTTTGGGCATAAAGAGCAGTGAAAAGCTACCCTTTATAGCCTCTTGAGGGGTCATGGCACCCCGTGGTTGAGGGGTTTCCCCGTCTCAGCCTCGACAGCACTCAGCTCAAAGTCTACAAACAATAAATGCTGAAGAAGCCATGGAGCAAATGGAACCCTCCTATGCTGCTGCTGAGGATGTAAATTGCCTACAGCCTCTACAAAGAAGACTACAGAGGTGGATTCAAGAACTGAAACAAGAGTGACCATGCCATCCGCAATCCCACTTCTAGGCAGAAAAACAGTCTTTCAAAAAAGACACATGGGACTTCCCCTGGTGGTCCAGTGCAAGGGGCGCCGGTTCGAGCCCTGGCCTGGGAAGATCCCACGTGCCGCGGAGCGGCTGGACCAATGTGTCCAATTACTGAGCCGGAGCTCTGGAGCGCATGCGCTCAGAGCCGGTGCTCTGCAATGACAGATGCCACCGCGATGGGAGGCCCACAGGAGCCAAAGAACAAAGACGGATGAACAGAGAGAAATGAAAGACCAATAGAAGTGGCCCGCCTGCTCTCCTCCCTCCCTCCCCAACCCGACCCCCGCCCAAAAATAAATAAATAAATAAATAAAGACACACGCATCCCAATGTCCACCACAGAAAGATTTCCAATAGCCAAGGCATGCAAGTATCCAAAGTGCCCATCAGCAACAATGGACACAGATGGTGGGCTTCATCCATCGAATGGACTCTTACTCAGAAACGTAAAACTGTGCCAACTGTGGCAACCTGAATATATCCGGAGATTATGACACTAAGTCTGTTAGTTACAGAAAGGCAAATAGCCCATGGTATCACATAGGTGAAATGGATACAGACGAACAAATTTAACAAACAGAACAGACTCCTTAACACTAGAAACAAATTTTGATTCACCACATGGAAAGGTGGGGCATAGGGAGATATAAATGAACAAGTTGGGACTAAAACACACAGTAATAGTTTATATAAATACAATCTATACAATATATCTATATAAACACATTCTTATGGCTCAGCTAGTAAATAAGGGAAAAAAACCCAAGAAGACTTGGGTTTTATTCCTGGGTCAGGAAGATCCCCTGCAGAAGAGAATGGCAATCCACTCCAGAATTCTTGTCAGGCAAATCCCATGAACACAGGAGCCTAGTGGGCTATAGTCCATGGGGTCACAAAGAGTCAGACAAGACTGAGAGACTAACACTTTCATTTATAACCAATATATCTATATAATATCTCAGGCTTCCCTTGTCATTCAGCTGGTAAAGAATCCTCCTGCAATGTCGGAGACCCTGGTTCAATTCCTGGATTAGGCAGATCCCCTGGAGATCTCATTCCAATCTCAGGCTACTCATTCCAATATTCTTGCCTAGAGAATTCTATGACTCATCCATGGGTCGCCATAATGTCTATATATAGAAGAGATCATATCTATGTATGAAACATAAGTGAAAGGATCAAATGGGTACCACATGAAACCTTAACATCTCTAAAACCCTATATTAAAAATAATCTGAAAACCCTATATTAAAAAAAATCTGAAAAAGAAGAGATGTATATGTATAGTGGATCCTGTTGCTGTGTATTTCAAGTTTACACAACATTATAATCTAACTCTGCATGCATGTGAATGCTCAGGTGTGTCTGACTCTTTGTGACTCCATTGACTGTAGCCTACCAGTCTCTACTACTCTAATAGAATATGGACATTTCTTTAAAAGAAAAAAAAGAAAAAAAAGAAACGAAAGCCTACTCTATTTTCCTCAGGCCACAGTGACCTGGGCTGCTGTCACATCGCAGCAGCCTGAGCAGACTGGGGACCCAAGGCTGGACTAGGGGGTAGTGCTGAGAAGGTTGGGGTGTATGTGGCAGCCAGTGAGTCCCCCTCACTGGCAATGCTACTACATTGCCTGGTCATGTCTTTATGGGACCCTAAATTCTATATGCAGGCCAGCATTCCCACAGCTATAGCAAGCTGACAGCACCCCAAAACCGGTGATACTCTGGGCTTGAAGAGCTGTGCAAATCACTCTTTTTATGTCCCTGCTGGTGGGGTTCCCATTTTCAGCCTCCTTCCCTGGAGTCCCTCCACCGACGATGGAGGCACCTCCAACAAAGCACCATTCTGGAGTTAAGGTTTGGCTGCTGAAGAGTAAGGAAGAAGATGTAGTAAGAAGTATCCTTATTCTACCCTTGACTGTTTCTTTGGGCAATTTACACTTTAATGTACAACCCATGAACCTGACTTTCTGTCGTTAGGACTCTGATTGTCTCAGGGACAAGAGCTGAGCCTGAAGAAGTGCTCCTTGAAAGAGAGAACTTGAAAGCCAGTCCAAAAGGACACTTCATATTCACGAGGTCTTCAGGGCCCTAAATGACCCCTTAAGTGAAGTGAAGTGAAACTCACTCAGTCATATCTGACTCTTTGCAACCCCACGGGCCATAGCATGCCAGGCTCCTCTGCCCATGGAAGAGCCTGCAGTAGTTAATAGTAAGAGAATGCCAATCAGGGTTCACTTTCAGTAGCCAATTTCAAAAAGTAAATTTTAGCATCATTATAAAGTAAAAATGAACATGAGAAGTTTTCACCATTCCTAAAATGATTTTAAGAAAAATTATTTTACTTTTTACTTTTACAGAGTTTTATTGTTTACAGATATGTACGATCCCAGATTGGTCATATGTATACACCTCCCATCCTATCCCTCCAGGCCATCGCACAGCACCCCTGTAGAATCCCCTTTTCATTCCTAATATGTTAACAAATGCAAATCAAATGACGATGAGGTATCACCTGACAGCATCAGCACGAAGTCTACAAACTCAGTGCTGCAGAGTCCATGGAGAAAGGGAGCCCTCCTATGGTGCTGCTCAGAGCATCCACTGCTAGTAGCCCCTCTAAAGAATGTTACAGGCATGGCAACAAGAACTAAAATAAGAGCAATCACCCCATCCAAAAATCCCACATTTGAGCACCATCCCAAAAGATCTGCACACCCCAATGTTCACCTTCACCGTGTTTACAACAGCCAAGGCGTGTAAGCATCCAAAACATCCATTTACACACCAACAGACACAGGTGTGAGACATACATACAATGGACTATCACTCAGCCATAAAAAGGAATGAAACTATGTCACCTGCAGCTACCTGAATGGATCTGGAGATGATCATACTAAGTCAGTCACATTGAGACAGGCAACTTTCCCATGATATCATATATAGGTGAAATATAATAATGGACACAAATGAGCTAATTTAAGAACAGAAACTGGATTCCTGACTTACAAAACAAGCTTAGACCCATCAAAGAAAGAGTTCAGGCAGGGTGAGATTTGAATGAAAATGTTAGGATTAAAAAAAAACAATATGTGCATATATATATATATATATATATATATATATATATATTTCTGTCTATATAAACATATTTTGTATAAATCACATATATATGTACATATATATATATACATACACACACACACACACACACACGCACACACATATATATATATATACACACACACACACACACAATGTTACTGATAAAAGACAAGCAACAAAAAATGACTGGATAGGACATGGAAAAGTCAACACTCTGTAATCACCTTTGTGAAAAGAGAACCTAAAAAACAAATTATATTTATGTGTGTCCAAATCATGTCGCTATATATGTCTGACACACAAAATATTGCTAGGCAACTTTAATAGAAACTAGATCTCCTATAAAAGAAAATAGCTGGAAATAAATGCCTTCTCTACTCGTCTCAAGCCTCAGTCAGTGACTGGGGCTGCTGTCCACTGTCACACCTGAGCACTGGGCCCTATGACTGGACTCTCCCAAAACTGAGGGAGCTGGTGTGTATGTGGCAGCCACTGAGCCACCCATGGTACTGAAATGCTGGGTCATGTCTTCATGGGACCCCAAGGTCTAGTTAGTTGCATGCCAGCCCTCCTACAGCTACTGCAAGCCTACCAGCACCCTCAAACAGGTCAACACTCTGGGATTTCAGATCGGTGAAGAGTCATCCTTCTTTCCCTCCCTGGTTGTGGGGTTCCCACTCTCAGCCTCGAATTCCCTCCACTGACCTATGGCAACACCACCAGAAGAGCACATTATTGGGGTTATTATTTGACTGGTAGATCAAGGGTGATGAAAAGAAGTAGCCACACAGAATCCGTTGGATGTAGATTCCAGTAATTTGCTTCTGATTTACAGCCCAGGAACCCAATTTCATTCACTAAGACTCTGATTACGCCCAGAGAGCAGAGCTGTGATTAAAAAATGCTGCTCTCCTGTGACCACTTCTGGAAACAACAACCTGAAACCAGTGCTTAAAAACCCTTCATATTCTCAAGGCCTGGAGGGTTCTACAGGATCCCTATGCTTGACAAATAGCCCACAGCAGATCAAAGTACAAGATTTCAAATCATTGATCGAACTCAAAAGCCAGGTTTAACAATTCCATGTGTAAGATGCTACTTTTATTTTTCAATTCTAAGAAAAATATGAACAAATTGGTTACATCACTAGGCTCTATGCTTTATTCTATGTGGTCAAGTAAGAACATCAAAAAAGCCTAGATGTTGCAAAATACTGAGGATTGTCCACAATAAACATAGGTAGTTAACAAAAGTGCACCTACAGACCTATGGCCTTCTAGGTATATGGAGATATTAGCCAAGCACCCCTCCCTTCACCCTTCCTCCTATCCCTCCTCCAGTTTCTCAGAGATTAAGGATCTCACCACACGAGACCTAGAAGGACACAGTAAATGGAAAACACCTTATGATTATGAATGACGTTCTTTTTGCTTCTTAAGTTTTTAGACTCCTATTTTGCATATATTAACTTCTTAAGAAATTATTTTAACACTCTTAAAAAAGCCCATTTTAAGAGGTAACTTCTACACATCCTTTAAAAGTAAAAATGCACATGAAAATATCTTCATCATTCTTAATTCTTAGAGAAATGAACATTTATATGATGAGGAAGTATCATCTGACAGTCATCAGCCCAGAGTTTACAAACAATAAATACTGGAGAAACCACAGAGAAAGGGAGCCCTCCTACACTGGTGCTCGGAATGTAAGTTGCTAACTGACTCTACGCAGAAGGCTATCTAGTAGGTTTGAAGAACTATAACAAGAGGGACCAAACCAGGAGACATGGGTTCGATCTCTGGTCCAGGAGGATTCCAACTGCGGTAGAGAGAATAAGTCTGTGTGCCACAAGGACTAAGCCTGTGCTCTAGAGTCCTTGAATTGAAATTGTTGAAGCTCAGGCTCCCTATAGCCTGTGCTCTGCAACAAGAGAAGCCACCCCCATGAGAAGCCTGTGCACCACAGCTAGTGAGTAGATGACCCATTTTTCTTGCAACTAAGGAAAAGCCCTTGAGACAATAAAGACCCCAAAAAATAAAAGAAAAAATCCTACTGTTTTTTTTCAAGGTGTTTTCTTTTTGTATATTTTATATTATTTATTTTTGATTTATTCTCAAGGCCTGGAGGGTTCTACAGGATCCCTATGCTTGACAAATAGCCCACAGCAGATCAAAGTACAAGATTTCAAATCATTGATCGAACTCAAAAGCCAGGTTTAACAATTCCATGTGTAAGATGCTACTTTTATTTTTCAATTCTAAGAAAAATATGAACAAATTGGTTACATCACTAGGCTCTATGCTTTATTCTATGTGGTCAAGTAAGAACATCAAAAAAGCCTAGATGTTGCAAAATACTGAGGATTGTCCACAATAAACATAGGTAGTTAACAAAAGTGCACCTACAGACCTATGGCCTTCTAGGTATATGGAGATATTAGCCAAGCACCCTCCCTTCACCCTTCCTCCTATCCCTCCTCCAGTTTCTCAGAGATTAAGGATCTCACCACACGAGACCTAGAAGGACACAGTAAATGGAAAACACCTTATGATTATGAATGACGTTCTTTTTGCTTCTTAAGTTTTTAGACTCCTATTTTGCATATATTAACTTCTTAAGAAATTATTTTAACACTCTTAAAAAAGCCCATTTTAAGAGGTAACTTCTACACATCCTTTAAAAGTAAAAATGCACATGAAAATATCTTCATCATTCTTAATTCTTAGAGAAATGAACATTTATATGATGAGGAAGTATCATCTGACAGTCATCAGCCCAGAGTTTACAAACAATAAATACTGGAGAAACCACAGAGAAAAGGGAGCCCTCCTACACTGGTGCTCGGAATGTAAGTTGCTAACTGACTCTACGCAGAAGGCTATCTAGTAGGTTTGAAGAACTATAACAAGAGGGACCAAACCAGGAGACATGGGTTCGATCTCTGGTCCAGGAGGATTCCAACTGCGGTAGAGAGAATAAGTCTGTGTGCCACAAGGACTAAGCCTGTGCTCTAGAGTCCTTGAATTGAAATTGTTGAAGCTCAGGCTCCCTATAGCCTGTGCTCTGCAACAAGAGAAGCCACCCCCATGAGAAGCCTGTGCACCACAGCTAGTGAGTAGATGACCCATTTTTCTTGCAACTAAGGAAAAGCCCTTGAGACAATAAAGACCCCAAAAAATAAAAGAAAAAATCCTACTGTTTTTTTTCAAGGTGTTTTCTTTTTGTATATTTTATATTATTTATTTTTTGATTTATTTTATATTTTCTAAAAACATTTTCGTTGGGAGAAAATCACTACTCTTTAGCTTATGCTATTCCACTTTACACATTTCCCCCCACCCACACACATTCTTTTAACAACTGACCTAGACACTGAAAGCAAAAGAGTACAAATGTGCACATATATTCCTGAATCAAGATAATGTATGGTAAAAATAAAGGAATCATTTCAAACCTCCTTGATGCCAGTAAAAAATGGAAATGCAAGTAATCAGTCCATAGCACTTAGGTGTCTACCCTAGCACAACATATTAAAATCCACAAGCCAGGGACTAACTTGCCCTAAGCACTGGTTTCCCAACATCAGAGAGAGGCAGACTCTGCCTTGTCAACTCTTCTTGGAGCTGTGTCTTTAAAAACCCTACCAGTAGGGCACTTTGAATTCAAAAGGCACCAGCAGCTGCAGAGCAGCAAAGGAGAAGGAGCTCTAAGTATCACCTGCCCTCAAGAACTGAGGCTTCCCAGGTGGCTCACAGGAAAGAATTGCCCGCCTGCAGTGAAGGAGACCTGGGTTCTGTCCCTGGGTGGTGAAGATCCCCTGGAAAAGGGAATGGCAGCCCACTTCAGTATTCTTGCCTGGAGAAGCCAGTGGACAGAGGAGCCTGGTGGGCAAGTGTCCGTGGAGTGGCAAGGCGTCACACATGACTGAGCAACTCACACAGAGAAAGAAATGTTCTAGGAAAGGGAGCCATAAAGAATTCAAAGTGAGGCCAGTTGTGCAGAAAGCAATTAAAGAGGTTCAATTGTTAGGGTGGTCTTTCATTTTTCTTTCTTTCCTTCTTTCTTTCTTAAAGCCCAGGTGAAGATGATCCACTTAGCTCACCTCCAGAGAAAACCATATGAAATCACCACTGAATATCAGCTAGCCCCAATTAGAATGTGAACTGAACCACACCATGCCCCAAAGCTGAGACCCCAGTGGGTCGTGAAGGAACATACTCTCATAAGCCTGAACAAACCCCAAAATGTCCAAAAAACATGGCCCAGACAGTCCCGAGGGACCATACTTCTGTGAGCATGAACTGAACCCCATAGTGCACCAAAGTTTATGCCACACGGGTCCTGAGGAGACTTGTCACCCTGAACTGCACTCCACAACCAAAGTCAAAGCCCCAACGAGTCCTGAGGTGACCCTACTCCCTTCAGCCAGAACTGAATTCCACAATTTTCCAAAACCAAAACCCAAGTGGGTCCTTAGGGACCATATACCCTTGAATGTGAACTGAACCCCTCAACAAACCAAAGCTTAGGTTGCCGCAGGTCCTGAGGAAACGTATTCTGGCAGCCTGAACTGAATTCCACAATATTCCAAAGCCAAAGCCCCAGTGGGTCCTGAGCGACCATGCTCATGTGAAAGTATCACTGAAGCACATAATGCCATGAACCTCCCACATCAAGCTGATTTTTTAAAAGATCATCAAGTCTAGGGGATGGGTCACTTAAAGCAGAAATCTGATTTTCCATATTCATCAAGTATGAAAACATAGTATTCAGTTTAAATTGCAGTGCAGATAACCTCCCCGAGATGCTATATGGCGTAAAGGACCTTGCAGTTGTGTTGCACTGCCTTCTCCATCATAGCCATCTCAGAATCTAATAGGCTAATAGTCCAGTTACTATCATTGAAAGCTTATGAAATTTATTAAGGCTTTGATATGGCCAATTGCATTCTCCAATCCCACTGAAGGCACAAAGAACAGTTCTTATACCAGGAAAACAGATTTTTTTTGACCCGTTGTGCTCATACCAATGGTAGATTGGTTGGGGTTGTCTCTAATCAGTTAACATATATGACTTTAAATTCATGTGAATCTCAGGCTACATTTTTGTATCTATTCCTGTAGATGCCAAGGCTATAAATTACTGCCACAAATCCACTGAATCCCATACCAATCACTCTAGGGGTAATAATAGGCATAGTTCATAAAGTACCCAGCCTAGTTTCCTAATATTGCTAGGTTGATCATTCATTTCTTTTAGTAGGATTTAATTGTTCCCAGCATAAAGGAACTTTTTTAACTTAAATGATCATAGTCTGTGTTAACCATATAGGCACGTCTCAGAATTGTGGGAGTTTGCCCTTTAAGAGATGAGAGGTTACAGCTTCTTTTCTTTAAGGCTTAGCTTATCTCTCTGATTGCGCTTAAATGACCCTAAATGAACAGGGTCAGAGTAGGTATTATTAATTGGCCACCTGAGAGGATTTCATCTAATAATATCATGAATAGACAAAGCAGGACTTAACTCTCATTTAAAATAAATTTCTAAGGAAGTATTCAATCAGAGCCCTGGAAAAGAGAAAATCCACCAAGGTAAACCAGAAGTACTAGACACAGGTAATTAGCCACAACTCATCAATTGGATTGAGTTTAAAACTAGCATAGAATTGTGCCCATCATAGAAAACATTCGAGTGATATGTAAAAGTCCAGGAAATCAAGAAAACATAAAAGATCATACGAGTCAGACCCAGCATCTTGGGCAAGCTCTGTACTTCTGATGTCGTTATCTTCTGGTCCTAGTGTAGTGCAGTTTCTCTGTTTGAGCATGGTTTTAAGGTGAATCAAGGTCAGCAGGCGTCTATAGACCAGTCCAGCATATGGAGCATTGGAATTGGGAATTAATCCAAGAGTCAATTTGCCCTTTAACTTCACTGTGTATGAGCTAGTTAAGAGTACCTGATAAGTTTTCTTCCTTCGTTGGGAAGGATGTCGCTGTTGAGCGGTTGAAAAGACAAAAGTACCACGTTTACTTCTTTGACAAAACTTCAGATGCATCACGTTCTGGGCAAATGCCTGCGATTTCATATTGTTGGAGCCTTCATTGTCTCTCTGGGAGTTGCAACTTTCTGTAAGTTCGCTGTGGGTGAACCAAGAAAGAAGGCGTACACAGATTTCTACAGAAATTATGATTCCTTGAAAGATTTTGAAGAGATGGGGAAGGCTGGCATCTTTCAGAGTGCAAAGTGATATGGAATGTCTTTTGGCTGAATTCCATGGAAGTTTGTCACTTACCTGTCTTCCTATGAAACTATGACATAGTTCATAAAGTCCCAGCTTCTTTTGCTTTAAGGCCCAGCATAAAGGAACTTTTTTAACTTAAATGATCATAGTCTGTGTTAACCATATAGGCACGTCTCAGAATTGTGGGAGTTTGCCCTTTAAGAGATGAGAGGTTACAGCTTCTTTTCTTTAAGGCTTAGCTTATCTCTCTGATTGCGCTTAAATGACCCTAAATGAACAGGGTCAGAGTAGGTATTATTAATTGGCCACCTGAGAGGATTTCATCTAATAATATCATGAATAGACAAAGCAGGACTTAACTCTCATTTAAAATAAATTTCTAAGGAAGTATTCAATCAGAGCCCTGGAAAAGAGAAAATCCACCAAGGTAAACCAGAAGTACTAGACACAGGTAATTAGCCACAACTCATCAATTGGATTGAGTTTAAAACTAGCATAGAATTGTGCCCATCATAGAAAACATTCGAGTGATATGTAAAAGTCCAGGAAATCAAGAAAACATAAAAGATCATACGAGTCAGACCCAGCATCTTGGGCAAGCTCTGTACTTCTGATGTCGTTATCTTCTGGTCCTAGTGTAGTGCAGTTTTCTCTGTTTGAGCATGGTTTTAAGGTGAATCAAGGTCAGCAGGCGTCTATAGACCAGTCCAGCATATGGAGCATTGGAATTGGGAATTAATCCAAGAGTCAATTTGCCCTTTAACTTCACTGTGTATGAGCTAGTTAAGAGTACCTGATAAGTTTTCTTCCTTCGTTGGGAAGGATGTCGCTGTTGAGCGGTTGAAAAGACAAAAGTACCACGTTTACTTCTTTGACAAAACTTCAGATGCATCACGTTCTGGGCAAATGCCTGCGATTTCATATTGTTGGAGCCTTCATTGTCTCTCTGGGAGTTGCAACTTTCTGTAAGTTCGCTGTGGGTGAACCAAGAAAGAAGGCGTACACAGATTTCTACAGAAATTATGATTCCTTGAAAGATTTTGAAGAGATGGGGAAGGCTGGCATCTTTCAGAGTGCAAAGTGATATGGAATGTCTTTTGGCTGAATTCCATGGAAGTTTGTCACTTACCTGTCTTCCTGAACTATGAAACTATGACTCTGGGCTGAGAAATAGTCTTTCAGTATATAAACAATTAACTAATAATAATAAAAAAAGAGTACCTGATAAAAAAGGGACCTTCCATCCAGGTTGGAGACAGTCAGACAATCCCTTAAATTATGTCTTTTTTCAGTCCTATTTGCAAGTTGTGAGACATCTGATCTTTACCCAAAGATAGGCTACTGAGACAAGCTTCAGTACCAAATGTAGAATATCCTTCAATAATTCCAATACATTAATACGCCCTAACAACACAGAACTTTCCAGGAAATGTGTCTTAGTAGATATAGAACTCCATTAACAAATTGGGATTTAAAATTCATTGAAAGGTCTTTCTATTTTTTCCTAAAACCACCCTCATATTATCAAATATAACCAAATTTGGACTTCTTTTACATATAAGTTTGGTTTCAATATGCTTAGCCTGATTATTTATATAACCACAATTGATGTAGATCTTTCTGCCTTGCTAAAACTTTGATAGAGTCTCAGAATTAACTTTTAAAATAAAGCCTTTCAGGGCTAGGAAAGTCATGCCAAAGGCTTATCACAGACTTTACCAAACAGATTTAACTGAATTCTTCCCCTCTCAAGTTCTCCAAAATTCCTTGAGACTTCTGTACCTGTTAGTGAGATAACTAACAGTTTCCAGTCTCTACAGTGGTCAGAAAAAGAGAAAAGATACGTGTTTTAATTGGTTTATAAAGTATAACTTATCAAGTTACTATTAAGTCATAATTAGTTTGGGGGGGAAGTTTTTCCTACACCTGGAAAATACAGATTCAAATCATTAATTTTTCAGCTAGAAACCATAAAGATTGTAAGCATATTTGCCAGTTCATTCAGTCCTTTTGTTAACCTTTGACAAAACTTCAGATGCATCACGTTCTGGGCAAATGCCTGCGATTTCATATTGTTGGAGCCTTCATTGTCTCTCTGGGAGTTGCAACTTTCTGTAAGTTCGCTGTGGGTGAACCAAGAAAGAAGGCGTACACAGATTTCTACAGAAATTATGATTCCTTGAAAGATTTTGAAGAGATGGGGAAGGCTGGCATCTTTCAGAGTGCAAAGTGATATGGAATGTCTTTTGGCTGAATTCCATGGAAGTTTGTCACTTACCTGTCTTCCTGAACTATGAAACTATGACTCTGGGCTGAGAAATAGTCTTTCAGTATATAAACAATTAACTAATAATAATAAAAAAAGAGTACCTGATAAAAAGGTACCTTCCATCCAGGTTGGAGACAGTCAGACAATCCCTTAAATTATGTCTTTTTTCAGTCCTATTTGCAAGTTGTGAGACATCTGATCTTTACCCAAAGATAGGCTACTGAGACAAGCTTCAGTACCAAATGTAGAATATCCTTCAATAATTCCAATACATTAATACGCCCTAACAACACAGAACTTTCCAGGAAATGTGTCTTAGTAGATATAGAACTCCATTAACAAATTGGGATTTAAAATTCATTGAAAGGTCTTTCTATTTTTTCCTAAAACCACCCTCATATTATCAAATATAACCAAATTTGGACTTCTTTTACATATAAGTTTGGTTTCAATATGCTTAGCCTGATTATTTATATAACCACAATTGATGTAGATCTTTCTGCCTTGCTAAAACTTTGATAGAGTCTCAGAATTAACTTTTAAAATAAAGCCTTTCAGGGCTAGGAAAGTCATGCCAAAGGCTTATCACAGACTTTACCAAACAGATTTAACTGAATTCTTCCCCTCTCAAGTTCTCCAAAATTCCTTGAGACTTCTGTACCTGTTAGTGAGATAACTAACAGTTTCCAGTCTCTACAGTGGTCAGAAAAAGAGAAAAGATACGTGTTTTAATTGGTTTATAAAGTATAACTTATCAAGTTACTATTAACTCATAATTAGTTTGAGGAGAAACTTTTTCTTAGACCTGGAAAACACAGATTTAAATCAGTAATTTTTCAGATAGAAACTCTAAAAATTGTAAGCATATTTGCCAGTTCATTCAGTCCTTTTGTTAACCTTTCTGAAGTCATCAAGTTGTTTATTATAATTCTTTAATTTCTAACCCAGTTCAGAGACTGATATTTATCCAAAAGTCTTTTCCATAGATTTTGAAGAGGAAGCATTTCGGAGAGACTTGGTTAATGCTATGACGGTATTTTAAGACAGTAACTAAAATTAAGACTGATAAAAGTTTACCCAAACACATTAGAATTTTAGGAACGCCATATAGTTTCTAGGTTATTTATACTAGTAACACTTAACCAGAGACTTATTGCTAACTTGAAAATACTTCCCATGTAATTCAACACAAAAAATGAACTTCATTGGTATAATATCTTTCTTTGGTATGTTTCAGGGTCCCCTCTGAAGCATCCCAAAGTTAGCTAGATGCTAAAAAATGTTTCATTAGAATGCTTTAGGAAGTTTTTTTTTTTTTTTTTAAGTTTTTGGCCTCTATTGGTATTTCTTTATTTTCATCTATCTTTTCTTTTCATTCTTTGGCCTCTGTGGGCCTCCCATTGCAGGCTTCTCCTGTTGCAGAGCACCAGCTCTGGGTGCATGCACTCCAGACCACTAACTCATAATTGGACACACCGGTCCAGTCGCTCTGGGGCACGTGGGATCTTCCAGTGCCAGAGATCAAACTTTCTCTGCAAGGCAGACTCTACCCACTGGACCACCAGGGAAGCCCGCTTTAGGAAGTTTTGTTAACAAATATTGAAATGGTTGAGAATACTCAGTCAGATTATACGTCATTTTAAAACAAGAGTTATCGACATAGCAAAAGTATCAATAAAGGATTTCAGAGGCAAATACAGATCTTTTAAGAGGTAAATAAACTTAAATCTGTTATCAAAGGCAGTTCAACATCTGAAAAAAGTGTGTGTCCTCTTAACAGGAAGAAAAGCCAAATTCAAGTTTTGCACCAGACTACTTTTAGATTCATTAATAGATAAACTTAATTAATTTTAAACATAGTCCTAACCATGCACAAAATTCTTTTCTCAGCGTCCACTTTCCACAAACCTTCTTATCACCTTCTGTACCCATTACTTTCTTTTCCCATCTTGAAACTGCCACCTGTAAATCAGACCTACTTTCTTTTCCCTTCATAAAATGAAATTCCATTCTTCATATCATTTTTATTGAAAACACACACCCTACTTCTTTTAAGCAGCCAAGAACTGACCTTTATATTAGCATTCTATAAATTGGTAAGCGTAAGTACCAGTAATAATGTCTAAAAAACATGTGCTTTTTTATAGAGAATATCTCAGGAATATCTCAGGATGACACCAAACATTATTCATTAATAGTCTCAAATCTCTTTAGTTTCTCTGTAGGAGGAAATTAGTGTTCAGTAATGTTTCAAAACCTTATTTTATTTGGAAATAACCTATCTATTCAGTAGACTTCCATCACTTGTTTTAGCACAACTCTTAGAAAGTTAGCTTATGGCAATTTGGATAGAATATTTTAGCAGACATTCTTTTTTTTTTTTTTGAGAGGAGGTGGAAGGGGGGTGGGCGGGCCACTTCTATTGGTCTTTCATTTATCTATTTTTATCCATCTTTGTTCTTTGGCCCATGCAGGCCACCCACCTCCCTCTGTCGTCACAGAGCACTGGCTCTGGGCGCACGTGCTCCAGAGCTCTGGCTCAGTAATTAGACACATCGGTCCAGCCGCTCCATGGCACGAAGGATCTTCCCAGGCCAGGGGTTGAACTGGCGCCCCTTGCACTGCAAGGCGGTGTCCTCACCCACTGGAACACCAGGGAAGCCCGTAGACAGACATTCTTAAATCGCAGTTATTCTTAAGAGAGTTTATTTAAAAGCTCATATCGCATTTACATTTTTTATAAGTTCCTTTACTTGAGTAACTTTCCTCGCTGACAAATTTGGAACAGATATAATAATCTTTAATTTATATTAAGTCCATGCAAAATGAACACATTCTGCTTAATGTTAATGACTTAGACATGTCTAGAGTAGATCAACAAACTAATATTAATACTAGGCATTTTATATTGAATATTTTCTAGTTCACATGAACCTGAAATTCATTTAGGTTTAATTTTTCTCATGTGTAGAATTAATTGGTAGCACTTACTTTTTTAGGCCAATTAAATTAGAGCTCATTTACAAGCTGATCTCAACAATCAGTAGTATTATTGAAAAACACAGAGACACACTGAGGCATACGTATAACCAAATAGACACAGTAAGAGATCCTATATCTTTGTTTTTGAAAGTTAGTTATGAATAAGATATCACAATATAAATTGGTAAGCGTAAGTACCAGTAATAATGTCTAAAAAACATGTGCTTTTTTATAGAGAATATCTCAGGAATATCTCAGGATGACACCAAACATTATTCATTAATAGTCTCAAATCTCTTTAGTTTCTCTGTAGGAGGAAATTAGTGTTCAGTAATGTTTCAAAACCTTATTTTATTTGGAAATAACCTATCTATTCAGTAGACTTCCATCACTTGTTTTAGCACAACTCTTAGAAAGTTAGCTTATGGCAATTTGGATAGAATATTTTAGCAGACATTCTTTTTTTTTTTTTTGAGAGGAGGTGGAAGGGGGGTGGGCGGGCCACTTCTATTGGTCTTTCATTTATCTATTTTTATCCATCTTTGTTCTTTGGCCCATGCAGGCCACCCACCTCCCTCTGTCGTCACAGAGCACTGGCTCTGGGCGCACGTGCTCCAGAGCTCTGGCTCAGTAATTAGACACATCGGTCCAGCCGCTCCATGGCACGAAGGATCTTCCCAGGCCAGGGGTTGAACTGGCGCCCCTTGCACTGCAAGGCGGTGTCCTCACCCACTGGAACACCAGGGAAGCCCGTAGACAGACATTCTTAAATCGCAGTTATTCTTAAGAGAGTTTATTTAAAAGCTCATATCGCATTTACATTTTTTATAAGTTCCTTTACTTGAGTAACTTTCCTCGCTGACAAATTTGGAACAGATATAATAATCTTTAATTTATATTAAGTCCATGCAAAATGAACACATTCTGCTTAATGTTAATGACTTAGACATGTCTAGAGTAGATCAACAAACTAATATTAATACTAGGCATTTTATATTGAATATTTTCTAGTTCACATGAACCTGAAATTCATTTAGGTTTAATTTTTCTCATGTGTAGAATTAATTGGTAGCACTTACTTTTTTAGGCCAATTAAATTAGAGCTCATTTACAAGCTGATCTCAACAATCAGTAGTATTATTGAAAAACACAGAGACACACTGAGGCATACGTATAACCAAATAGACACAGTAAGAGATCCTATATCTTTGTTTTTGAAAGTTAGTTATGAATAAGATATCACAATATAAAACTTACTGATTGTAAATAACAGTTTGAAAAAGAAAATTTTAAAAAGATTTCATTCCCCCCTCTTTTTTCCTCCCACAGGAATTAGACATGGTCTAGATTCCCAGAGGGCTCTGGTCTCAAGGTATAGGAGGAGTCAGTTCCTCAGAGCAAGAATTAACCAAAGGCCAGACCAGAAAGTGCTCGAACTGCCCCTAATAACAAAGGCAGATTGGTCCCTACAGGGACTGACTTTCTGTGGAAGCAGGAGTCTTACTTTGATCAGCCCAGGTTGTTGATTATAAGAGAAACTCCTGGACATAAGGGGACTTCAGTCCATTTTCCTATCCTGTGTTAATACATATCTAATATTTTAGGCCTTTTTTCTTGTCATTGGATCTTAGCTATAGGCTGACCAGTCATTTAAAATGTTTTCCAAGTGGAGTGTGGAACCTTTGAGGAAGTGCTTTCCAAATTAGCTTGAGCATGTTTGCATGTTCAAACCAAATCAACAAAACCAAACCTAAACCAAAGCAGAACCTCATTAGCTAAGAATCACACTCCAAGTAAAATGAAAGCCAAAGAGATGTCCAGAAATCAAAAGCCCAGTGGCAAGAGTGCCTAGTGCCCAAAAGATAGCACAGCAATGCCCAGAAATTAAAAACCAAGTGGCATAAATGCCAAATATTGACTTCCCAGTCCCACTAGACCTACAACCTGGCAGAGTCAGTGATAGCAAGTTTTTTTTTTTTTAGTTCTGATATGGGTTCAAGCGATTTCTTACTGGTTTCCTGTAGAGAAATCACTCTGTTGTTTCCACTTTTAGAAGTTTCAAGATAGCAAAGTAAGCTCAGTCAGCCTTTTCTATTTGTGTGCAGAAAAATATCAATTTTGGATACCAAACGACCCAATTTGGGCATTTTATGTTTAAATCTCTTTTAGTATAATTTCCCCAATTAACTAAGTACTTGTAAGTATGAGCTTCATATGCACTGCACATGAATCTGGCTGGAGTGTTAGCCAGACATTTACCTCGGCTTCCTGACGCCCCTCGTTCCTGTTTTTTTTGAGAGATTCTATTTGCCTTTTTTTTTTTTTTTTGCCTTTTTTAAAGCTGAATTTGTCAGGGATAAAATCACTAGTGAAACCGTGTAGTGGACCATGTGCTGCTTGTGTGACTAACTCCTCCAGGAATCACTCCAGAGTTGTTTCAGCTCTCTTACATGTCTCGGAACCTGCCTCTGGCAACCTAAAACCACCATGGTTGCTCAGGTCGTTGAATGGCCAGTTCTTATGTGTGACCCCTGGATGAGCAAATATTTTAATTAATGAGTGGGTTTCCCTATGGGACCCCTACACATTATGAGGATGATGCCTCCACCACACCCATAAATTTCTCAGTCACCCAAGAAAACCATAATCAGCTGGGAGGAGTCCTGTCCCTTCTCTTCAGAAGCTCTCATATTTGCTTACTTTTAACCCCGTAAATTCTATAAAGGCAGTTGAACTGAGGAAAAGTGTCAGATCATCCTCTTACCTAACCACTCAGACAAGATGATTCAGTCCCCTACAAAGAGCAACCTTGACATCTTTCAGCTGAGCCCTGGGTAGTCCTCGATTTTCCAATCGAGCCCTCTCTTCAGTACCTATCCACTGGGTGGGTAATTCCACTGGCATCATTCAGCCAGCCCCCGACCCAGAATCTTTCAAGTGGTTGGGAATTCCTTAGTATTTCTCAACTGAGACCTATCCAGTGTCTAGACCATGAATGGGTATGCTCTGGATGTTTCATCTGCACCCCCCTCAGCATCTTTCTTACTGGGAGGATAAAACTCATAATCTCATCCAATATGGGAAATTAGAGAAGCAGGAGGGACTTACCCAAATTCATCTGCACTCCCCAAGCATCTGGATGGGCACAAGGGACCACTGCTGATACCAAAGCTCTGGTTCCTCATGGGGTTCAGGAGAAGAAGGGAAGTCCACTCTGGGTCACTTCAACAATCGCCAAAACTGTTGACTGAAAAAAAAGATAAACAGTTTAAGAGTTGAGGGTAAAGTTTTACTTGGGGCACAATTAGGACTGCAGCCTGGGAGGCAGAACCCCACATAGCTCTGAAAGATTTCTCGAAAGAGGCATAAGAAGGACAAGCAATATATAAGGCTTTGACAAAGGGAGGTTTCAATACCATTAAACACTCATTTTACAAAAAGGGTTTCTGGTTAGTCATGAGGATCTGATTCACCATGAAGGGATTTAGTGTTTTTCTATGTATGAGGAGATGCAAGGATTGAGATCATACCCTGGACCTGATGCCCCACATGTCTCGAACCTGCCTCCAAAACCACCATGGTTGCTCAGGTCGTTGAATGGCCAGTTCTTATGTGTGACCCCTGGATGAGCAAATATTTTAATTAATGAGTGGGTTTCCCTATGGGACCCCTACACATTATGAGGATGATGCCTCCACCACACCCATAAATTTCTCAGTCACCCAAGAAAACCATAATCAGCTGGGAGGAGTCCTGTCCCTTCTCTTCAGAAGCTCTCATATTTGCTTACTTTTAACCCCGTAAATTCTATAAAGGCAGTTGAACTGAGGAAAAGTGTCAGATCATCCTCTTACCTAACCACTCAGACAAGATGATTCAGTCCCCTACAAAGAGCAACCTTGACATCTTTCAGCTGAGCCCTGGGTAGTCCTCGATTTTCCAATCGAGCCCTCTCTTCAGTACCTATCCACTGGGTGGGTAATTCCACTGGCATCATTCAGCCAGCCCCCGACCCAGAATCTTTCAAGTGGTTGGGAATTCCTTAGTATTTCTCAACTGAGACCTATCCAGTGTCTAGACCATGAATGGGTATGCTCTGGATGTTTCATCTGCACCCCCCTCAGCATCTTTCTTACTGGGAGGATAAAACTCATAATCTCATCCAATATGGGAAATTAGAGAAGCAGGAGGGACTTACCCAAATTCATCTGCACTCCCCAAGCATCTGGATGGGCACAAGGGACCACTGCTGATACCAAAGCTCTGGTTCCTCATGGGGTTCAGGAGAAGAAGGGAAGTCCACTCTGGGTCACTTCAACAATCGCCAAAACTGTTGACTGAAAAAAAAGATAAACAGTTTAAGAGTTGAGGGTAAAGTTTTACTTGGGGCACAATTAGGACTGCAGCCTGGGAGGCAGAACCCCACATAGCTCTGAAAGATTTCTCGAAAGAGGCATAAGAAGGACAAGCAATATATAAGGCTTTGACAAAGGGAGGTTTCAATACCATTAAACACTCATTTTACAAAAAGGGTTTCTGGTTAGTCATGAGGATCTGATTCACCATGAAGGGATTTAGTGTTTTTCTATGTATGAGGAGATGCAAGGATTGAGCTCATAAAATCTGTTCCTAAAAACGTCTGCTTGTCTAAAGACCTGTCCTACTGGATGCTCTGGAGCACAGAATGCCTTACTTCACCCTGAACTTCTTCAAGGGGTGTTGAAAGCCAGCAGCTAAAACAGCACAGGTGTCAGTGGCAACATAGAGGTAGATGACAAGTGTCCTTGTTCAGTCATTGGCAATGTAAATGGTACATGCCATTTGTTGGTGACAAAGCCTTTCCCTGCCATATTAAACAGGCTAAAGAAGTCATCAGGGTTTTACCAATCAAAAAATGGGGAAAAGACCTAAACAGACACCTCTCCAAAGAAGACTTACAGATGGCCAACAAACACATGAAAAGATGCTCAATGTTGCTTGCTATTAGAGAAATGCAAATCAAAATTACAATGAGATATCACCTCACACCAGTCATAATGGCCATCTGCAGATAGTAAATGCTGGAGAGGGTGCGGAGAAAAGAGAAGATTTCTGCATTGTTGGTGGGAATGCAAATTGATACAACCACTATGGAAGACAGTATGGAGATTCCTTAAAAAACTAAGAATAGAAGCACCATATGACCCAGAAATCCCACTATTAGGCTTATACCCTGATGAAATCAAAATTGAAAGAGATACCTGTACCCCAATGTTCATTGCAGCTCTCTATACAATAGCTAGAACATGGAAGCAACGTAGATGTATATCGACCAACGAATGGATAGAGAAGCTGTGGTACATATATACAATGGAATATTAATCAACCATAAAAGGAATGGAAAAGAATCAGTCCTAAAGAGGTGGGTGAATATAGAAATCCACTCTGGGTCCAAACCCCTGTTGACTAAAAAAGATGAACAACTTGAGAGTTGAGGGTAAAGTTTTACTTGGGGCACAATTAGGACTGCAGCCTGGGAGGCAGAACCCCACATAGCTCTGAAAGATTTCTCGAAAGAGGCATAAGAAGGACAAGCAATATATAAGGCTTTGACAAAGGGAGGTTTCAATACCATTAAACACTCATTTTACAAAAAGGGTTTCTGGTTAGTCATGAGGATCTGATTCACCATGAAGGGATTTAGTGTTTTTCTATGTATGAGGAGATGCAAGGATTGAGCTCATAAAATCTGTTCCTAAAAACGTCTGCTTGTCTAAAGACCTGTCCTACTGGATGCTCTGGAGCACAGAATGCCTTACTTCACCCTGAACTTCTTCAAGGGGTGTTGAAAGCCAGCAGCTAAAACAGCACAGGTGTCAGTGGCAACATAGAGGTAGATGACAAGTGTCCTTGTTCAGTCATTGGCAATGTAAATGGTACATGCCATTTGTTGGTGACAAAGCCTTTCCCTGCCATATTAAACAGGCTAAAGAAGTCATCAGGGTTTTACCAATCAAAAAATGGGGAAAAGACCTAAACAGACACCTCTCCAAAGAAGACTTACAGATGGCCAACAAACACATGAAAAGATGCTCAATGTTGCTTGCTATTAGAGAAATGCAAATCAAAATTACAATGAGATATCACCTCACACCAGTCATAATGGCCATCTGCAGATAGTAAATGCTGGAGAGGGTGTGGAGAAAAGGGAACATTCTTATATTGTTGGTGGGAATGTAAATTGATACAACCACTATGGAAGACAGTATGGCAATTCCTTAAAAAACTAAGAATAGAAGCACCATATGACCCAGCAATCCCACTATTAGACTTATACCCTGATGAAATCAAAATTGAAAGAGATACCTGTACCCCAATGTTCATTGCAGCTCTCTATACAATAACTAGAACATGGAAGCAACGTAGATGTATATCGACCAACGAATGGATAGAGAAGCTGTGGTACATATATACAATGGAATATTAATCAACCATAAAAAGGAATGGAAAAGAATCAGTCCTAAAGAGGTGGGTGAATCTAGAAGCTATTATAGAAAGTGAAGTAAGTCAAAAAGAGAAGGACAAGTACAGTATACTAACATATATATGAAGTCTAGTAAGATTGTACTGAGAAATACACACACAGAGCATCAACGGAAAAACAGTCCTCAAGACCAGACTTATGGACATTGGGGAGAGGGAAGAGTGGGTGAAAGATATGGAAAGAATAACATGGAGCCCTATACTAACATATGGAAAAGAGATAACTATTGCCAATGCACTGTGGGATAAGGGATCTTACATGGGGGCTATGCAATGGCCTGGAGGGGTGGGATGGGATATACATATGGCTTACCTGGGATTATAAATATCTGCAAACAACAAAACTCTGAAAGTGAAAAAGCAAAATAGAAAAGATGGTGAAAAAAGAGAAGAGGTTATCAGGGTTTTAATTCATGAAATAATTCCCAGGTTTGGGTTGCCTCGGAGCCTCCAGAGTGACAACCATTGAGCTTGTGCAGATCGGCTATGATGCAAGGTCGATTGGCAAGAAGTCCGAGAAAAGGGAAGAGAAACCCCGCCTCCTTTATCATCTGCAAAATCCCTGCATCCTCCGGGATGACAGCCCATCGCTGGAGGCTTGGCAGACGTCGGTCCCACCTCTGAAGTACAGTGGGGTCGCCACGTCCTGGACCGGGGCCCTTCCCTGGAGACTGGTTATAGAGGTGCCCTGAGTGTGCTACGCTTGGCAGGGACAAAAGTCCCTCCTGACCTTCAAGGCCTTGAGGAATTTCAAGGCAAATCCAGAGAGCCTCAACCTGGCTGTTGCTGGAAATCCCAGTTCCACCCTCCTACTGGACACTGCAGCCTCCAAGCAACTCAGCCCCCACAGCCGTGTCCAGCCGACCTGAAGGCATGAGACCAGATGGAGTGTTTGTTGGACGCTTCAGGGCAGAAAAGCCCCTTCGTATTTGCGGAGGCCCATTCCACCTAATTGCACAGCCCAGGAAGCCCACTGGCCCCAATGTTCTTTCTGCCCTAGGAACCAAGCATGAGCATGGAAAAGTGCTTCCGCCTTGTGGACAACTTTGGCAAGTACAATGGGCTCCTCGTCTCTCCAGGAGCCTGGCTTCAACAGCCCTCAGGCATCTCCTAGGGACAGCAGCCCTACCGGCCCATATCCTCGGGCCGGCACTAGGGAAATAAATGCCACACACATGCAACTCTCAGGAAGCCAAAAGACCAATGTGATCGTCCACGCCACCCACCTACAGAAAAAAAGAAAAAGGGAGCCAAACCCATCCAACAAAGCAAGATGCTTGCCCAGCGTGCTTTTGGAATGCCAGTCAAAAAGATGAGGGGAAGTCAAATCCCACCACTCACAAAGGACAGCGTCACTTGTGTACTAAGGACAAATGGGATGCACGGGAGAGGATCTGGAAGGAACAGTAACTTCCGAGGATGTCGTAGAGTATGTATGTGGAAGCAGGCAGTATAAAGGGCTGTCTCTGAACGTCTGAAAAAAGAAAACCCAGCTATGCCCAGACCTCAACAGTTCCCTCCCCCTCTCCCAACTTAACGTGAACAGCAAGTGCTAACACCAGCCCCCCTGCCTGCCCCTTTATATTAAACTCACCCAGAAACTTATACCGACCCTAACTTGAAGAGAAAACTCCCCTTAACCCTAGGCCTAGCCCTACAATCAAACATCCCCACACCAAAGCCCATAGATGGAAAACTATCTTCCAAATATAATCAACTCTCCAAAAGTCAAATCCCCAAGGTCAAGTGTCCTTAAGCCTCCGGAGGAAACAAAACTGAAAAACCTAAAAGAGGAGAAACACACTCAAACCTCCCCTCCTAACATCTCTAAGGGCGGCAAGCATGCTAATAAAAATGGCAGTGGCCAGTCAAATCCCACTGCTGTTGCTGGAAATCCCCAGTTCCACCCTCCTACTGGACACTGCAGCCTCCAAGCAACTCAGCCCCCACAGCCGTGTCCAGCCGACCTGAAGGCATGAGACCAGATGGAGTGTTTGTTGGACGCTTCAGGGCAGAAAAGCCCCTTCGTATTTGCGGAGGCCCATTCCACCTAATTGCACAGCCCAGGAAGCCCACTGGCCCCAATGTTCTTTCTGCCCTAGGAACCAAGCATGAGCATGGAAAAGTGCTTCCGCCTTGTGGACAACTTTGGCAAGTACAATGGGCTCCTCGTCTCTCCAGGAGCCTGGCTTCAACAGCCCTCAGGCATCTCCTAGGGACAGCAGCCCTACCGGCCCATATCCTCGGGCCGGCACTAGGGAAATAAATGCCACACACATGCAACTCTCAGGAAGCCAAAAGACCAATGTGATCGTCCACGCCACCCACCTACAGAAAAAAAGAAAAAGGGAGCCAAACCCATCCAACAAAGCAAGATGCTTGCCCAGCGTGCTTTTGGAATGCCAGTCAAAAAGATGAGGGGAAGTCAAATCCCACCACTCACAAAGGACAGCGTCACTTGTGTACTAAGGACAAATGGGATGCACGGGAGAGGATCTGGAAGGAACAGTAACTTCCGAGGATGTCGTAGAGTATGTATGTGGAAGCAGGCAGTATAAAGGGCTGTCTCTGAACGTCTGAAAAAAGAAAACCCAGCTATGCCCAGACCTCAACAGTTCCCTCCCCCTCTCCCAACTTAACGTGAACAGCAAGTGCTAACACCAGCCCCCCTGCCTGCCCCTTTATATTAAACTCACCCAGAAACTTATACCGACCCTAACTTGAAGAGAAAACTCCCCTTAACCCTAGGCCTAGCCCTACAATCAAACATCCCCACACCAAAGCCCATAGATGGAAAACTATCTTCCAAATATAATCAACTCTCCAAAAGTCAAATCCCCAAGGTCAAGTGTCCTTAAGCCTCCGGAGGGAAACAAAACTGAAAAACCTAAAAGAGGAGAAACACACTCAAACCTCCCCTCCTAACATCTCTAAGGGCGGCAAGCATGCTAATAAAAAATGGCAGTGGCCAGTCAAATCCCACCGATCTAACAGGCATAGGGAGCACGTTTACAAACAAAAACTCTGGAGAGAGGTTCTGGAGGTAAACTTATCCCCCGAGGCTGTGGGTGAGAGCAGCCACAGGAGTAGCTACTGGAATGGACAGTCTCTGAATGCTTGGCAAAAAAAAAAAAAAAAATTATCCAGTTGGGCCAGGCCTAGGGTCCAACATTTTCACACCTCTTCTTGCACATGAAGAACTACATTCCAAATAGAACCGCCTTTCTGAAAGCCAAAGGTCAAAGATAAATCCTCCTCACAACCTCTTCAAAACAAAAGGAAAACAACCCAACCAAAAAACCACAGACCCTTGCAATGAGCTTGAAAAAACAAGAAGTTCAGCATCCCACAAATCTGCTGGAAGGTCAATCAGAGTGACAATGGCAGTGCTAAGGGTACCCTGCCCATTGACCAGAGACGTAGCTCTACTAAAGAATCATGGGGGAGAGGGCCTGCAGGGAAAATCATCCCCCAAGGCTGTTGGTGAGGATATACATGGCAGCAGCCAGTATAAAGGGCAGTCTCCAAATGCCTGAATGAATGTAGAAAACCCAGCTAAGCCTAGGATGGGAGAGGCCCACATCTTGGCCTGTATCCTGAGGAAACCTTCGATCAAAATGCACAGGCTCTGGAACAAACCTCAGCCCTACAGCACTACTGAGTTATGATGACACACAACCGGCCAAATCGCCAGTGAGTCAGGGAAGCTTCAACAAGATATGGCACTTGGATACAGTAGACTCTCCCTCATAAAAAGAAACAAAGAAAGAAAGAAAGAAAGGCAGGCCCTGTTATCAGGGAATGATGACACGGACAGCCACAGACATGATGGACCTTATAAGATCATCCACAAAGGGAAGTCATGCAACGGGAGGAAGCTCATGGCCTGCACTGTATACCCATGCCTAATGAACATACACAGTCAACAAATGACCACAGGAAACGAGACTGTTGCTGGCCTTTAAAAATTTGGGGGAGAGGGTGTAAATCTCCTGCAAGGCTGTACCCATATCTGCAGCAGGTCTCCAAGGTGAACAGCCTCTGGCATGTTGGAACAATGTCCCTAAGGGAAGTTGGAAAGCTGGATCCATAACTTTGGGATAAGAAGTGGCTCTAAGGGCTGGTACGGACTCAAATCAGGGCTGGGTGTGCACCACGGCTGGATGAGGCGCTGCTGCTCTTCTCACGCCTGTGGTGCCCTGGCCTTCCTCCACTCCACCCTGTACGGGTCTCTCCACCCTGCCTCCGTGGGAGGGTGGGGCGGGAATGACCGTGGCCCAGGTAACAGGGAAAGTCCCCGGCGGGGGCCTAGCACCTGGGGGGCCGGCGACGGCGGCGACTCTGGACGCAAGCTGGCCCTTCCTGTGCATCACCCCAGCTGTGGCAGGCATCGCGGCCGCCCCCAGGGAGCCGAGTGGGTTCCAGTGCGCCCCGATCGTGTGCGCGGGGTGGCGTGCCGGCCCGCTATCGGTGCCGGCGCGCAAGCAATTGGAGGTTCCGCCCGCACCCCCGCCCGAGCCGTGCCCCACTCCTCGCCGGGTCTCCCCGCCGGGTGCGCCCCCAGGGCCGCAGTTCCACGCTGTGCCTCACCTCGTCTGGCGCCTAGCAACCGACTTAGAACTGGTGTGGACCAGGGGAATCCGACTGTTTAATTAGAACAAAGCATCGCAAAGGCCCCCGGCGGTGTTGATGCGATGTGATTTCTGCCCAGTGCTCTGAGTGTCAAAGTGAAGAAATTCAATGAAGTGCTGGTAAATGGCGGGAGCAACTATGACTCTCTTAAGGTAGCCAAATGCCTCGTCATCTAATTAGTGACGTGCATGAATGGATGAACGAGATTCCCACAGTCCCTACCTACTATCCAGTGAAACCACAGCCAAGGGAATGGGATTGGCGGAATCAGCGGTGAAAGAAGACCCTGTTGAGCTTGACTCTAGTCTGGCACGGTGAAGAGACATGAAAGGTGTAGAATAAGTGGGAAGCCCCTGGCCCCCGGCCCCTCATCCTCGAGAGGGGGTGGGGTGGGGCCCGCCGGTGAAATACCACTACTCTGATCATTTTTTTCATTGACCTAGTGAGGTGGACGGAGGGTGCTCTCTCTCTCTTCTGGGTGCCCGGGCACTTGTTTTTAAACATTAATTTGTCAATCAAACATTTATTTGTTCATTCACACATTCCTTCTTTCCCTCATTTATTTATATACATACCTACTCACTTACTTACTTAATATGCCAGTGCACTGAACAAGAAGCTTCTCTCTTTTCCTAGCAGGACCTATTTTTGGATGTTGGTGATGTGGCTGATGAAACCTTGTTTCATGGTGACCTAAGGGCTTTGCTGTCTCCTGGGCATTTTGGGCACTCTCACTCCCATCTGTAAGTGTTCAACCTTGATTTCAGACTTAAACCCAGGGCCCAGACTTAATCAAACCTGTTTGGGACTTGAACCCACACATCCGGGACTCGAACTCACCCAAAACCACTCACCCAATGTCTGGACCCACTGAGGCTCAGGCTCTTCATGTCTGAAGAAGAAAGAATTCAGCGAGAGACAAAGTGATAGGTAAGAAATAGATTTATTCAGATTTAGAGAAAGCACACTCTGCAGACAGTGTGGGCCATGGTAGAGCAAATCCAGCAGCCCTGAAAACGTGGCTTTTTTAGTTTTTATAGACTGGGTAATTCCATATGTTAATGAGTGGGAGGATTATTCCAGCTCCTTTAGGGAAGGGGTGGAACTATCATGGTGCCTCTGGGTGTGTCATTCTTTTCAAAAACTGTGCCCTGCCCCTTTTCCTATCCCTTAAATTCCTCCCATCAGAGATTTTACTCACATTTTCTTATGGAAGGCAGAAGGGAGGTCCCTCTTCTGTAATTGTTTCAAGGCTGAGAATGGGCGTTGACTCTGCCTATCTGGGAGTAAAAATCTCTGGGTACCAGATCTAGGGGCCCCAGGGGCTGGGCAGCTCCTTTTTTTAGTCCATGTGTGTTGAAATCCCTACATAGCCATCATCTTGATGTAGAGCAGTAGTAACTGGGTTCCTTAGCCTTCCTATGGATCCCCTTGATGATTGGGCATGCTTTGTACCAACACCAGGGCATAAATATATCTATAAATGACAAAAGACTTAAAAGGCATGGTCAAACATCTGATTACACTGTACAATAAAGGTGGGTTACAATAACCAGAATTACAAACAATTAAATTTAACTTAACATATTAAATAATGTTAGTTAACTATTTTTGTTTTGCCATACAACAGGCACCCTGTAAAACATCTCAAAGTTACTTGTTGGTCAAATAAGATCATAAGTCACCATTTTCTAATTGAAACTATATGGAGATCTCCAAAGTACAAATCACTTAAAGGCAGAGAATTTTGCCACAATTTGTTAAACCATAATCTGTTTGTCAAAAGCAGCATTATAAGAATACTTTGGAGGAAGAGACCAAATCTAGTCTGGTCTTAACCCATCTCTATTGAAATCTATTACCCAACTCAACTTGGTCTGTATTAAATACACATATTTCTCTGGTTCCCTTTCTCCTCCAGAGACAGAGTGCCCCTAGCTTAGGTAATAAATCTCTTCCCATTAAAGGGAAAGGACAATAAGGCACAAAAGGAAATAAATGCAAAAACAGATGTCCATTCGCATTGCAGAAAACAGGCTCCAGGAAAGTATGCCCCTGTTTCTTTTCTGACAACCCCATTACATACTCCTTATGACTGCTAAGGTTTCCAATCCTTAGGGTTAAGACTGAGAAGGTTGCAACAGTGTCTACAAGAAATTCTATCAAATGGCCAACCACATCAATGACCGCCCAAGGTTGGACATTAGTCGTGTAGATAGTATTTCTAGGCAGAGGCACTTTTGGCCTTGGGCCCCGTTGGTCTTCTGATTGCAAAACCATCAATGGCTGAGAGGTCCCCGTCACTCTCTGGCATCTGGGGCATTCACTCTGCCAATGTCCTTGCTGTTTGCAAAAGACACATCGGCAGCAGTCCTTCTTCCAGTGCCCCTTTTGTCCACACAGGGTACACTGGCCTTGCATGGGTATGCATGGGTCTCTTGGTCTGCTGGGACCAGAGTGGCCCAGAAAGGCATTCTCTTAGTTGATGGTTTTTTGAACGGACAAAGCCATTGTAATCATTGGATACTTTGCATATTTCTCTGGGTGCACAGCCTTTTCAGCCATAACCCTATTATTAAAAACTGAATAAGCCAATTGGAGCAAATTCATTCATTGGGGTCTGAGGACCAGCACTTGCTTTCTGAATTTTGTGCCTGATGTCTGGGGCAGACGAGGGTATGAAATGCATAGCTAAAAGGGCCTGCCCCTCTGGGGAGGAGGGATTCACATTTTTATATTTCCTAAAAGCCTCCACTAATCTACTTTGGAAGCCTGCAGGATTTTTACTTTGTGTCTGTTGAACCTCTTTCACCTTTTCATAATTAACAGGTTTTACTCTAAGTTTTTTCATACTCCCTATTAAAAGTTAATCATATGATCACGTCTATCTCTATCAGTAGAGTTCAACTGGTAATTCCATTTCGGGTTTCTATCAGGAAGAGCCTCATTCCCCACCCAGTGCACTGCATGATTCTGTCGATCTTAGGCTGCCAGCTGATTGGTATATCCTCTGGCCACCAGTATTACACCCAGTATTACATCCTCGGGGGTGCAGCAGTGGGATAATACATCTGTAAGTCTTCCCAGGCGAGATCAAAAGACCTCGATGTAAGAATCGCAAAGACACGGAGGACAGCAAGCTGTTAGGGAAACAGCCTATTTGGGAAGAGTTCCCAGGTGAGATCCACAGGTCCATAACATGGGCCAGTGAAGTTGCGCCCCAGAGATGGGATGAGGAGGTTTTATCTGGGAGAATGGGAAAGAAAGAAAAGGGAGGGGGTTTCTTAGAGAAGGCACAGAAACAAAGTCTTTGTCTAAACTGAGCAGGAAATTAGTGATGAGTCGGCTGTCCTTGAGTTGTCTGTGGGCATGGGGGCGTGCAGTTCTTGTTACTTTCTAGACCAGGTGGAAAATCTTTATGGCCAGGGTGAGCTCCTTATCGCCAGCCTTGAGAGACTCCCAGGCACCAGCAGATCAGCAACAGGCCCCTTGCTGCTGACCCTGCAAGGCCAGCGAGTTCCCAGCTGCAGTGTTAACCCTTTAATAGCCCATTTACCTAACACTCATTAGTCTGATAAATTCTTTTGTAAAACGTTCAGGATCTGCCTTATGGTCAGTTTTCTGGGCACCCCATTAATTAGCCAGTGCTCTACAGGACACAGAGACAGGGCTTAGAGGAGGAAGATGCCAGAGTAGGAGGGCTTTTCTCTGCCCTGAAGGGCAGAGGTCATGGGTCCAAAGCATGTTCCACAACCCACCCACCCTCAGTCCATGCAGCACAGAAGGAGCCACTTACATTGTTACAGGAGGGATTCACATTTTATATTTCCTAAAAGCCTCCACTAATCTACTTTGGAAGCCTGCAGGATTTTTACTTTGTGTCTGTTGAACCTCTTTCACCTTTTCATAATTAACAGGTTTTACTCTAAGTTTTTCATACTCCCTATTAAAAGTTAATCATATGATCACGTCTATCTCTATCAGTAGAGTTCAACTGGTAATTCCATTTCGGGTTTCTATCAGGAAGAGCCTCATTCCCCACCCAGTGCACTGCATGATTCTGTCGATCTTAGGCTGCCAGCTGATTGGTATATCCTCTGGCCACCAGTATTACACCCAGTATTACATCCTCGGGGGTGCAGCAGTGGGATAATACATCTGTAAGTCTTCCCAGGCGAGATCAAAAGACCTCGATGTAAGAATCGCAAAGACACGGAGGACAGCAAGCTGTTAGGGAAACAGCCTATTTGGGAAGAGTTCCCAGGTGAGATCCACAGGTCCATAACATGGGCCAGTGAAGTTGCGCCCCAGAGATGGGATGAGGAGGTTTTATCTGGGAGAATGGGAAAGAAAGAAAAGGGAGGGGGTTTCTTAGAGAAGGCACAGAAACAAAGTCTTTGTCTAAACTGAGCAGGAAATTAGTGATGAGTCGGCTGTCCTTGAGTTGTCTGTGGGCATGGGGGCGTGCAGTTCTTGTTACTTTCTAGACCAGGTGGAAAATCTTTATGGCCAGGGTGAGCTCCTTATCGCCAGCCTTGAGAGACTCCCAGGCACCAGCAGATCAGCAACAGGCCCCTTGCTGCTGACCCTGCAAGGCCAGCGAGTTCCCAGCTGCAGTGTTAACCCTTTAATAGCCCATTTACCTAACACTCATTAGTCTGATAAATTCTTTTGTAAAACGTTCAGGATCTGCCTTATGGTCAGTTTTCTGGGCACCCCATTAATTAGCCAGTGCTCTACAGGACACAGAGACAGGGCTTAGAGGAGGAAGATGCCAGAGTAGGAGGGCTTTTCTCTGCCCTGAAGGGGCAGAGGGTCATGGGTCCAAAGCATGTTCCACAACCCACCCACCCTCAGTCCATGCAGCACAGAAGGAGCCACTTACATTGTTACAGGTGATGTCAATGTTACCCCTACTTAGTCCAGGGTGACTGTCCCAAAACACACTTTCACCAGCTGGAAAGGAACATCGAAGCCACACTGGAACCCCTGGCCCATATCTCCCAGCAACACTCCGCCTCACTTCACAGATTGCAACTCTTCCCCAGAAGTCCCCTGTTCAGCTCCGTAGGAAGCATTGCCCCAGTCTCATCCCTTTCTCCTCGAATTCACATTGCTCCAAAAGCTACTGGCTCGTCCTAGGTCTCACTGTCTCCTTCACCCTGAGCTCAGATTCTCCACCTGGTCACAGATCCAATTGGAGAGACTGGACTTGAGGCAATGTTTCCTTCTTTGATCTGTCGCATAGCCCCCCACCTAGATGGCAGCCTCTTCATCCCTCTGGGAGTCTGGCCCTGGGATTGCGGCTGGGTTGCACAGCACAGGAGACAGAGCCTGTACCTAGCCGCCTGGGCACACAAAGAGCAAGAGCAGGCCTCAGAGAGAGAGACAGACAGACAGACAGACAGACAGATAGACAGATTGACAGACAGAGGTCACTCTTGTTAACTCAGAGATGGGTGAGGCAGTCATCCTTTCAGGAGGGCATGAGGCTACAGGGATGTAATGAGGATTATCATTAACAAGCCTCTAAGGTATATTTGAAAGTTGCTAAGAGAGTAGATCCTAAGAGTTCTCATCACAAGGAAAAGACCCCATTTTATTTTTGTATCCGTATGAGATTACGGATGTTAAGGAAACTTACTGTGGTATCATTTACAAGGATAGCAACAGGCCCCTTGCTGCTGACCCTGCAAGGCCAGCGAGTTCCCAGCTGCAGTGTTAACCCTTTAATAGCCCATTTACCTAACACTCATTAGTCTGATAAATTCTTTTGTAAAACGTTCAGGATCTGCCTTATGGTCAGTTTTCTGGGCACCCCATTAATTAGCCAGTGCTCTACAGGACACAGAGACAGGGCTTAGAGGAGGAAGATGCCAGAGTAGGAGGGCTTTTCTCTGCCCTGAAGGGGCAGAGGGTCATGGGTCCAAAGCATGTTCCACAACCCACCCACCCTCAGTCCATGCAGCACAGAAGGAGCCACTTACATTGTTACAGGTGATGTCAATGTTACCCCTACTTAGTCCAGGGTGACTGTCCCAAAACACACTTTCACCAGCTGGAAAGGAACATCGAAGCCACACTGGAACCCCTGGCCCATATCTCCCAGCAACACTCCGCCTCACTTCACAGATTGCAACTCTTCCCCAGAAGTCCCCTGTTCAGCTCCGTAGGAAGCATTGCCCCAGTCTCATCCCTTTCTCCTCGAATTCACATTGCTCCAAAAGCTACTGGCTCGTCCTAGGTCTCACTGTCTCCTTCACCCTGAGCTCAGATTCTCCACCTGGTCACAGATCCAATTGGAGAGACTGGACTTGAGGCAATGTTTCCTTCTTTGATCTGTCGCATAGCCCCCCACCTAGATGGCAGCCTCTTCATCCCTCTGGGAGTCTGGCCCTGGGATTGCGGCTGGGTTGCACAGCACAGGAGACAGAGCCTGTACCTAGCCGCCTGGGCACACAAAGAGCAAGAGCAGGCCTCAGAGAGAGAGACAGACAGACAGACAGACAGACAGATAGACAGATTGACAGACAGAGGTCACTCTTGTTAACTCAGAGATGGGTGAGGCAGTCATCCTTTCAGGAGGGCATGAGGCTACAGGGATGTAATGAGGATTATCATTAACAAGCCTCTAAGGTATATTTGAAAGTTGCTAAGAGAGTAGATCCTAAGAGTTCTCATCACAAGGAAAAGACCCCATTTTATTTTTGTATCCGTATGAGATTACGGATGTTAAGGAAACTTACTGTGGTAATCACTTCACAATATATGTACGTCAAACTGTTATTCTGTACACCTTAAATTTATATAGAGTGGGTTGTCAATTATATCTCACTGAAATTAGAACAATTATTATTTTTTTGGAAATATTATTTCTTTTTAAAGAGTGTAGAAGGATTATTACAGCAAAAATTTGTGAATAGTTACCTTAGAATAACTCTCCATGGCTATGCAAGGAATTACATATGATACAATCCAATTGGAGTATTGCTGTATTTCTACAATAGATTACAAATAGCAGTGAACACAAATGAATTGATTATGGTGTATTATAAGAAAAAAAAAAAACTGCAACATAAGCTACTAAATACATTATAAGGCTACTTACATGATGTTTCCCTGGAAAAGGAAAAGGCAACACACTCCAGTATTCTTACCTGGAAAATTCCATGGCCTGAGGAGGATGGTGGGCTACAGTCCATGAGGGTCTCAAAGAGTGGGCATGACCGAGTGAGTCAATGAGCACATATTGTAAGGTCTGGTCCCGTGGCCCCTTCCCCCAATTCCTACCTCCCCGACGCAAGAAAGACCTTGATTAGAAGGCCCCTCAGGCCAGATTGAACAAGGCCAATGAAAAATAGCCACAACACCAACGGAGGATCACCCTGCCCCGGCCAAAAGTTCTCACTGAACAAAGGAAAGATCAAACTGCCCAATTTGCGAACGCCCCAACACCTGGTCTCAACCAATCAGGTCGACGGTGACCCAACCTGGCCATACTCGGCCAAGGACTCCGTTGACCTCGTCACCCTACCTATAAACGGGGGCCCTCCCAACCATTGTGCGCGCTTTCCCTCACTCCCTCTCTCCTTTCCTGCCCATGAGGGATGCCCGAGAGTGCCCGTCCAAAAAAGCCTGCTCTGCCTCACCAATTCCGATCTTCCGATCTCTCTCTCTCATTTTAAAATACCCAGCAGGGACCAACCTTACACATATGATGTTTACAAGCATGGAAACAACACTACGTTTTGGTTAAGGGTACTGGCAGTTAGGGAAAAAAAAAAAAAAGAGAGTCTAGAGAAGAAATGAGTAAGTCAACTCGCTAGAGCACGTTAAGCTGTTTCTAAACTATACTTTCTGTTTCCAAACTACGCTTCCCGGCGGGCTGCGCGCTTTTCTGTGCGCACTTCCTGCAGTCGCAGGTCTTGTCTTTGCTGTTGCTTGTTGCTAGGAGTGGCAGTGCTGCGGTACAAAGAGTGTAGAAGGATTATTACAGCAAAAATTTGTGAATAGTTACCTTAGAATAACTCTCCATGGCTATGCAAGGAATTACATATGATACAATCCAATTGGAGTATTGCTGTATTTCTACAATAGATTACAAATAGCAGTGAACACAAATGAATTGATTATGGTGTATTATAAGAAAAAAAAAAAACTGCAACATAAGCTACTAAATACATTATAAGGCTACTTACATGATGTTTCCCTGGAAAAGGAAAAGGCAACACACTCCAGTATTCTTACCTGGAAAATTCCATGGCCTGAGGAGGATGGTGGGCTACAGTCCATGAGGGTCTCAAAGAGTGGGCATGACCGAGTGAGTCAATGAGCACATATTGTAAGGTCTGGTCCCGTGGCCCCTTCCCCCAATTCCTACCTCCCCGACGCAAGAAAGACCTTGATTAGAAGGCCCCTCAGGCCAGATTGAACAAGGCCAATGAAAAATAGCCACAACACCAACGGAGGATCACCCTGCCCCGGCCAAAAGTTCTCACTGAACAAAGGAAAGATCAAACTGCCCAATTTGCGAACGCCCCAACACCTGGTCTCAACCAATCAGGTCGACGGTGACCCAACCTGGCCATACTCGGCCAAGGACTCCGTTGACCTCGTCACCCTACCTATAAACGGGGGCCCTCCCAACCATTGTGCGCGCTTTCCCTCACTCCCTCTCTCCTTTCCTGCCCATGAGGGATGCCCGAGAGTGCCCGTCCAAAAAAGCCTGCTCTGCCTCACCAATTCCGATCTTCCGATCTCTCTCTCTCATTTTAAAATACCCAGCAGGGACCAACCTTACACATATGATGTTTACAAGCATGGAAACAACACTACGTTTTGGTTAAGGGTACTGGCAGTTAGGGAAAAAAAAAAAAAAGAGAGTCTAGAGAAGAAATGAGTAAGTCAACTCGCTAGAGCACGTTAAGCTGTTTCTAAACTATACTTTCTGTTTCCAAACTACGCTTCCCGGCGGGCTGCGCGCTTTTCTGTGCGCACTTCCTGCAGTCGCAGGTCTTGTCTTTGCTGTTGCTTGTTGCTAGGAGATGGCTGTGCAGTCCTTTAACAGTTGGATGCAGTTGCTGGTAACTTTGTTGCTGTTTCCTCGCCTATTCAGCTGCAGCTGTGGACCTCTCGGGAGCAGTTCCTGGGATTTGCTGCGGAAGGTGAGGTGGACTGTCGGGCCAAGTGCTTGAGCGGCATGAGAGCGACCGCCCCAACCTCCCCTGGCGTTCAGACCTCAGGCGCCAGCTTGGCGGGCCGTGTCTGAGACTGCAGTGTTTTTAAGGAGTTGTGGAGAAGGAGGATGCCGCTGAGGATGCAACCACCCCTCCCGACTGCTTGCCTTCCTTGTGGGTGGGGAAGGGTTCCCTCCGTCTCTTGTCCGGTGTCTGTTCTTGTGGTTTACAGCTACCTCCCCAGATTCCCCAGCCTTACCTTCCACCGTGGGGATCCTCTCAGTGTCGTCCATTTCTGAAGAGCCTGACTTGTAGCAAGTACTACTGAGGAACTCTTGCGTCCTGTTAATTAATATATAACTGAATAACAAAGGAGTCTAGAACATTTTTTTTCCTCAGATACAAGGTGGTTGTTTAGTTGCTAAGTCACCTCTGAATCTTGGGAACCAATGGGCTGTAGACCATCAGGCTCCTCTGTCCATGGGATTTCCCAGGCAAGAATACTGGAGTGGGCTGTCATTTGCTTCTCCAGGGCATCTTCCTCCACCCAGGGATCAAACCCTTAACTCCAGCTTTAGCAGGCCGACTCTTTACCACTGAGCAACCAGGGAAGCCCCAGACAAACAAGGTATTCTTTTCCTAAAATTAAATTTCCCTTGAACCATCCTTTTTTATATATAAAATTTATATATTAGTATTACATTTTTACATTATTATGTATTTTTGTTATTTACTGCCACACATCAACCGAAATCTGCTGTAGGTACACATATGTCGTCCCCTTCCTCAACCTCCCACCATCCCCTCCCCATCCCACCCTCCAGGTTGCTGCAGAGCCCTGTTTGAGATCCCCAGTCGCACAGCATATTCCTCTCCTCACACCAGTGTCCGTAAGACTGATTCCCCAGTCATGTTCATTTATCAGGTTTGCTTTGCTGTTGCTTGTTGCTAGGAGATGGCTGTGCAGTCCTTTAACAGTTGGATGCAGTTGCTGGTAACTTTGTTGCTGTTTCTCGCCTATTCAGCTGCAGCTGTGGACCTCTGGGAGCAGTTCCTGGGATTTGCTGCGGAAGGTGAGGTGGACTGTCGGGCCAAGTGCTTGAGCGGCATGAGAGCGACCGCCCCAACCTCCCCTGGCGTTCAGACCTCAGGCGCCAGCTTGGCGGGCCGTGTCTGAGACTGCAGTGTTTTTAAGGAGTTGTGGAGAAGGAGGATGCCGCTGAGGATGCAACCACCCCTCCCGACTGCTTGCCTTCCTTGTGGGTGGGGAAGGGTTCCCTCCGTCTCTTGTCCGGTGTCTGTTCTTGTGGTTTACAGCTACCTCCCCAGATTCCCCAGCCTTACCTTCCACCGTGGGGATCCTCTCAGTGTCGTCCATTTCTGAAGAGCCTGACTTGTAGCAAGTACTACTGAGGAACTCTTGCGTCCTGTTAATTAATATATAACTGAATAACAAAGGAGTCTAGAACATTTTTTTTCCTCAGATACAAGGTGGTTGTTTAGTTGCTAAGTCACCTCTGAATCTTGGGAACCAATGGGCTGTAGACCATCAGGCTCCTCTGTCCATGGGATTTCCCAGGCAAGAATACTGGAGTGGGCTGTCATTTGCTTCTCCAGGGCATCTTCCTCCACCCAGGGATCAAACCCTTAACTCCAGCTTTAGCAGGCCGACTCTTTACCACTGAGCAACCAGGGAAGCCCCAGACAAACAAGGTATTCTTTTCCTAAAATTAAATTTCCCTTGAACCATCCTTTTTTATATATAAAATTTATATATTAGTATTACATTTTTACATTATTATGTATTTTTGTTATTTACTGCCACACATCAACCGAAATCTGCTGTAGGTACACATATGTCGTCCCCTTCCTCAACCTCCCACCATCCCCCTCCCCATCCCACCCCTCCAGGTTGCTGCAGAGCCCCTGTTTGAGATCCCCCAGTCGCACAGCATATTCCTCTCCCTCACACCAGTGTCCGTAAGACTGTTCTCCATGTCTGCCTCTCCATTACTGCTCTGCATGTTCATTTATCAGCACCATATTTCTAGATTCCATACACAGTGTACAGTATTTATCTTTCTCTCTCTGACATATCTCATGCTCTATAATAAGTTCTAGATTCATCCACCTCATTAGAACTGATTCAAATGCATTCCTTTTTCTGGCTGACTAATATTCTATTGTATATATGTACCACAGCTTCTTTATCCATTCATCTGTTGATGGACATCTAGACTGCTTCCACGTTCCAGTTATTGTAAAGGAGTGCTGCAGTGCACAGTGAGGTACATGTGTCTCTTTCCATTTTGATTTCCACGGGGTATATGCCTAGTAGTGGGATTGCTGGGTCATATGATGTCTCTATTCCTAGTTTCTTGAGGACTCTCCATAATGTCTTCCATAGTGACTTGTATCAGTTCACATTCTCATCAACAGTGGAAGACAGCTCCCTTTTCACCACACCCTCTCCAGCGTTTATTGTTTGTAGACTTTTTGATGATGGACATTCTGACTGGTATGAGGTCCTATCTCATTGTAGTTTTAATTTACATTTCTCTAACAATGAGCGATGTTGAGCATCTTTTCTTGTGTTTGTTGGCCATCTGTATGTTTTCTTTGGAGAGATGTTGGTTTAAGTCTTTTTCCCATTTTTTGATTGGGTTGTTTATTTTTTCAGTATTGAGTTGTCCAGGCTGCTTGTTTACTTTGGAAATTAATTCTTTGTTGATTGTTTCACTTGTAAATCAAGGGAAAATAGTTTTTTTTCTTTCTTTCTTTTTCCCCTCACCGCCTCCCTTGGGAAAATAGTTTTGAATGTTATCAAGAAGTATTCATCAGTATGGAAAACATGAGACTATCCTGGTGGTTCAGTGGTTAGGGCTCAGCACCATAGCCTGTGTTCAGTCCTTGATTGGGGAACTAAGATCCCATAAGCCAACTGGCATAGCTGTAAAAATAATAAAAACATCCCATCACACATGGCATTGCTGATGTGTACCGTTTGAGTTACCATTCATACAGCACACCTATGTTTGTCATCAATAGAATATACATGTCATCAATAAGATATATCCATGTGTGTCTCCATTTGTAACTGTCATGTCCATAGTGATCTGCCTGTAGCTATAAACCTGTTCCTGTTTCATTCTGTATGTAGTACTTCTAAGAAATTCCTACTGAAAGGAATAGTGTTTTATTGTAGATTGCTTTCCTTTATTTCTCTTTTATATTTTGCTTAAGACATTTATTTTACTTTATTTTTTGGCCGCTTCTATTGATCTTTCATTTATTTATCTTTTTTGTTCTTTAGCCTGTGTGGGCCTCCCATCGCAGTGGCCTCTTTTGCTGCAGAGCACTGGCTCTGGGTGCATGTGCTCCAGAGCTCTGGCTTGGTAGTTGGACACATCAGTCCAGTCGCTCCACAGCATGTGGGATCCTCCTAGGCCAGAGATTGAACCGGTGCCCCTTGTACTGCAAGGCGGTGTCCTTACCCACTGGACCACCAGGGAAGCCCCAGGACGTTTATTTTTAAGAGTTCTGGGTATGGCAACATTTTATTAATATGAATCTCAATGTGAATTCAAGATAGTAAATGAGATATTACAAAACACAGACTATGAGAAGGAGCCTTTGATTCTGACAGTGTTGAGACCATGTGTCTGTCTTCTGCTTAACCTTCCAAGTTCTTCTGTCATTAATCCTGCTCTTAACATTCATTCACGCAAAAGTATTTTATTAACTATTAAATATTCAGTCCAGAACTGGATTATTGGAATATGCTGTGCGTGTTCAGTTGCTTCAGTCATGTCTGACTCTTTGAGACCCTGTAGACTATAGCCCGTCAGGCTCCTATGGTATTCTCCAGGCAGGAATCCTGGAGTGGGTTGCCATGCCCTCCTCTAGAGGATCTTTCCGACCCAAGGATCAAACCTGAATCTCTCGAATTTCAGACAGATTTACTGCTGAGTCACTGGAAAAGTACTGTATCTGGGAAAATGGTTTTCCAGACATAGGAACCAACCAGTGCATGGTATCAGGACGGTGGTCAGTGTGGCTCAGATTGGAGTGAATAAAGGCTGGAATGGAGATAGATGCAGAGAACCAATAGGTTATGAAAGAATGTGGCACCTACTAGGCCACTTTTGGCATTTGGCATTTACTCTGAATATTATGGATGTATATATTTATTTATGGTTACACTGGATCTTCACTACTTTGCAGACTGTCTCTAGTAGTAATGAGCAGAGATTACTCTTTGTTGCAGTGTGTGGGCTTCTCATAGTGGCGGCTTCTCTTGTTGCAGAGCAGGGGTTCTAGGGCACTTGGGCTTCAATACTTGCAAAACGTGGGCTCAGTTCTTGCAGCTCCTGGACTCTAGAGCTCAGGCTCAATAGACTAGGTCCATGGGCTTAGTTGCTCTGTGGCATGTGGAGTCCTCCTAGATGGGTATCAAACCCATGTCTCCTGCTTGGGCAGACAGATTCTTAACTACTGAGCCACCAGGGAAGTCCCATTCGGTTTAATATAACTTCTAATTTCCTTTTTAATTTCTTCTTCATTTCATCAATCTTTTAATTCTTCTTTCAAATCATGTTCTTTTGTTTTGCAAATATATTGTTGTTATTGTTTTCTAGTTTAAATCTAGTGTGGTCAGAAAACATGCTTTGTGTAAATGAGATATTACAAAACACAGACTATGAGAAGGAGCCTTTGATTCTGACAGTGTTGAGACCATGTGTCTGTCTTCTGCTTAACCTTCCAAGTTCTTCTGTCATTAATCCTGCTCTTAACATTCATTCACGCAAAAGTATTTTATTAACTATTAAATATTCAGTCCAGAACTGGATTATTGGAATATGCTGTGCGTGTTCAGTTGCTTCAGTCATGTCTGACTCTTTGAGACCCTGTAGACTATAGCCCGTCAGGCTCCTATGGTATTCTCCAGGCAGGAATCCTGGAGTGGGTTGCCATGCCCTCCTCTAGAGGATCTTTCCGACCCAAGGATCAAACCTGAATCTCTCGAATTTCAGACAGATTTACTGCTGAGTCACTGGAAAAGTACTGTATCTGGGAAAATGGTTTTCCAGACATAGGAACCAACCAGTGCATGGTATCAGGACGGTGGTCAGTGTGGCTCAGATTGGAGTGAATAAAGGCTGGAATGGAGATAGATGCAGAGAACCAATAGGTTATGAAAGAATGTGGCACCTACTAGGCCACTTTTGGCATTTGGCATTTACTCTGAATATTATGGATGTATATATTTATTTATGGTTACACTGGATCTTCACTACTTTGCAGACTGTCTCTAGTAGTAATGAGCAGAGATTACTCTTTGTTGCAGTGTGTGGGCTTCTCATAGTGGCGGCTTCTCTTGTTGCAGAGCAGGGGTTCTAGGGCACTTGGGCTTCAATACTTGCAAAACGTGGGCTCAGTTCTTGCAGCTCCTGGACTCTAGAGCTCAGGCTCAATAGACTAGGTCCATGGGCTTAGTTGCTCTGTGGCATGTGGAGTCCTCCTAGATGGGTATCAAACCCATGTCTCCTGCTTGGGCAGACAGATTCTTAACTACTGAGCCACCAGGGAAGTCCCATTCGGTTTAATATAACTTCTAATTTCCTTTTTAATTTCTTCTTCATTTCATCAATCTTTTAATTCTTCTTTCAAATCATGTTCTTTTGTTTTGCAAATATATTGTTGTTATTGTTTTCTAGTTTAAATCTAGTGTGGTCAGAAAACATGCTTTGTGTGACTTTCATACTTTTGAGTTTCTCAGAATTGTTTTGTATACCAGTAGATGGCCCATATTGCTAAATGTGTTATGTTCCTTTGAAAATAACATATATATTCTACTTTTGATGGGTGGAATGTTTTATAAATGTCAGTTAGCTCAAGTATGCTGATAGTATCATACTAATTGCCTAAATTCAGCTGGTATCTGGCAGAGCAGGTAAACCATGCAAGTAACAGGCAACTTCCACTCCCCTTGTGCACTTTCCCCTCTGCCTCCAGAATCTCCTCCCCAAACCCCAGGCCTGAAGTTCTCTAATGGTGAGTGCTTCTTTTTTGTATAGTAGTGTTCAGGGCATAAGTACTTAAATTTAATAGTGGTTGAAATATATGTCTAGGTATTCATATAGACATACATATATCTTTATATAAAGAATAAACTCATATGTAAGTCAAGAGATTCATATTATGTGAAATCTTTGGGCTATGTATTTCTCTCATAGAAGACAAAGCACAGCTTGGAAATATGGTTATGACCACTAATGGACACAAAAAGGCAAAATATTGAGAAACGTGCATCTATAAATACATTTGCACTCACCAGCCACTGTATTTGGAATGTTAAACACAGCCACATAGATTGAGGAGACAAAAGAAAGTGCAAAGAAACAGACAAAGGTACACACAAGAATCAGATTATTCTGGATATTCTCAGGAGAGAGCTGGGAGATGTGTCTAGAGCTCTGAAAATATGTGACTTGCTGTTTGTGCCTGTAGAGACAAGAACCATGGAACTACTGGTCTACACCAAGAGCCCAAAGCATATCATGTTAATGAATGCATGAAGGCAAAGAGTGAGGAGGAGATGGGATGACAAAGAGAACCAGAAGAGTATCCAAAATAGCTCAGAGTGATATTTCTTAACTTTTTTGGGCCAGTCACTTCCAGAGGAACCAGAATGTTTCCCAGGGAAAAAAAAAAAAAAAAAACCACCCAGCAAAGGAGACACAAAGGCCCAATAAACTTTGGGACTCTGGCATTGAGCTCAGCCCACCTGGATTTACTGGGGATGATTGTGATGACCTGGAAGACACTCAGGAGGCCAGTGGAAGAGAGACAGATTTCTTAGGCTACTCTGTGAATATAAAACAAAAATTTTCTTCCATAATCTTCCAGAATAAAAGTGAAAATATAAAGAAAAAAGAAGGAGAAATTCCCTAGAAATCCAAGACCAGTCTTAAAGAAGAAGAAAATCCCGTGTCAAGTCTCCAGAATCTGTCAGTGGGTGGGAATGGCAGGTCTATTCATATTCAGAGTTACCTTTAGGGAAAGTAAAATGTGGGCATCAATTGCACTGCAAATGAAATCCAGTGCTTATACCAACTCCAGAATCTTTTCGAATAATACATGGTGTAATATCCACATATTCTAACCACACCAACTCATCCCCATAGAGGAATGCATCGTAAATTATATTTTCAGCACAGTGCATGCGTGCTAAGTCTCTCCAGTTGTGTCTGACCCTTTGCAGCCCTTTGGACTATAGACCACAGGCTCCTCCATTCATGGGATTCTTCAGACAAGAATAGTGGAGTGGGTTGCCATGCTTTCCTCCAGGGAATCTTCCTGACCCAGGGATCGAACTCGCATCTCATGTCTCCTGCATTGGTAGGTGGGTTTTTTACCATTAGTGCCACTTGGAAAGCCCTTACAGTGCAGTACATATCCATAAAATTTTAAAATTATTTTCCTATTTATTTGTATGTTTTATTTACATGCATACACACAGTCATATATATATATATATATATATATATATATATATATATATATACACACACACACACACACAACACATGTATACTAGGAAGTATTACAGTGTTTTAAAATAAAATGATAATTGATTTATATTTTAGTATCATATTATTTTGAAAATCCTACTGACTCATATAACTCCAAGACATTTTTTTAAATTTATTTTTATTTTTATTTTTTACATGTGTGTTCCCAGATCATTCATATGCACATCCCTGGACCCTCTCTCCACCCAGTTCCCCCACTCCCATCCCTCCAGACCATCGCCCCAAGTGGTTGTAGATATTCCTATTCCCCTAGCACAATGACAATAGCTATCTTTTCCACACATGACAGTATAGGGTTCCATGTTACTCCCTCCATGCCTCCCTCCCACTGTTCGGTCTCCACAATGCCTTTATGTCTATTCTCTGTTTTTTCATGAGTTCACTGCGTATGTTATCATGACCATCTTACTAGATCCCATATATATGAGTTAGTATACTATACTTGTCCTTCTCGAATAAAAGTGAAAATATAAAGAAAAAAGAAGGAGAAATTCCCTAGAAATCCAAGACCAGTCTTAAAGAAGAAGAAAATCCCGTGTCAAGTCTCCAGAATCTGTCAGTGGGTGGGAATGGCAGGTCTATTCATATTCAGAGTTACCTTTAGGGAAAGTAAAATGTGGGCATCAATTGCACTGCAAATGAAATCCAGTGCTTATACCAACTCCAGAATCTTTTCGAATAATACATGGTGTAATATCCACATATTCTAACCACACCAACTCATCCCCATAGAGGAATGCATCGTAAATTATATTTTCAGCACAGTGCATGCGTGCTAAGTCTCTCCAGTTGTGTCTGACCCTTTGCAGCCCTTTGGACTATAGACCACAGGCTCCTCCATTCATGGGATTCTTCAGACAAGAATAGTGGAGTGGGTTGCCATGCTTTCCTCCAGGGAATCTTCCTGACCCAGGGATCGAACTCGCATCTCATGTCTCCTGCATTGGTAGGTGGGTTTTTTACCATTAGTGCCACTTGGAAAGCCCTTACAGTGCAGTACATATCCATAAAATTTTAAAATTATTTTCCTATTTATTTGTATGTTTTATTTACATGCATACACAGAGTCATATATATATATATATATATATATATATATATATATATATACACACACACACACACACAACACATGTATACTAGGAAGTATTACAGTGTTTTAAAATAAAATGATAATTGATTTATATTTTAGTATCATATTATTTTGAAAATCCTACTGACTCATATAACTCCAAGACATTTTTTTAAATTTATTTTTATTTTTATTTTTTACATGTGTGTTCCCAGATCATTCATATGCACATCCCTGGACCCTCTCTCCACCCAGTTCCCCCACTCCCATCCCTCCAGACCATCGCCCCAAGTGGTTGTAGATATTCCTATTCCCCTAGCACAATGACAATAGCTATCTTTTCCACACATGACAGTATAGGGTTCCATGTTACTCCCTCCATGCCTCCCTCCCACTGTTCGGTCTCCACAATGCCTTTATGTCTATTCTCTGTTTTTTCATGAGTTCACTGCGTATGTTATCATGACCATCTTACTAGATCCCATATATATGAGTTAGTATACTATACTTGTCCTTCTCTTTTTGACTTACTTCACTTTTTATGATAGGTTTTAGAGCCAGCCACCTCACTAGGACTGAGTCTTCTGCATTTCTTTTAACAGCTGAGTAGTATTCCATTGTATATATGTACCAGGGCTTCTGGATCCATTCATTTGTCGATGGACATCTAGGTTGCTTCCATGTTCTGGCTATTGTATAGAGAGCTGCAATGAACATTGGGGTACAGGTGCCTCTTTCATTTTTGATTTCATCAGGATATAGGCCTAATAGTGGGATTGCTGGGTCATAGGGTGCTTCTATTTTTAGTTTTTTAAGGAATCTCCATATTGTCTTACATAGAGGTTGTATCAATTTACATTCCCACCAACAATGCAAGAGGGTTCCCTTTTCTCCACACCCTCTCCAGCATTTGTTGTCTGTCGATTTGTTGATGATGGCCATTCTGACAGGTGTGAGGTGGTATCTCATTGTGGTTTTAATTTGCATTTCTCTGATAATAAGCGAGGTTGAGCATTGTTTCATGTATTTTTGGGCCATCTGTATGTCCTGTTTGGAGAGGCGTCTCTTTAGATCTTTTTCCCATTTTTTGATTGGATTGTTCGTTTTCCCTGTGCTGAGTTGTCTGAGTTGCTTGTAGATTTTGGAGATTAATTCTTTGTCTGTTGTTTCATTTGCTATGATTTTCTCCCACTCTGTGGGGTGTCTGTTCAACATTTTGGTGATTTCTTTTGCTGTACAAAAGCTTTTAAGTTTCATGAGGTCCCACGTGTTGACTTTTCTTTTCAGTTCCACTATTTTAGTAGGTGGGTCAGAGAAGATCTTGCTTTGATTGATGTCCTTGAGGGTTTTGCCTATATTCTCCTCTAAGAGTTTGATGGTTTCTGGTCTTACATTTAGGTCTTTAATCCATTTTGAGTTGATCTTTGTGTATGGTGTCAGGGAATGTTCCAACTTCATTTTTTGGCATGTAGCTGTCCAATTCTCCCAGCACCACTTGTTAAAGAGGCTGTCTTTGTCCCATTTTATAGTTTCTCCTCCTTTATCAAAAATAAGGTACCCATAGGTGCGTGGGTTGATCTCTGGGTTCTCTATCTTGTTCCATTGATCTATAGTTCTGTTTTTGTGCCAGTACCATACTGTCTTGATAACTGTTGCTTTGTAGTAGAATCTGAAGTTAGGAAGGCTGATCCCTCCAGCTCCATTCTTCTTCCTCAGGATTGCTTTGGCTATTCGAGGTCTTCTGTGTTTCCATATGAACTGTGTTATTATTTGGTCTAGTTCTGTGAAAAATGTCAGTGGTAGTTGGATAGGTATTGCATTGAATCTGTAGATGATATTTGGTAGTATGGTCATTTTCACAATATTGATTCTTCCGATCCAGGAACATGGAATACCTTTCCATCTGTTTAAGTCTTCTTTAATTTCTTTCATAAGTGTCTTGTAATTTTCTGTGTACAATTCTTTTGTTTCTTTGGGCAGGTTTATTCCTATATATTTGATTCTTTTGGTTGCAATGGTGAAGGGGATTGCCTCTTTGATTTCGTTTTCTGATTTTTCATTGTTTGTGTATAGGAATGCCAGTGACTTCTGCGTGTTGACTCTGTATCCTGCGACTTTGCTGAATTCATTGATTAGCTCTAGTAGCTTTGTAACCGTGTCTTTGGGATTTTCTATGTATAATATCATGTCTGCAAAAAGAGAGAGTTTGACTTTTTCCTTTCCAGTCTGGATTCCTTTGATTTCTTTCTCTTCTCTTATTGCTGTTGCTAGGACTTCCAGGACTATGTTGAATAGTAGTGGTGAAAGTGGGCACCCCTGTCTTGTTCCTGATCTTAGAGGGAATGCTTTCAGTTTTTCACCATTAACAATAATGTTCGCTGTAGGCTTCTCATAGATGGCATTTATTATGTGGAGATAGGTTCCTTCCATGCCCATTTTCTGAAGAGTACTTTGTCGAAGGCTTTTTCTGCATCTATTGAAATGATCATGTGATTTTTGTCTTTCAACTTGTTGATATGGTGTATCACGTTGATTGATTTGCGGATGTTGAAGAAGCCTTGCATGCCTGGGATGAACTCGACTTGATCATAATGTATGAGTTTTTTGACATGTCGTTGAATTCTGTTTGCTAGGATTTTGTTGAGGATCTTGGCATCTAAGTTCATCAGTGAAATTGGTCTATAGTTTTCCTTTTTTTGTGTTGTCTTTGCCTGGCCTTTTGTATCAGGGTGATGGTGACCTCATGGAATGTGTTTGGAAGTGTTACTTCCTGTGCAATTTTTTGAAAGAGGTTTAGAAGGACAGGCATTAGGTCTTCTTTAAATGTTTGGTAGAATTCGGCTGTGAAGCCATCTGGCCCTGGGCTTTTATTTTTGGGTAGATTTTTAATCACAGATTCGATTTCTGAGCTTGTGATTGGGTTGTTCAAAGTTTCTGTTTCTTCTTGGCTCAGTCTTGGGAGATTCATCTTCCCCAAGAAACTGTCCATTTCTTCCAAGTTGTCCAGTTTGTTGCCATAGAGCTGCTCATAATATTCTCTTAGAATCCTTTGGATTTCTGCATTATCTGTTGTAATCTCTCCTTTTTCATTTTTGATTTTGTTGATCTGGTTCTTCTCCCTCTTTTTCTTGATGAGTCTCGCCAGAGGCTTGTCAATTTTGTTTACCTTTTCAAAGAACCAGCTTTTTGTTTTACTTATCCGAACTATAGTTTTTTTCATTTCTTTCTCATTTATTTCTGTTCTGATCTTTATGATTTCTCTTCTTCTGCTGGTTTTGGGATGTTTTTGTTCTTCTTTCTCCAACTGTTTTAAGCAGAGGGTTAGGTCATCTGCTTCATATTTTCCTAGTTTCTTGAGGTGGAATTGTATTGCTATAAATTTGCCTCTTAGAACTGCTTTTGCGGTATCCCATAGGTTTTGCACGGTCGTGTGTTCATTGTCATTTTCTTCTAGGAATTGTTTAATTTCTCCTTTGATTTCCTCAATGATCAGTTCGTTTTTTAGGTATGTATTGTTTAATCGCCATGTGTTTGTGTTTTTAGGTTTTTTTTTCTGGTAGTTGATCTTTAGTCTCGTTGCATTGTGGTCCGAGGAGATGGTTGCTATAATTTTGGTTTTCTTGAACTGACTGAGGTTAGATTTGTGGCCCAAGATGTGGTCTATCATGGAGAATGTTCCGTGAGCACTTGAGAAGAAAGTGTATTCTTCTGCTTTTTGGTGGAATGTCCTAAAGATATCGATGAGGTCCATCTTTTCTAGTGTGGTGCTTAAGGCTTGTGTTCCTTTATTAATTTTCTGTTTGGATGATCTGTCCATTGGTGTGAGAGGAGTGTTAAAGTCTCCTACTATTATTGTGTTATTGTTGATTTCTTCTTTTATTTCTGAAAGTATCTGTCTTATGTATTGAGGTGCCCCTGTGTTGGGTGCATAGATATTCATGACTGTTATGTCTTCCTCTTGGATAGATCCCTTAATCATGATGTAGGGACCTGCCTTGTCTCTTAGAATCTTCTTTACTTTAAAATCTATTTTGTCTGATAGGAGGATTGCTACTCCAGCTTTCTTTTGATTACCATTTGTATGGAATATCTTTTTCCATCCTCTCACTTTCAGTCTATGAGCATCTCTAGGTCTGAAGTGGGTCTCTTGTAAACAGCATATATATGGGTCTTGCTTCTGGATCCATTCAGCGAGCCTGTGTCGTTTGATGGGAGCATTTAGTCCATTTACATTCAAAGTAATTATTGATACAAATGTTCCTATTGTCATCTTCTTAGAAATTTGAGGTTTGATTTGTAAGGCTTCTCCTACTCTTGTATTTATTGGCTATATCAGGCCGCTTAATACTTGTTGTAGAGCTGGTTTTGTGGTATAGAATTCTTTTAGTTTTTGTCTGTCTGTGAAGCTTTTGACTTCATCATCGATTTTGAATGAGATTCTTGCTGGGTAGAGAATTCTTGGTTGGAGGTTGTTCTCTTTTAGCCATTTAAATGTATCTTGCCATTCTCTTCTGGCCTGTAGGGTTTCTGTTGAGAGATCCGCAGATAAACGTATGGGGTTTCCTTTATATATTATTTGCTGTTTGCTTCTAGCTGCTTTTAGTAATCTGTCTTTATATTTAGTCTGTGTTAGTTTGATTAGAATGTGCCTTGGTGTGTTTCTTCTGGGGTTTCTCCTGTATGGAACTCTTTGTGCTTCCTGGACTTGGTTGACTATCTCCTTTCCCATGCTGGGGAAGTTTTCAACTATAACCTCTTCAAGAATTTTTTCATAGTCTTTCTTCTCTTCTTCTTCTTGTGGAAATCATATAATTGTAATGTTGGTGCGTTTGATATTGTCCCATAGGTCTGTGAGGCTATCCTCAGTTTTTTTAATTCTTTGGGCTTTGTTCTTTTCCTCACCAGTTATTTCCACCAGTCTGTCTTCCAGCTCACTTATCCGTTCTTTAGCCTCCAATACTCTACTGTTGAGACCTTCTATAGTATTTTTGAGTTCAGCAATTGAGTTTGTTGTCTCCATTTGCTTAATTTTCATTTCTTGCATGTCTCTTTTCAATGCACTAATTTCCTCTAATATTCTGTTTTCGGTGTTTTGCATCCTCATTAGTATAGCTTTTCTGAATTCTCTTTCAGATAGTTGTCTATCTCCTCCTCTGTCATTTGAAGCTGTGTTTCTCTAGCTTGGTCCTTCATTTGTACAGTGTTTCTCTGACATTTCATTATTAGGTTAATTTTTTTTTCTTTGTGTGTGTCTGTGTGTATGGATTTGTTATTCCCACCAGGCTTCTTGGTTGAATTCTCCCTTCCTTTGTGTTTCTGTCCTTGTAGAAGGGTTCAATGTTTTGTGTCTTGGGTGGTGTTAGACTTTGTTTACAGGTGAATAATCTGTAGTGTTGTATGTTCTTTGATAGTGTGGGGTCTTGGAATCAGGGCTTCCGCTCCGAGGATCCTTGGTTTGATGATTGGTCAGGGGGTGTAGGCTCTATGTCTGGTTTGCTATGGTGTTCCATGATACTAGTTCACATACTAGCATCTGAGGAACAAGAGGTGCATCCCTGATGGGTGACAGTCATAAAAGCATGCAGATGTTTTCTAACATAATCGTAAGATATACATACATATACAGCAATCCCCACAACTGACCAGTTTTACAGAGATAAGGCACAGGAAATCTTTCTGGCAATTCATGCAATCACAGATGATACTTGCCCATTAAGCTTTGAATTAATTGAAATAGTGCCTGAATAATAGACCTAGCACAAGGTCCTGGCTTGGATAATTACAATGAGAGAAATTTTTAATTAGTACATGTGTTGGGGGTGACAAGGAGGAGAGTCTATAGGTAATAAAAAAGAAAAGATTCGTCTTGGAATTATTTTATAGGAAAAGGTAGCAAAGATTATTGTGTGTATTGTTTAGTGTATTTGGCAGTGAATAGTGGAGACAGGAAGATAGGAAATAATTTATCTAGAGGATATTGGTAGCTAGGAAAATGTTTTACATTTAGAACATAGAGGAAGAAAGCAGTGGGAAAGAGGAAAGAGAAAAGAGAATTAGAGGTTTTCAAGAATTAAAATTAAAGTTAAAAACATACAATAAAATAAAAGTCAAAAAAAGAAGTTAAAAATTAAAAAGAGCGGAAAAAATTAATGAGACCGAAAAACAAAGAAAAAACACATAAATCAAACAAATGAAAAAAACAACTACCAAAAAAAAAAAAAAAAAACAACCAAAAAAAAACCCCAATAAACAAAGAAACTAATAAACCCCAAACCAGACCAATCAATTGAATAAGCAAAGTAGTCCACCACAAACAAGCAGAAGAAAAGGAAAAAAAAAAAAGAAAAAAAAGTTTAATACTGTCCTTGGTTTTATCTTCTCATCTGCCTGTTGGAAACCAATCTGCTCTTGATGGTGGTGTCTTGATGGCGTAGTCTTTCCCTGAAGGGTTCAATGTTTTGTGTCTTGGGTGGTGTTAGACTTTGTTTACAGGTGAATAATCTGTAGTGTTGTATGTTCTTTGATAGTGTGGGGTCTTGGAATCAGGGCTTCCGCTCCGAGGATCCTTGGTTTGATGATTGGTCAGGGGGTGTAGGCTCTATGTCTGGTTTGCTATGGTGTTCCATGATACTAGTTCACATACTAGCATCTGAGGAACAAGAGGTGCATCCCTGATGGGTGACAGTCATAAAAGCATGCAGATGTTTTCTAACATAATCGTAAGATATACATACATATACAGCAATCCCCACAACTGACCAGTTTTACAGAGATAAGGCACAGGAAATCTTTCTGGCAATTCATGCAATCACAGATGATACTTGCCCATTAAGCTTTGAATTAATTGAAATAGTGCCTGAATAATAGACCTAGCACAAGGTCCTGGCTTGGATAATTACAATGAGAGAAATTTTTAATTAGTACATGTGTTGGGGGTGACAAGGAGGAGAGTCTATAGGTAATAAAAAAGAAAAGATTCGTCTTGGAATTATTTTATAGGAAAAGGTAGCAAAGATTATTGTGTGTATTGTTTAGTGTATTTGGCAGTGAATAGTGGAGACAGGAAGATAGGAAATAATTTATCTAGAGGATATTGGTAGCTAGGAAAATGTTTTACATTTAGAACATAGAGGAAGAAAGCAGTGGGAAAGAGGAAAGAGAAAAGAGAATTAGAGGTTTTCAAGAATTAAAATTAAAGTTAAAAACATACAATAAAATAAAAGTCAAAAAAAGAAGTTAAAAATTAAAAAGAGCGGAAAAAATTAATGAGACCGAAAAACAAAGAAAAAACACATAAATCAAACAAATGAAAAAAACAACTACCAAAAAAAAAAAAAAAAAACAACCAAAAAAAAACCCCAATAAACAAAGAAACTAATAAACCCCAAACCAGACCAATCAATTGAATAAGCAAAGTAGTCCACCACAAACAAGCAGAAGAAAAGGAAAAAAAAAAAAGAAAAAAAAGTTTAATACTGTCCTTGGTTTTATCTTCTCATCTGCCTGTTGGAAACCAATCTGCTCTTGATGGTGGTGTCTTGATGGCGTAGTCTTTCCCTTATAGTGCCGGTTGCTGTGGTTTCTGTTTTTGTGTTCAGCAAAATGAGGGCTTTGCTGCCATACTGGGTGCTGGCTGGGACGGTGGGCTTATCCCAGTCAGTCGGGCGGAGGCCGCGGCGCGCGCAGTCCAGTGTTGGAGGGGAGTGCCCCGGCTCTACTGCGCACCCGCCTGTAGTCTCCAATCCCTGCTCTTTCCCTGGCTTCCTCCGCTGCTGCTGCAGTTCTAGGGGAGCACGGGCTCCTCCGCCACTGGCACACGCGCACTGCAGGTTAAGTGTTTAAGTCCCAAAGGCGGACACGAGCTTTCCCATCCAACTCGTGCCCGGTCCCTGGTCAGCAACCCGTGGGCGACTTCCCCTCTCTGTTCAGCAAGCCCTCCAGTTGGAGTGGCTGAACTTACCCGCGCCGCGGCTCCTCGCGGCACCCGCGGCTCCTCGCGGCGGCGGGTTCTGGCGGCTCCTTGCGGCGGCGGATTCCGGTGGCCGACATTTTTTTTTTTTTAAGATTTATTTATTTATTTTGGTGGGGGTTGGGTGGGGAAGGAGGGGAGCAGGCAGGCCACTTCTATTGGTCTTTCATTTGTCTATTTTCATCCATCTTTGTTCTTTGGCCTGTGTGGGCCTCCCACCGTGGTGGCCTCTGTTGTCGCAGAGCACCAACTCTGGGCGCATGCGCTCCAGAGCTCCGGCTCGGTAATTGGACACATCGGTCCAGCCGCTCTGTGGCACGTGGGATTGAACCAGCTCCCCTTGCACTGCAAGGCAGTGATCTTACCCACTGGACCACCACGGAAGCCCGCATTGTTACTTTAATTTGAATTTCTTTGCTTAAGAGAATTTGAATTTTTTTCAAGTTTGTGTCTTTGGGGATATTCTTTTTGAATTCAATATTCATATCAATTCCCTATGTTCCCCTTAGTCTTCTCTCAAAATTCCATGAATAATTCTATCTACCTTATCAAATTTTGTAATCTGCAGAGTACATTCTTACTAAACTGATGAAGTATTCACTGTGTATATTGTGTTTATAGAATATATTATCATACATACATTTCCTTTGCACTTAATCAAATAATTACTACAATGATTATTTAATCAAATAATTATTATTACATAGTTTCTGCTTTCTCAACTTATTTGCTATTGTTGTCCCTGCCCACAAATTTTGGATGTAGTTTCATAGATTTCATTTTGCAAAATTATATTACTTTGTTTTTAAAATTTGAATATTTAAACTACCTGTATATTCCTAATTCACATATATTTTATTTAAATTTTTTAAAAATTCTTTTTATTTGTTTTTGGCTATTCTGGGTTTTCACTGCTGCCACAGGCTCTTCTCTAGTTGCAGGGAGTGTGGGCTACTCTGTAGTTGAGGTGAGCAGGCTTCTTCTTGTGATGACTTCTCTTTTTGTGAAACTCGGGCTCTAGAGCACATGGGCTTCAGTAGTTGGGGCACATGGGCTCAATAGTAGTGGCTCTGAGGCTCTAGAGCACAGGCTCCATAGTTGTGGCTCATGGACTTAGTTGCTTGGCAGCATGTGGGATTCTCCCAGATCAGGGATTGAACTTGTGTCTCATGCATTGGCAGGCAAAGTCTTTACCACTGAGCTACCAGGGAAGCCCTTATTTAAATATTTAAGCTCAGGTTTAAGTATGATGTAAGAGGACTATTTTTTAATTAAAAAAAATAACTTGTATTTATTTGTGTGTTTGTGTGAGTGTGTGTTTAGTCAATAAGTCATGTCCAGCTCTTTGTGACTCCATGGACAGTGGCCCACCAGACTCCTCTGGTCTTGGGATTCTCCAGGCAAGAATACTGGAGTGGGTTGCCATTTCCTTCTCCAGTATTTTTTAATTTTTATGTACATAGAAAGTTATGATGTAACTATCAAATTAACATATTTTACTATAAATTAAATATGACATGTTTTATATATCAGTTTTTTATAAATAGAAGGAAATACTTCTTAATTCTTTACTTTGTTAACTATTCTATTGCTTCTATTAGAGCTTTTTTTTAAATTTTGTATATTCAACATTTACAATATAACCCATTTCACTATTAAATAATCATGAGAGATCAGAACAGATGTTAAGAAATTATACTCTATTGAATATTGAAAGCATAGTAGCCAGAGCTCAACTATGTTTGTTCACAAACTACATAGGTCTGTGATGATAGAAATGAGTAGTTTGCCTTTTAGACAGCAACAAATCTTAAATGGCAGTTATCCCTACAGTTTTTAAAAATTATTTTTCTGACCTAACCTCTGAGAGGAGAGAAAAGAAAGAGGAATGAAAAAAAAAAAAAAAGAGGAATGAACAATAAACGAAACCAAGTAAAACATTTGTCTATGAGTGGTAAGTAAATGTCTTTGTTTCTTAAAACACAATTAAATACAAATACCTAGAATTAATAGAGTCCAATAAGAGGATGACTACAAAGTAGACATAAAGAAATGAATATATTTTTATAAAGCTACACTGTAAGAGTTTCGAAAATGAATTATACATTTCTAACCACTAAGGCGGGATTTTTTTTTTTTTTAATTTTGGCCTCTTTTATTGGTCTTTCATATATTTATTTTCATCCATCTTTGTTCTTTGACCTGTGTGGGCCTCCCACTGCAGTAGCCCTCCTTGTTGCAGAGCACAGGCTCTGGGCGCACACGCTCCAGAGTGCTGGCTCTTAACTGGACACACCAGTCCAGCATCTCTGGGGCACGTGGGATTTTCCCAGGCCAGGGATCGAACTGGCACTCCTTGCACTGCAAGGCGAGCTCTTTACCCACTGGACCACCAGGGAAGCCCAAGCAGGATGTTTTTGTTGCAGGAATAAGAAAACAAGTGAATACAGCAAAGGCGCAAGCCAATAATGAGTGTTTTCTCTTCTAAGAAAATAAAGTGAGCAGATAGCTTTGGACAGACGCTGACTGACTTGTTTAGTCTCCCGTAGGGGCTGGCGTTTCAGACAACACACATTAGCCAGTTATAACAAGATGCATACGAGTATGTTTGGACTAGACAGTAGTGGAGGAAGCTCTCTGGATCACAGCCAAGAGGATAGGAAAGCAGAGCCACAGCAGACTTTAAACACTGCATAAATTTGGGGGATGTGGGTAATTGGCAATCAAAGCACAGAAAACACACTTCACATATACAGAAGTATAAAAAAAAGAAGCAACTATATATGGGATATTTTAATGAGCCAAGCAATAGAACCAGACCAGTTCTCAGATTAGTCACACAATAGCCTCTCCTGGGAATTCCCTGGCAGACTTGGAGAAAGAAATGGCAACCCACTCCAGTATTCTTGTCTGCAGAAAAATCCCATGGACAGAGGAGCCTGGCAGACTACAGTACATGGTGTTGCAAACAGTTGGACATGACTGAAGCAATTTAGCATGCACACACACACCAGTTAAGACTTGATGTCCTCACTGCCAAGGGCCTGGGTTCAGTCTTGAATCAGGGTATTATATAAGATCCCACATCCCACAAGGTGCACCACAAGGTCCAGAAAGAAAACAAAAAAATGCTTCCTTTCAGGCTTCATTTTATGATAAGTGGTGTTCATCCCAAATGGGTGGGTGGGTGATTCAGGGAAATGATCAACTCATTAAAACCATCTGCACCCTGAAGAAATTGGTGAAGAAATAAAAATGTAATGTAAGGATAAGAAAAATAACATGGGGAGAAAAATATATGTAGAGGCAGAAATAACAATAAAAAAATTATTACAGTGAATCATTTGAATCTCTGAAGTTTCTGAACGTATGTGGTCACATATTCAATATATACTAAAGAAAGAAAAAGTCAGCTTCTCATTGATGGATAAGAGATGTACTTTGTTGTTGTTTAGCCTCAAAGTTGTGTCTGACTCTTTTTCAACTGCATGCACTGTAGCCTCTCCAGGCTTCTCTGTCCATGGGTCTTTCCCAGGCAAGAATACTGGAATGGGTTGCCATCCCCTCCTCCTGAGGATCTTCCTGACCACCTGCCCAAACTCATGTCTCCTGCATTGGCAGATGGGTTCTTTACTGCTGAGCCAGCCACCAGGGAAGCCAAGAGACATCATTACTATCTACTTAACTACATCAGGGTCTAAAACACAGACAGGGAAAATTCTCCCAGCAAATGCCATCATAGTATTTTCTCCTTTCAATTAAACAGAAAAATCATAATGTTGCTCCTAATAATTGTGTGTAAAAGAAACATAGACAAGGGCACAGGAAAATTTAGGTTTCTAAAAATTCTAAAATTCAACTTTACTTAGAGTCAGTGTTGAACAGCAAACATGTATCCTTAGAAGATTGGCCTAATGAAACCTAATCGTTAAGGACAGAAGGGCCAAGTCTAACTCATCCTCCAGAATATTCCAATGTTAAGATACAGAATCCTTTCCAAAACCAGAGGAGCCTCGCAGACTACAGTACATGGTGTTGCAAACAGTTGGACATGACTGAAGCAATTTAGCATGCACACACACACCAGTTAAGACTTGATGTCCTCACTGCCAAGGGCCTGGGTTCAGTCTTGAATCAGGGTATTATATAAGATCCCACATCCCACAAGGTGCACCACAAGGTCCAGAAAGAAAACAAAAAAATGCTTCCTTTCAGGCTTCATTTTATGATAAGTGGTGTTCATCCCAAATGGGTGGGTGGGTGATTCAGGGAAATGATCAACTCATTAAAACCATCTGCACCCTGAAGAAATTGGTGAAGAAATAAAAATGTAATGTAAGGATAAGAAAAATAACATGGGGAGAAAAATATATGTAGAGGCAGAAATAACAATAAAAAAATTATTACAGTGAATCATTTGAATCTCTGAAGTTTCTGAACGTATGTGGTCACATATTCAATATATACTAAAGAAAGAAAAAGTCAGCTTCTCATTGATGGATAAGAGATGTACTTTGTTGTTGTTTAGCCTCAAAGTTGTGTCTGACTCTTTTTCAACTGCATGCACTGTAGCCTCTCCAGGCTTCTCTGTCCATGGGTCTTTCCCAGGCAAGAATACTGGAATGGGTTGCCATCCCCTCCTCCTGAGGATCTTCCTGACCACCTGCCCAAACTCATGTCTCCTGCATTGGCAGATGGGTTCTTTACTGCTGAGCCAGCCACCAGGGAAGCCAAGAGACATCATTACTATCTACTTAACTACATCAGGGTCTAAAACACAGACAGGGAAAATTCTCCCAGCAAATGCCATCATAGTATTTTCTCCTTTCAATTAAACAGAAAAATCATAATGTTGCTCCTAATAATTGTGTGTAAAAAGAAACATAGACAAGGGCACAGGAAAATTTAGGTTTCTAAAAATTCTAAAATTCAACTTTACTTAGAGTCAGTGTTGAACAGCAAACATGTATCCTTAGAAGATTGGCCTAATGAAACCTAATCGTTAAGGACAGAAGGGCCAAGTCTAACTCATCCTCCAGAATATTCCAAGTTCTCATCAAATGTTAAGATACAGAATTCCCAAATATGTGTGCTTATTGAAATACATGATCTCCTTCCACAAACACACATTTAATGGAATATTTAACACGATGAGAAATTCTGAATTAGAAAGTCATTGCAGTTTGGGGAGTTAGAGCCCAGAGGCATGGAAGTCTAGATTTTGCTATATGGTAAAAGGATAGTATATTTCAAGATATTTGAAGACAAGTATGTGACAGGATGGGAGAGGATAGAAAGGGGGGAAATAAGCAAATGGATAGTTGGAGCCACTTGAACTGTTCATGATAGACTCATAATGTGATGAAGTCTTGGATTTTGTAAAAGACGTTTTAATTATATGTTTATATTGAAGGATTGTTTTCCCTGTGGAATCAACGCTTGAGTAACAATAGGTGAGAGACTAATGAATAGTGACAAATGAAAATCATATATAAAAAGCATAAGAGAAATCTATAGAAAGATCTGTAGTGGGACAAGAAGCCAGACTAACAGTCTTTGACTAAGAGAAAAGGAGTTGAAGAAAAATAAACAGCAGATTAAAGCATGGACAGGAATATGAAACAGAAAAATTGAAAGTTTAACAAAATCAGAAGTGACCGTGGAATAAGAGAGAATGACTCACCATATAAACTTAATTTCCAGAGGAGCTGGTTTGGTAATAGGTGCTTCAGGGGAAATGATGTGTGTATTCATCTATTCCATAGAATGTCTTAAACAGTAAGTCACTGAATACAAATGTTGAGAACTGAAGTATGAGTAGCTTAAGAGAGAAAGCACAGAGCAATATAAATATGCCAGCCCAGATGAGACCAGGATGTATTTATCGTTGTCCATACAGCCTCTGTATGTGATTAATGACTGAGGAGACAGTCTCCGAAATCTATGTATGTTGTCAATGTTCTAAAACTTGACAAATTTCTTATGCAATCAAGGCATGCTGGCCCTTTGCACTTTGTAGCTATCTTAGAAAATTCCTTAGAACTTAGAGTCAGTGTTGAACAGCAAACATGTATCCTTAGAAGATTGGCTTTCAATCGTTAAGGACAGAAGGGCCAAGTCTAACTCATCCTCCAGAATATTCCAAGTTCTCATCAAATGTTAAGATACAGAATTCCCAAATATGTGTGCTTATTGAAATACATGATCTCCTTCCACAAACACACATTTAATGGAATATTTAACACGATGAGAAATTCTGAATTAGAAAGTCATTGCAGTTTGGGGAGTTAGAGCCCAGAGGCATGGAAGTCTAGATTTTGCTATATGGTAAAAGGATAGTATATTTCAAGATATTTGAAGACAAGTATGTGACAGGATGGGAGAGGATAGAAAGGGAAATAAGCAAATGGATAGTTGGAGCCACTTGAACTGTTCATGATAGACTCATAATGTGATGAAGTCTTGGATTTTGTAAAAGACGTTTTAATTATATGTTTATATTGAAGGATTGTTTTCCCTGTGGAATCAACGCTTGAGTAACAATAGGTGAGAGACTAATGAATAGTGACAAATGAAAATCATAGATAAAAGCATAAGAGAAATCTATAGAAAGATCTGTAGTGGGACAAGAAGCCAGACTAACAGTCTTTGACTAAGAGAAAAGGAGTTGAAGAAAAATAAACAGCAGATTAAAGCATGGACAGGAATATGAAACAGAAAAATTGAAAGTTTAACAAAATCAGAAGTGACCGTGGAATAAGAGAGAATGACTCACCATATAAACTTAATTTCCAGAGGAGCTGGTTTGGTAATAGGTGCTTCAGGGGAAATGATGTGTGTATTCATCTATTCCATAGAATGTCTTAAACAGTAAGTCACTGAATACAAATGTTGAGAACTGAAGTATGAGTAGCTTAAGAGAGAAAGCACAGAGCAATATAAATATGCCAGCCCAGATGAGACCAGGATGTATTTATCGTTGTCCATACAGCCTCTGTATGTGATTAATGACTGAGGAGACAGTCTCCCCGAAATCTATGTATGTTGTCAATGTTCTAAAACTTGACAAATTTCTTATGCAATCAAGGCATGCTGGCCCCTTTGCACTTTGTAGCTATCTTAGAAAATTCCCTTAGAACTTAGAGAGGATGACAAGGTCACATCTTGGATGTGTGATGGGATAGTTGAGTTTAAACTTTTGTCGTTCAGTCATGTCTGACTCTTTGCAACCCCATGAACTGTAGCCTACCAAGTCTCCTTTGTTCATGGGATTTTCCAGGCATGAATCCTGGAGTGACTACCCATTTCCTTTTCCAAGGGATCTTCCTTACCCAGAATTGAACCTGCATCTTCTGCATTGCAGGTGGATTCTTTACCACTGAGCCACTGGGAAAGCTTGTGATGGGATAAGGAGGGGAAAAAAAAGGCCAAATATGAGTGGGAAAGCTGTCAGCTTGATATGCTTTATGAAAACAGTGTCAACAGCTCTGACACTGTCAGCAGGTGTTCAGTTTCTTTCTTCTCTAAACATTTCTTCCAGAGTAGTTCATGGTGTTCAACATGATCACACTTAACAGGGACTGATCCTTTCTCAAACTAATAAACACTTAATCAAAGAGGACACAGTGTTGCAAGACTATTCAGAGGGACCAAAGTGAATCCTGTTCTTGTTTTTAAAATATGTCTAGGCTCCTCCAGCCAGAGCCCAGAAAGAAGGTAGGTATTAACACATATGAAAAACAGAAAAATACATAAAATAAGAGACTTCCCTGGAGGTCCAATGGTTAAGACTCTGTGCTTCCACTGCAGGGGTGTGAGTTTGATTCTCTAGTTGTAATGCATGCCTTGTGGCTTGGTCAATATATATATATATGTATATATGAAATATAATCCATGTGATAATCATTTTGATTGTCTCAAATATTTTGACAAGTGTGTTACAATGTTTACTTTTCAGATGGAAATTATAAGACTAAATAATTTTATCATAAAGAAGTCGATATATTCAGTCCACACTTTTGCTGGAAGACAAAATAAGAGGTATCTCAGGCTGACTGAAGAGATGAGCCTTGACCAGGTCTTTGTGAGTTTCAGAAAACAACTGTTCCCCTCATTGGAGAGCCTGGTTGGCATCTCTTTTCTATGAGTTCTTTTGATCTGAAAGATGTGAATAGTCACCCGACTGACCGCTGATGCTAGGACTGTGCCTCAGGGTGACAGTCTCTGTGCAGGTGGCAAAGAGCAGCCCTAGTCTGGGTTATGACTCTGCGAGCCTCTGAACTCATCTCCCTCCACGGCTCTGACTATCATGCCCTCTGCAGCACTAATGACAGTGGTGTCAAGGGCAGATCATGCTAATTGTCCAAAAAAGATTTGTTCATGATCTTAGTTATTGTGAACAATTTGTGGTGGTTAATGAAAATGCCCAAAGTGACTCTCCAAATGAACTAGAATCGAAACACTCCAGATTTCTAGAGCTATGGGAAGCATCTCCTCAGACATAGTAAATGAGCATGGAGAATCTCATTCCATTTTCCAGATCAAACACTGGTTCCCCTGAGAGATTCATTTCCCTGAATGGTAGTTCCATATACTTCCTCACAAATCTCACATATGCAGGCAATTGTGATATCAATAGTGAAATAGAAACACATAAACACAGATAGTGCGTAAGGGGGCTACCAAGAATACAGAAGTAAAGAAGGAACAATTTTTCCCCCACCAATTTCATTTTAACAAAGAGGTAATGTCAGAGGATGAGATGGTCAGATGGCAATCAATGGATGTGAATCTGAACAAACTCCGGAACAATATGTCTAGGCTCCTCCAGCCAGAGCCCAGAAAGAAGGTAGGTATTAACACATATGAAAAACAGAAAATACATAAAATAAGAGACTTCCTGGAGGTCCAATGGTTAAGACTCTGTGCTTCCACTGCAGGGGTGTGAGTTTGATTCTCTAGTTGTAATGCATGCCTTGTGGCTTGGTCAATATATATATATATGTATATATGAAATATAATCCATGTGATAATCATTTTGATTGTCTCAAATATTTTGACAAGTGTGTTACAATGTTTACTTTTCAGATGGAAATTATAAGACTAAATAATTTTATCATAAAGAAGTCGATATATTCAGTCCACACTTTTGCTGGAAGACAAAATAAGAGGTATCTCAGGCTGACTGAAGAGATGAGCCTTGACCAGGTCTTTGTGAGTTTCAGAAAACAACTGTTCCCCTCATTGGAGAGCCTGGTTGGCATCTCTTTTCTATGAGTTCTTTTGATCTGAAAGATGTGAATAGTCACCCGACTGACCGCTGATGCTAGGACTGTGCCTCAGGGTGACAGTCTCTGTGCAGGTGGCAAAGAGCAGCCCTAGTCTGGGTTATGACTCTGCGAGCCTCTGAACTCATCTCCCTCCACGGCTCTGACTATCATGCCCTCTGCAGCACTAATGACAGTGGTGTCAAGGGCAGATCATGCTAATTGTCCAAAAAAGATTTGTTCATGATCTTAGTTATTGTGAACAATTTGTGGTGGTTAATGAAAATGCCCAAAGTGACTCTCCAAATGAACTAGAATCGAAACACTCCAGATTTCTAGAGCTATGGGAAGCATCTCCTCAGACATAGTAAATGAGCATGGAGAATCTCATTCCATTTTCCAGATCAAACACTGGTTCCCCTGAGAGATTCATTTCCCTGAATGGTAGTTCCATATACTTCCTCACAAATCTCACATATGCAGGCAATTGTGATATCAATAGTGAAATAGAAACACATAAACACAGATAGTGCGTAAGGGGGCTACCAAGAATACAGAAGTAAAGAAGGAACAATTTTTCCCCCACCAATTTCATTTTAACAAAGAGGTAATGTCAGAGGATGAGATGGTCAGATGGCATCATTGACTCAATGGATGTGAATCTGAACAAACTCCGGGAGATAGTGAAGGACACAGAAGCTTGGTGTGCTGCAGTCTATGGGGTCACAAAGAGTTGGACATGACTTAGCGACTGAATCAAACAATGTTATGTGCAAAATTGTTGAGAGAAAATTAACATAATTACATAGAAGTTACTCTTGAATTAATCATGAAGAAAGTTTTGGGAAGTGGATAGTTACAAAAGTCTCAGTACAGCTGGTTTTGAACAATGTATGCATGTAAGCAAACATTGCTGCATTGGCAACCCTGTTAAATATTTCAGAAATGAAAAGTGAGGGGGGGAGGCTTAAGTGTCTGTCCTCCCCTCTGGTATACATGTATCTTAGCAGATCATCCAGAGAACTTTCTGTAGCCTATTCATGAAATCCACTTAGCATGATGTCTTCAGTGTAGCAGAATGTCAAAGTGATAAAAACCCCATTAGATTATATTGTGACATAGATCCAGAAAAGTTATCCTTGCTGTGTGGAAAGACAGTGAATGTCAACCACTTGTAATCCACTGAAGTGCTTTTGGCCTCTTTTCCTGGTAGAAATTCAATGTACAAATGATTATCATTTGTGTATATTTAATCACTTTTCCTAATTTGCATATCTCCCTGCAAAATAGCTGAAGTCTATGTAATTTGTAAAGTTGTTTGGTGACTTCATGGTCCCTTGCGAAGGTCCCATGAAGGTGGGCTCATCAATATTTATCTGAAAAATGTAGATTTGTTCTGAAAAAAAGGCAAGAAAAAAGAATGAACAAAATGACAATCCTTGCTTATTTTCAATGTTGTCGCGGGCATTGTGCTGCAGCTTACTCCAATTCCTATGCTTATTAGTTCTCACTAAGAGATACTATCTTAAATAGACCAGAGGCCTTTTACAGTCACAGTGTAGTCCTCTCAGAGTCGTGAATCGTACATACCAAAATTTGCAGGCAATTGTGATATCAATAGTGAAATAGAAACACATAAACACAGATAGTGCGTAAGGGGGCTACCAAGAATACAGAAGTAAAGAAGGAACAATTTTTCCCCCACCAATTTCATTTTAACAAAGAGGTAATGTCAGAGGATGAGATGGTCAGATGGCATCATTGACTCAATGGATGTGAATCTGAACAAACTCCGGGAGATAGTGAAGGACACAGAAGCTTGGTGTGCTGCAGTCTATGGGGTCACAAAGAGTTGGACATGACTTAGCGACTGAATCAAACAATGTTATGTGCAAAATTGTTGAGAGAAAATTAACATAATTACATAGAAGTTACTCTTGAATTAATCATGAAGAAAGTTTTGGGAAGTGGATAGTTACAAAAGTCTCAGTACAGCTGGTTTTGAACAATGTATGCATGTAAGCAAACACTGCTGCATTGGCAACCCTGTTAAATATTTCAAAATGAAAAGTGAGGGGAGGCTTAAGTGTCTGTCCTCCCTCTGGTATACATGTATCTTAGCAGATCATCCAGAGAACTTTCTGTAGCCTATTCATGAAATCCACTTAGCATGATGTCTTCAGTGTAGCAGAATGTCAAAGTGATAAAAACCCCATTAGATTATATTGTGACATAGATCCAGAAAAGTTATCCTTGCTGTGTGGAAAGACAGTGAATGTCAACCACTTGTAATCCACTGAAGTGCTTTTGGCCTCTTTTCCTGGTAGAAATTCAATGTACAAATGATTATCATTTGTGTATATTTAATCACTTTTCCTAATTTGCATATCTCCCTGCAAAATAGCTGAAGTCTATGTAATTTGTAAAGTTGTTTGGTGACTTCATGGTCCCTTGCGAAGGTCCCATGAAGGTGGGCTCATCAATATTTATCTGAAAAATGTAGATTTGTTCTGAAAAAAAGGCAAGAAAAAAGAATGAACAAAATGACAATCCTTGCTTATTTTCAATGTTGTCGCGGGCATTGTGCTGCAGCTTACTCCAATTCCTATGCTTATTAGTTCTCACTAAGAGATACTATCTTAAATAGACCAGAGGCCTTTTACAGTCACAGTGTAGTCCTCTCAGAGTCGTGAATCTTGGACTTAGACAATAAACTGTCCTGGTCTCCAGTATCATCAAACCAAGTATAGCTTTATTAATCATAGTACATGTAATAATCAGAATCAAGACTCAATTAATCAGAGTCAGAACTCAAATAACTAAAATCAGAGCTCAATAAGAAGCAAGCTCGAGGGCTTCCCTGGTGATCCAGTGGGTAAGGACACCGTCTTGCAGTGCAAGGGGTGCCGGTTGAATCCCTGGCCTGGGAAGATCCCAGGTGCCGAGGAGCGGCTGGACGGATGTGTTCAATTACTGAGCCGGAGCTCTGGAGTGCATGCGCCCAGATCCGGTGCTCTGCGTTAACGGAGGCCACCACAATGGGAGGCCCACACGGGCCAAAGAACAAAGATGGATGAAAATAGATAAATGAAAGACCAATAGAAGTGGCCTGCCCACCCGCCTCCCACCCCATCATCCCCCCCTCCCCAAAAAAGAAGCAAGCACGAATAATCAGAATTCAATCAAAAGCAAGCACAGATTCTTACCCCAGAACTAGAGAGTCTCAATCTTGCATCAAGCGCAGTCAGTCTTTGTGAGCGAGCCTCCTGCACAGTCTTACCTTACCCTTTTTATATTCTCTTAACGTGTAATCTCAAGACATAAAAGTGGTTATCACAAGAGTTTTTTGCTCCTCTTGAGCTACAAAAGTGGTTATTACAAGAGCTTTTGTGCTCTGCACTAGCGTCTAGGTAAACACCTTTATCAATGTTTGTCCTCGGGGAGGGAAACAAAAGATAATAGTTTAAGCCTGCAAACAGTTAGTTTTACGAGTGGGGCTATTTCACACTTAGGCTTCCTGTTGAAACAATACTATGTATTTAGTCATCATCAGAAGAGGTCTCAGAGAGGCAGGGCTGCAGGCAGTGGTTATCGCTAGTGTGAAAAGGTACTTGTCCACTTGGCCCAGGTATCTTTTCTTGATCTTTCCTATGAGAAGTGAACATGGAACCATCCCCTCATACTAATGACCACCCTTGTGAGAGCATTTGACATACCCACCAAGTTAGAGTAGAGGACTCTTCTTGCCTGCATAGTGGCATTCCCTGCAAATAACCTAACTTCTCTTCCTTATCACTTTCCCATCAGAACTGTTCTCCTCATAATTAGGGTACAAATATCTGTCAGTGAAGATGCCTTTGCTTGCCCATGACATTTGATTTTATTTTGGATTTGTTGTATAAACATAGGAACCCATAAGCTGGAGACTGATGAAGTGAATAACCTTAAGTAATTGCAGAAATGCTGCTCAGAGAAAGAGGAACCACAAGAGAGAGATTTCAAGGTACAGTTGGTTTGAAATCTTCACTCTCACCTTATAGAGGTTAAGAACACATGGTAACCTGAAAATCAGTTATCACATTTGCTGTCCTGAACCATTAGAACTGGAAGGAAGCTTATCATCAAGGTTCCCTCCCGTCTGTTATTTGTCTGTATATGAATATATTTGAAGAAAAGTTCCGGAAATATATGAGACTAACAAATTCTAACATGAACTTTTTGTTCATGTTAAAGGTAGTGATTAGTCAAATTCACTACTGGTTTGCAAAAGAAAGACACTCTCAAGTTTATTACTTGCTGTTTATAAGAATTAAATAGCCTTGGGGAAGGGGGCAATCCTTCCTGAGTCACCAAAGCTTCAAGATGTCAAATATCAAATATGAGTATTAGAAAACATGGATGGGGGCTTCTCTGGTGGTCCAGTGGGTAGGGACACCGCCTTGCAGTGCATGGGGTGCAAGTTCGATCCCTGGCCTGGGAAGATCCCACATGCCATGAGAGGCTGGACTGATGTGCCCAACTACTGAGCTGGAGCTCTGGAGCTCTTGTACCCAGAGCCAGTGCTCTACAACAAGAGAGGGCACTGCGATGGGAGGCCCACGCAGGCCAAATAACAAAGATAGATGAAAACAAATAAATGAAAGACCAATAAAAGTGCCCAAAAGAAAAAAAGAAAGAAAGAAAACACAGCTGTTGAATAACTCTCTTATCCACCATCCATTTCTAGGTGACTCAGGGAAGGACTGGAAATGAGGGATGAGACCATGATGCCTTGGCCTCCTTAACCAAGGATAGGGTTCTGATGAAGCTACATTTCTTCATCCCTAACACTCCCTTTGTTTCCTGGCTACACATGCCTTCATCCCACCTCGTCTGCCATAGTGTATTAATAAGAAAAGGAGACCTAGCATTTATTTAATGAGCAAATATCTTATTATTCCAATTTAGTGGGATTATTTGCTCCAGTGTTAGAGGAGATAGAGCAAGGCTTCCCTCTATTCTCCCTCATCATGGAGGAGATGAATGAGATAAAATCTGACCTGAACCTGGACTTCCTAAAAGGTAACAGCATTGCATTTGGCTTTTCTGATCCAAAAGCTCTGGACATAAAGAATGTCTGGACAGAGGCTGTCTTAGTTATCAGCTTTTGGAGGAGGTAGAGATCTTCATGTTCTTCCACTCTTACCATGAAGTGCAGGGACCTTCCGCAGAAAGGGAAGGCAGCGGGATTGCCCCTGGCTAAACCAGGAGATCTCGGAGAGAGGCAAATCTTGACTGCCCACCCCCCAGCCCCCTGGCTCAGGCAGGAGACAATCAGACGCAACAGGGGTTCCATCGAAGTAGTTCTGCTTTATTAATGAAGATCCACAGCTTTTATAGGCAAGTGAAGGGGATTTTGCACTGGACTTCCTATAGATTACACCAATCAAGCTAAAGGCCAAGCAATCATTCATGAGCATGGAAGCCAGGAGAACCAATCAGAAATTTTGACTATCAATTAACAATTTAGATCGCACCCTGTCTCTTCCTGTAGGTGCCATCTTAGCTGCAAACATGTGCTTAAGCTTCTTTAAATAATGTGCTTAAGCTTCCCTTCATTCCCACGTCCCTTCCTGTAGGCGCCATCTTAGCTCCAAGCTGAAACAATGTGCTTAAGCTTCTTTTCACTCCCACGCCCCTTCCTGTAGGCGCCATCTTAGCTCCAAACTGCAAACATTTGCTTAAGCTTCTTTATGCTTGCAGCGGTCCTCTTTCAATTCAGAGCCCCACAGTGAAGCATCTAGAATTCCTTGATATTTTCCCTATTAAGGAAGTATGTCTATGATGTAGAAAATGCTTATTACCTTATACATTTTCCTTGTTCTCTCAAGCTACACACATATTTACAAAAGCATTGTCACATAGAGGATGTTTGAGTAAAATGTTGGATGTTACATGCAAACCAGATTTTGTGCACATTGAGCTTCATCCCTAACACTCCCTTTGTTTCCTGGCTACACATGCCTTCATCCCACCTCGTCTGCCATAGTGTATTAATAAGAAAAGGAGACCTAGCATTTATTTAATGAGCAAATATCTTATTATTCCAATTTAGTGGGATTATTTGCTCCAGTGTTAGAGGAGATAGAGCAAGGCTTCCCTCTATTCTCCCTCATCATGGAGGAGATGAATGAGATAAAATCTGACCTGAACCTGGACTTCCTAAAAGGTAACAGCATTGCATTTGGCTTTTCTGATCCAAAAGCTCTGGACATAAAGAATGTCTGGACAGAGGCTGTCTTAGTTATCAGCTTTTGGAGGAGGTAGAGATCTTCATGTTCTTCCACTCTTACCATGAAGTGCAGGGACCTTCCGCAGAAAGGGAAGGCAGCGGGATTGCCCCTGGCTAAACCAGGAGATCTCGGAGAGAGGCAAATCTTGACTGCCCACCCCCCAGCCCCCTGGCTCAGGCAGGAGACAATCAGACGCAACAGGGGTTCCATCGAAGTAGTTCTGCTTTATTAATGAAGATCCACAGCTTTTATAGGCAAGTGAAGGGGATTTTGCACTGGACTTCCTATAGATTACACCAATCAAGCTAAAGGCCAAGCAATCATTCATGAGCATGGAAGCCAGGAGAACCAATCAGAAATTTTGACTATCAATTAACAATTTAGATCGCACCCTGTCTCTTCCTGTAGGTGCCATCTTAGCTGCAAACATGTGCTTAAGCTTCTTTAAATAATGTGCTTAAGCTTCCCTTCATTCCCACGTCCCTTCCTGTAGGCGCCATCTTAGCTCCAAGCTGAAACAATGTGCTTAAGCTTCTTTTCACTCCCACGCCCCTTCCTGTAGGCGCCATCTTAGCTCCAAACTGCAAACATTTGCTTAAGCTTCTTTATGCTTGCAGCGGTCCTCTTTCAATTCAGAGCCCCACAGTGAAGCATCTAGAATTCCTTGATATTTTCCCTATTAAGGAAGTATGTCTATGATGTAGAAAATGCTTATTACCTTATACATTTTCCTTGTTCTCTCAAGCTACACACATATTTACAAAAGCATTGTCACATAGAGGATGTTTGAGTAAAATGTTGGATGTTACATGCAAACCAGATTTTGTGCACTGAGTTGCACTTTGAAAAATTAGTAATGAGATGTGGATGGGAGAAAGCAGGGGGTGAGGAACAGTTTGTGATATCTGAACCTGTTTGTAAGGTGCAGGTGCTGGCATCACCCATCTCAGGGCAATGATTTTACAAAGAAAGAGAACCAAATCAGAGATCATTGCTGACTCCACTTCATTCTTCCAAGATCAGGAGGGTGATAGGGTCTTGGGGGTGGTGCGGCATGAGAAGACTGGACAGGGGAAGGGGATAGAGTGCTAGGCATGACAGCTCTATACCTGGGAATGTTCTGAAGTTCATGCTCCAAGCAAAGATTCAACTGGACAAGTGTATGTCTTTCAGGGAAGTCTCAAATGTTCATTGTCAGCATGATGAACTGGGAATAAAAAGAGAAAGAGAGAATCGTCATCCTTCCTCTTTCCTATCAGCCCCAGGTTGTGCTACAGAAACTTGGTTATCTGGATATTTTGCTGCAAACATGGAGTTTGGCCTCAACAGGGAACATTAGAAAAAATTCTCAGCTTTGTACGTTTTCAGGAGTTCCTGATCCCTTTCTAAGTGCACTCAAGTGAAGATGGTGAGAGACAGAGAAATGTGTGTTCTGCCTGTCAAGGAGATACCTTGTAGTACCTTGGGCAGGGCAGTATAAAGTAAACACTTTTTCTTCTTGGATAAAGACATTGAGGACAGAGGTGACCTCCATGAGAGGGTCTGCAGGGAAGAAAAGCAGACGAGGTGTCTGGGCTTTTTTCAAGTGAGCTCATGGAGAAACAGATGGACTTCCTCTTCCCCTGCCTCTTCCCTGAGGTCATTTGTCTCCTTCTTCCCACCAGCTTTCTTATTATGACACGGTGACATAGGGGAACATGATTATATGGGATGACTTTCTCTCTCTTCTCTGCCCTCCTTCTTGGGTGTGGCATGTGACGAGGCCTTGGTTATGGAAAGCAGTTGGGTGGAGGGAGTTAGGGAGTTACTTTTAGCTGAGTAATTGCAGGTGAGGCCAGGTCTAACACAGAAAGGCTAGAATTGTTTTCTGGGGGAGGCAGGAGGAGTGTGAATGGAGAAGAAGCATTTGAAGCGATGACTCTCAACTTGGCCCCATGCTTTACTCACCAGGACAATCTTTAAAATATGGGTGCTTGGAGTCCCACACCCAGGGATTTGAATTTAATTAGTTTGGGATGCAATCAGTCCATTGAGGTTATAAAATCTCCCCAGATGATTCTAACTTGCAGCCAGATTTGAGAATGGCAAATTTAAAGGGAAGAGAGGGAGAGGACTTGACGATTTTTCCTGTGTCTTGGAGGGTCTTAAGTATGGGGCAAGAGCAAGAGCTTACAACAAAGTGACTTGGCCTGTTGGGGAGGAGGAAATGGAAATACAGAGTTCATTCCAGCCCCATACTTAAGCTACAAGCTAAGAGATCGAATTCCAAACCTGTCTCTGCACTAGATGACACTTGGGAATATGGAATATTTTGCTGCAATTTCATGAGCAGATATTGGGCGTCATCCTTCCTCTTTCCTATCAGCCCCAGGTTGTGCTACAGAAACTTGGTTATCTGGATATTTTGCTGCAAACATGGAGTTTGGCCTCAACAGGGAACATTAGAAAAAATTCTCAGCTTTGTACGTTTTCAGGAGTTCCTGATCCCTTTCTAAGTGCACTCAAGTGAAGATGGTGAGAGACAGAGAAATGTGTGTTCTGCCTGTCAAGGAGATACCTTGTAGTACCTTGGGCAGGGCAGTATAAAGTAAACACTTTTTCTTCTTGGATAAAGACATTGAGGACAGAGGTGACCTCCATGAGAGGGTCTGCAGGGAAGAAAAGCAGACGAGGTGTCTGGGCTTTTTTCAAGTGAGCTCATGGAGAAACAGATGGACTTCCTCTTCCCCTGCCTCTTCCCTGAGGTCATTTGTCTCCTTCTTCCCACCAGCTTTCTTATTATGACACGGTGACATAGGGGAACATGATTATATGGGATGACTTTCTCTCTCTTCTCTGCCCTCCTTCTTGGGTGTGGCATGTGACGAGGCCTTGGTTATGGAAAGCAGTTGGGTGGAGGGAGTTAGGGAGTTACTTTTAGCTGAGTAATTGCAGGTGAGGCCAGGTCTAACACAGAAAGGCTAGAATTGTTTTCTGGGGGAGGCAGGAGGAGTGTGAATGGAGAAGAAGCATTTGAAGCGATGACTCTCAACTTGGCCCCATGCTTTACTCACCAGGACAATCTTTAAAATATGGGTGCTTGGAGTCCCACACCCAGGGATTTGAATTTAATTAGTTTGGGATGCAATCAGTCCATTGAGGTTATAAAATCTCCCCAGATGATTCTAACTTGCAGCCAGATTTGAGAATGGCAAATTTAAAGGGAAGAGAGGGAGAGGACTTGACGATTTTTCCTGTGTCTTGGAGGGTCTTAAGTATGGGGCAAGAGCAAGAGCTTACAACAAAGTGACTTGGCCTGTTGGGGAGGAGGAAATGGAAATACAGAGTTCATTCCAGCCCCCATACTTAAGCTACAAGCTAAGAGATCGAATTCCAAACCTGCTCATTCACTCTGCACTATGGGCACATGGAAACTCCCGCACACTTTTCACACTTATTTGAGGCAAAACTTTTAGGTAAATGAGAAATAAAGGTAGGCAGAGGGTTTGTCTTATTTTCATAATGGATTATTTTGAGTATATATATCTTTCCTTGGCGTCCTTGAGGTGTTTTATACATTATTGATCAGAGGAGTTATGCTTGCTGAATGTGACATACATGCTAAAGGTGAAAGAAAATATTAGAAAAGAAAAATGTACAGTTGCTATTTCTCAGTGACATTATAATATATCCAGGAATCTGGAGATCTTAGTGATGAGCCAGCACAATCAATGACTAAATTGCACATTATTACAAACCAAATTTCTGGTGTGAGATAAGGCTTAGATCTCCTTCTGCAAATGGTGAAACTGAGGCACGGAGACTGACCGTTTCATCCCCTGTCTAATGGTATCATGCCAGTATCAACCTCTTTATTGAGAATAGTTAATAAAAGGGTACCTAGATCTAAAGTTATGACTAAATTTGCCAGGGAACCAATGTATGCAGTGCGGGCATTGAAATGTATGGGAAGAAGAAAGAACTCAGAGATGGGAAAGGAGATATAGGCTGCTTCCATGACTTTTCCGCCCTTAGGTCCAGGGGAAAGCAAAGATGAACAGAAAGCACAGGGAGAGAAAGGGAAACAAAAATTATGGTCCCATAAAAGATAAGTGACCTGTAATCCCTCTGCCCCATATTTGGGCTGAAGTATGTCTTGTCAGTGTTCTCAAACTTTAGTGCATTTTTCGGACGGAGGAGTGTGAATGGAGAAGAAGCATTTGAAGCGATGACTCTCAACTTGGCCCCATGCTTTACTCACCAGGACAATCTTTAAAATATGGGTGCTTGGAGTCCCACACCCAGGGATTTGAATTTAATTAGTTTGGGATGCAATCAGTCCATTGAGGTTATAAAATCTCCCCAGATGATTCTAACTTGCAGCCAGATTTGAGAATGGCAAATTTAAAGGGAAGAGAGGGAGAGGACTTGACGATTTTTCCTGTGTCTTGGAGGGTCTTAAGTATGGGGCAAGAGCAAGAGCTTACAACAAAGTGACTTGGCCTGTTGGGGAGGAGGAAATGGAAATACAGAGTTCATTCCAGCCCCCATACTTAAGCTACAAGCTAAGAGATCGAATTCCAAACCTGCTCATTCACTCTGCACTATGGGCACATGGAAACTCCCGCACACTTTTCACACTTATTTGAGGCAAAACTTTTAGGTAAATGAGAAATAAAGGTAGGCAGAGGGTTTGTCTTATTTTCATAATGGATTATTTTGAGTATATATATCTTTCCTTGGCGTCCTTGAGGTGTTTTATACATTATTGATCAGAGGAGTTATGCTTGCTGAATGTGACATACATGCTAAAGGTGAAAGAAAATATTAGAAAAGAAAAATGTACAGTTGCTATTTCTCAGTGACATTATAATATATCCAGGAATCTGGAGATCTTAGTGATGAGCCAGCACAATCAATGACTAAATTGCACATTATTACAAACCAAATTTCTGGTGTGAGATAAGGCTTAGATCTCCTTCTGCAAATGGTGAAACTGAGGCACGGAGACTGACCGTTTCATCCCCTGTCTAATGGTATCATGCCAGTATCAACCTCTTTATTGAGAATAGTTAATAAAAGGGTACCTAGATCTAAAGTTATGACTAAATTTGCCAGGGAACCAATGTATGCAGTGCGGGCATTGAAATGTATGGGAAGAAGAAAGAACTCAGAGATGGGAAAGGAGATATAGGCTGCTTCCATGACTTTTCCGCCCTTAGGTCCAGGGGAAAGCAAAGATGAACAGAAAGCACAGGGAGAGAAAGGGAAACAAAAATTATGGTCCCATAAAAGATAAGTGACCTGTAATCCCTCTGCCCCCATATTTGGGCTGAAGTATGTCTTGTCAGTGTTCTCAAACTTTAGTGAGTTCAGGATTTTTGTGTATCCTGCTAAATTGAGAGCTGATCCAGAGGATTTGGGGTGGGTACTCTGTACTTCTTTTTTGTTGTTGCTGTTGATTTGAGCTATGTATTTTTATTTTATTTTATTGAGATAACATTGACACATGAGGTTGTATAAGCATAAAGTATAAATTCATTGATTTATCTGTTGATATATTGAAAATTGATCAGCACTGTGGCGTCAGCTAGCACATCTATCGCAGCACATTATATCACACCACATGACATCACATGACATCATATCACATCATTTCTTTATGTGGTCACGATAATTAGATCTAGTCTCTCAGCAACTCTGAAATTTATAATACGATACTGTCGACTACAGTCACTATGTGGTGCTCCACATTTCCGACAAGCTGCTCTAGCTGATGACCATGTTGCTTGTCCACAGATCATACTTTGAGTGGTGTCAGGGAGGTGGGGGATCGAGTTATCCGCTCCTGGGATCCCTCATCCACGCCTCCAAAATTGACCCATTCTCTTCCCTCCATCACTTTTGCTAGGAACAGTCCCTTCAACTGGTACAATTTGTGTATTCCTTAGGGTCTGTGAAGTGTGTGTGCATGTGCCTAAACAAATGCTCACATGCACATGGGAAGAATCACAAAATGAATAAGGAATGAACACTAAGGCAGGAGGCTAAAGACAATTTCGGGTTTCTTAGATCTCCTTCTGCAAATGGTGAAACTGAGGAAATGCCAGTATTCAACCTCTTTATTGAGAATAGTTAATAAAAGGGTACCTAGATCTAAAGTTATGACTAAATTTGCCAGGGAACCAATGTATGCAGTGCGGGCATTGAAATGTATGGGAAGAAGAAAGAACTCAGAGATGGGAAAGGAGATATAGGCTGCTTCCATGACTTTTCCGCCCTTAGGTCCAGGGGAAAGCAAAGATGAACAGAAAGCACAGGGAGAGAAAGGGAAACAAAAATTATGGTCCCATAAAAGATAAGTGACCTGTAATCCCTCTGCCCCCATATTTGGGCTGAAGTATGTCTTGTCAGTGTTCTCAAACTTTAGTGAGTTCAGGATTTTTGTGTATCCTGCTAAATTGAGAGCTGATCCAGAGGATTTGGGGTGGGTACTCTGTACTTCTTTTTTGTTGTTGCTGTTGATTTGAGCTATGTATTTTTATTTTATTTTATTGAGATAACATTGACACATGAGGTTGTATAAGCATAAAGTATAAATTCATTGATTTATCTGTTGATATATTGAAAATTGATCAGCACTGTGGCGTCAGCTAGCACATCTATCGCAGCACATTATATCACACCACATGACATCACATGACATCATATCACATCATTTCTTTATGTGGTCACGATAATTAGATCTAGTCTCTCAGCAACTCTGAAATTTATAATACGATACTGTCGACTACAGTCACTATGTGGTGCTCCACATTTCCGACAAGCTGCTCTAGCTGATGACCATGTTGCTTGTCCACAGATCATACTTTGAGTGGTGTCAGGGAGGTGGGGGATCGAGTTATCCGCTCCTGGGATCCCTCATCCACGCCTCCAAAATTGACCCATTCTCTTCCCTCCATCACTTTTGCTAGGAACAGTCCCTTCAACTGGTACAATTTGTGTATTCCTTAGGGTCTGTGAAGTGTGTGTGCATGTGCCTAAACAAATGCTCACATGCACATGGGAAGAATCACAAAATGAATAAGGAGTGAACACTAAAAGGCAGGAGGCTGAAGGAGGACAGGGACAAGAGGGCAGGATTTGTTGGTCACTCTTCTAGGGGATTAAATCTCTCTATGCCTCAGTTTTCAACTCTGAAAAATGGGCATTTACTGTTGTTTACTCACTAATTGTGTCTGAGACCCCATGAGCCTTAGTCCACCAGGCTCCTCTGTCCGTGGGATTCTCAAGGCAAGAACATTGACGTGAGGTTGCCATTTCCTTCTCTAGGGGATCTTCCTGACCCAGGAACTGAACCTGTGTATCCTGCATTGGCAGGAAGTTTTTTTTTACCATCTGAACCACTAGGAAAGTCCCACAAAATGGGAATATTATGTCTCTACTGACTCCCAAAGGAATAATGCCTCACAAACATTAGCAATATTATTATTATTACCCTAAGACTAGATGTGGACCTTCACATGTGACCACGGTTTCAGCAAGTGTTTGTGAAGTATGGCCTCTGCCTAGCCCTGGCTGGGTTCCTGAATGGGAAGTCTGGCTTGGTCATACCTCATTTATGTTGAGATGAACAAATTCTTTGTTCTTCGTACTGAGTGTTTGGAACATCCCTGATGGGAGAGAAATGAAATAGTCATCATTGTGGAGAATTTCCTTCAACAGGTCTAGTTAATTCCCCTTCTCAGAGGCCTTCTGAGGCAAGGCCTGCAGGGAAGTTGCTCCCTCTACTGGCAGGAAGTGAATATCTCCTAGGGCAGTGGCTGGACTCAAGTTTCTTTCAACTGGGGGAATTCCTGTGATGGCAGAAGCTAGTGCCCTTAGCGTCAGGTAGCAGGTCTCTTCATCTGCTGTATGTGGGTCAGCCAGCCAGCTCCTGGAACTGAAATAGCTCCCTTATTTTAACTGTTGGTGGCTACAGAACCCCTGCAATCCCTTTTCCCCAGGAAAAAAACAGTGCAGACAAACAAACCCTCATCCCCCCCCCCGCCTCCAAAATTGACCCATTCTCTTCCCTCCATCACTTTTGCTAGGAACAGTCCCTTCAACTGGTACAATTTGTGTATTCCTTAGGGTCTGTGAAGTGTGTGTGCATGTGCCTAAACAAATGCTCACATGCACATGGGAAGAATCACAAAATGAATAAGGAGTGAACACTAAAAGGCAGGAGGCTGAAGGAGGACAGGGACAAGAGGGCAGGATTTGTTGGTCACTCTTCTAGGGGATTAAATCTCTCTATGCCTCAGTTTTCAACTCTGAAAAATGGGCATTTACTGTTGTTTACTCACTAATTGTGTCTGAGACCCCATGAGCCTTAGTCCACCAGGCTCCTCTGTCCGTGGGATTCTCAAGGCAAGAACATTGACGTGAGGTTGCCATTTCCTTCTCTAGGGGATCTTCCTGACCCAGGAACTGAACCTGTGTATCCTGCATTGGCAGGAAGTTTTTTTTTACCATCTGAACCACTAGGAAAGTCCCACAAAATGGGAATATTATGTCTCTACTGACTCCCAAAGGAATAATGCCTCACAAACATTAGCAATATTATTATTATTACCCTAAGACTAGATGTGGACCTTCACATGTGACCACGGTTTCAGCAAGTGTTTGTGAAGTATGGCCTCTGCCTAGCCCTGGCTGGGTTCCTGAATGGGAAGTCTGGCTTGGTCATACCTCATTTATGTTGAGATGAACAAATTCTTTGTTCTTCGTACTGAGTGTTTGGAACATCCCTGATGGGAGAGAAATGAAATAGTCATCATTGTGGAGAATTTCCTTCAACAGGTCTAGTTAATTCCCCTTCTCAGAGGCCTTCTGAGGCAAGGCCTGCAGGGAAGTTGCTCCCTCTACTGGCAGGAAGTGAATATCTCCTAGGGCAGTGGCTGGACTCAAGTTTCTTTCAACTGGGGGAATTCCTGTGATGGCAGAAGCTAGTGCCCTTAGCGTCAGGTAGCAGGTCTCTTCATCTGCTGTATGTGGGTCAGCCAGCCAGCTCCTGGAACTGAAATAGCTCCCTTATTTTAACTGTTGGTGGCTACAGAACCCCTGCAATCCCTTTTCCCCAGGAAAAAAAAAAAACAGTGCAGACACATAAAAATTTGCATGAGTCTTGAAAACTGTTGAGTCACTAGGAGTCCCTTTTGGGAAGGTGAGCTCTGGCTGGTCCCACACATAGGCAGAACTGGGGTTAAAGAAAGAGCCCACTGCTGCACTGAATAACCCCGAGACAGTTACTCTCCTCTCCTGACTTCAGTCTCCCCATTTTTGCCCAAGTGGTAGAACCAATCAACACTGCTTTTACCTGAGATTCACCCTGGGAGATTTTTAAAAACAAAAGAAGGGGGAAGGGCTGCCATAGAACAAAAGAGACAGAATCCAACAGAACCCAGCAGCCACATGTAGTGAATGGATCCTGAGATAACCTGAGAATCTCATTGTCTTAGATGGTGTGAGGACTCAGAACTATGTGAGAGTGCAAGTGGAGTGATGATTATGTTAAAAAGAAGTCTCTATGATAGAAATTTTCATAGATGAAAGAACTAAACTCTGTGGGGAAATTATGCCTCAGGTGGTCATATGAAAAAGAGGAGCAAGACAGTTGTTGAGTCTAGGTAGTAGATGCTGAAACCACAGGAACATTTTTATAAAAATAATGCTATGTTAACACTGCTTAGATTCTAATTTCATTTGTCTGTGCATCCTGGTTATCAACAGTTTTGGAAGCTCTCTGCAGGATCACCATGAGGCAGGGTTTGAGAAGTACTGGTGGAGGGAACATGAGGGCTATTTATTATTCTTTCTACTTAGGTATATGAGCAAAAATTTCTAAGATTAAAAGTTAAAACTCATCTGTGGTAAAGCCCTATCTTTGGTATTTTGGACATTCTCCAGATGGTGACTCTATCACGAGGATTCCACAGGATGGGGTTCAGTTTTGAGCACCTTCTGTCTCATATTCCTCCATGATAAGGATAGGCTGGGGACCCCTTGCAGGAAAAGATTTGGGGCTGTGGGGATTCAGAAGGAAAATGGCAGCTGAGAGAGGAGAAATTACCAGATCTCATTAGGTCAAGTCTCCTCTGACCACCTGTAAGTCTAATAAAAGACGATATTTCAGGAGGTTATTTCTAAAATGCACCTCTCCTAAGCTCCTGGTTACACCCAGAGAAAGCCCAACCCCTGGAGTAACAGGCCAGGCCCTTCAGGACCTTCCGCCTGTCTCAGACCATCACAGCATTAGTCAACAGGTGTGTCTTGCTTGTTCACTCAGTACAACTCTCTTGGAGCTTAGAGTCCAGTAGAGACAATCTTTAAATGATGAATTTTGTGTGTTCTAAGTGTTCCTAAGGAATTAGAGGGAGCTCTCCACTGTGGAACCAAGGAGCACAGGTCCCGCCTTTGTTTATCCAGTACTTGGAAGTCACCCAATAAACACACTTTAGAAAGTTCCAAGAAGGACTGGCTCCATAATTTGTGGAGCCAAGTGAAAAATGGAAATGGAAAAATGGACACCTTGAGAAAAAATTATTAAGATTCAAAATGGTGACCCAAGTGTTCACCCAAGCGTGGGCATCTGGAGAACACTTGCAGTGATATCACCCCACAGTAGGTACCCTGGTGTTGAGTTACAGGCCCTGGATGTGTTCTGTTCAATTTCAACAACATGACCACCCCAAGGAGTGGGTGTATATAAACTGCAATTAATCTACACATAATTTCTCTTTCTCACTTCATGGGGTAACACATCCTCCCTGAGACAACTGAATAAGGGTCACAAAGCACAGGAGAGAGGGCAGGGGCAGAGAAAGCTAAAGTTATGAGGTAAGAACCCCCTCCCCACTCAGTTTCCCACCCACAAAGACAATGAATGAATGGAGAATGACTGTCCCAAACCCACTACAGAGAAAACACATACACTCCCACCCTTTGGCTAACTGCACAAGTCACAGGGATGGGGGTGGGTGAGGTGGCTCAGCCTGCTTTTGCTGGAATTCTCAGGAGATTGCTCCTTACAGGCTCCTGGAAGGTGACTGGAGGAGAATGGCTAGCCCTAGATCCCAAGAACAGGCAGCCCCACTGGACACTTATGGCTTGCATTCTCCATCCGGACCAAGCAGTTGAGGAAATCATCGAAGCCAAGTTGGAGCTCCTGGTCTGCATATCTGAGGATGATCAGCTGGAGGAGGGGACTGCTGAGCTGGAAGCCTGAGGGGAGAGAGGCCTCATGGTTGCCTGGCTGAGCCTCCCAAGGTGCACCTTTGGGAGCACCAGTCCACCCGGGGACAGACCAGTGAAAGGAGTCAGTGTTCACCAGCTGTCCCCGGTTTGAATGCTGTGTGACAGTGTGCTAAGGAATTTAAATGGAAGTGGTCTTATTCGCACCTCAGAGACAATGCAAAGCCGGCCTCTACCATTGCTTCTGACCTGCCAGGACACTGCCCTGGCAACATGCCTGCTGAGAGTGTAAGCCGCCTGGCACCACAGATAAAAGAAGGAATGAATCCTGAGACTGTTGAGCACATGGAGGGGTTGGCCAGGGCTTAACAACATTCTAAATTTACAAGATGAGAAAATTTACAAGAAAATTTCATTTTCATATGAAATCAGAGCTGCAATTTGCACAGACTGGTGATAATATCAGTTTGCTGCCTGGGATTAGAAGCAGGCACCCTCAAATGGCAATTTTGAAGTCTCATCCATGGAATGGATGCACTGCCTGGGGCCTTTTCCCATTTGGGACTCCAGATTTGCTGTGACACAGGACTTTCCAACACTGTTTGAGTCTGGATGTTGGTCAAAATCCAATTTGGTGTTGTACCTGCTGTTTTCTTTTACTTTTAATGAAGTATATTGAAAGTAAGTTAGATAATTCTCTAATCAAATACTGAAACTGTTTGTGTAAAAAGTAGTTTCTTTTGTAACAAATCCTTTGAACCTGAGACAAAAGTTGAAACTTTCAACAAAACAGGATGTTTCTGTTGAGGGCACACTGATGAACCTGAAGCTGTGTTGTCTGAGGTCAGCAAGTTCAGGGTCTTGATTTTGACCCCACATCACCCAGTGGGTCTGGGTGAATTTTCAGGAAGCCTTGGCTTGGGGAACCTTGATGCTGGACACTGTATAAGGCCTACACATGGTCCCACACTAGCCTCTGTCTGGTTCTAAGACTGCACTTCCAGCTCCCCCTGGACCTAGGCACCTGCAGTAAGGGCAGGCACCATTTACCTCATTTTAACCCAGAGGTATTGGGGGCTCTAGAGACTGAGTTTCTCAGAGTGAATGCTGCTGCCATCAGAGAGAGAACCTGTGCTGGACTTGTCCACATGCCCACTATGGAATGAGAACTTGGGCCTGGATGCTTTGCTGTCCTTCTTTGGACTTTGCTCATTGGTCAAATGAGGGGTTTAGAGAAGATAATGCTCCTTATAAATTCCACACTTGATGCTCTCATGTCTAACCAGCACTACCCTATTTGGTTTCAACCTTCATGCTCACTTTCCCAGAAATGTTCAAAGTAGTGCTTAGAAGTGTGTGCAGGATCATGCTGCCTCCTCATTCCAGATCCTAGACTGAGATAGGGCTGAGCAGAGGCCAGGTGTGGTTTCTAGAGCCTGCACAGTGGTGCCCCTGCTGGTGATGGCCAGAACCCTCCGTGTGCTCCACAGGCAACTGGGAGAGGGCAGGATGGGGACAGGGGTAGGGAAGAGTGCCAGTGACTGCCCTCCCACTCCCCAAGTCAGGAAAAGAAACATGGACCTAGACCTCCCCCTCTGAAGGGCTCTCTTGGTCCTTGTTCTGTTCTGCCCCAGGTCCCCATGATGTAGGAGATAGATGGGCTCCAGGTTAGACATTTACAGCCAGCTTCCTCTTTGCTCTCCAAATGGAAATAACAACAAAGAAAATTTAACTGTTTTCGTTTACTTTTAATGAAGTATATTGAAAGTAAGTTAGATAATTCTCTAATCAAATACTGAAACTGTTTGTGTAAAAAGTAGTTTCTTTTGTAACAAATCCTTTGAACCTGAGACAAAAGTTGAAACTTTCAACAAAACAGGATGTTTCTGTTGAGGGCACACTGATGAACCTGAAGCTGTGTTGTCTGAGGTCAGCAAGTTCAGGGTCTTGATTTTGACCCCACATCACCCAGTGGGTCTGGGTGAATTTTCAGGAAGCCTTGGCTTGGGGAACCTTGATGCTGGACACTGTATAAGGCCTACACATGGTCCCACACTAGCCTCTGTCTGGTTCTAAGACTGCACTTCCAGCTCCCCCTGGACCTAGGCACCTGCAGTAAGGGCAGGCACCATTTACCTCATTTTAACCCAGAGGTATTGGGGGCTCTAGAGACTGAGTTTCTCAGAGTGAATGCTGCTGCCATCAGAGAGAGAACCTGTGCTGGACTTGTCCACATGCCCACTATGGAATGAGAACTTGGGCCTGGATGCTTTGCTGTCCTTCTTTGGACTTTGCTCATTGGTCAAATGAGGGGTTTAGAGAAGATAATGCTCCTTATAAATTCCACACTTGATGCTCTCATGTCTAACCAGCACTACCCTATTTGGTTTCAACCTTCATGCTCACTTTCCCAGAAATGTTCAAAGTAGTGCTTAGAAGTGTGTGCAGGATCATGCTGCCTCCTCATTCCAGATCCTAGACTGAGATAGGGCTGAGCAGAGGCCAGGTGTGGTTTCTAGAGCCTGCACAGTGGTGCCCCTGCTGGTGATGGCCAGAACCCTCCGTGTGCTCCACAGGCAACTGGGAGAGGGCAGGATGGGGACAGGGGTAGGGAAGAGTGCCAGTGACTGCCCTCCCACTCCCCAAGTCAGGAAAAGAAACATGGACCTAGACCTCCCCCTCTGAAGGGCTCTCTTTGGTCCTTGTTCTGTTCTGCCCCAGGTCCCCATGATGTAGGAGATAGATGGGCTCCAGGTTAGACATTTACAGCCAGCTTCCTCTTTGCTCTCCAAATGGAAATAACAACAGAAACATGGTAAATAGCCTGTTTGTCTCTTGCAAACATCTCAAGGAAATAATCATGGCAAGGACAAAACAAGGCAAAACTCTGTCTAAGTAAAGGATTAAGGGATCTTCCTCCCCCCATCTTTCGGGACAAGGGAGACACTATGCATGTGCAGAAAGACTCCTCATGAGTCAAATGTCAAGGGATAATGCCAGAACATAATGAGTTTTCCTCCTCTCAGAAGCCTTCACTTCGAGATCCATCTTAGCTGAGGGGTGTGTGTGCACCCATGGGGAGGGTTCCCAGGGTAGGTCAGGTGTGGAAAAAGAAACCAGATAATTGGCTTGAAGGAAAACAAAGACCTGGAAGAATTGACCTATATAAATGACCTCACTGCCTCTTTTCCTCCTTGCTAAGGGGGATGCTCACACCCTTTCTGTCCAGGTGTGCATCTCTGCCTGGCTCCCATCTCAACAAAACAAACTCTTTATGTGCTCTCCAGCTTGTTGCTGTGCTATGTCTCTAAGAATATTAAACTTTGTACCTGCATTTATAGTTTTTTGCTCTATAAGTATATATATTGTTTCCCACTGGGGGTAAAGATCCAGGAAAAAATAGTTTCTAGCCCTTGCTGGTTTGGTGGCTAGGATTTCCAGTTTTCATCCAGGCTACTCAGGTTCAATCCCTGGGCAGGGAGTTAAGATCTTGCTTCATGCCACCACTTACTACTGCCTTGCCGAGATTACCCAGGCTCTAAGAAGATTGGGCCCTTCTTCTCTGTGGTGGTTTCACATTTATAACTCATTTTGTTGCTTTGGCCTCACACAAGACCCACGCTGGTCCTGAGTTGATACATGCTGTCCCATTATCAGATATAAGCTTAAAGTACTTCCTGATGTTTGTTTTACCTAAGAAGGAACCAGATTCTAGGGGCAGATCTGTGAAGCAAGTTTTGTGAGAAACCCTCTGGCCTAGTGGGATGTAGGCTGCAGTGGCCATCATGTGCACAGGACAACTGATCCCTAGAGACTCAAACTTTGCTGGCAGTGATGGCTAGAGGCATAGGACTGCCACCAGGAGCCGGTCCATCCTACAGGGAATGGATATAAACTAAGACGGGATCACTGGCGTAGATTCACCCTGCTGGTGACAAAGCCAGAGACAGGGTCCAATTGCAGAGAGGTGCATAAACTCTGTGCACTGCACACCTGACTCCAAACCATGCAATAAACATGTCTTGCCTCTTCTGTGTTAATTGCCATCTGAAAGCAGAAATTAAACATTTGGGACCTTGCCAGCAAAGTCATATATAACTCTGTGTGGCCAAAATCTTGGGCAGAGACTGAGGCCTCCAGGTGTTAAGCTAAGTTCATCCTTAGCAGATACACTTAAAGATCCCTACCAATGTTACACAGTGACTTAAAACATGTGCTCTGATTAGAATGAGCATGTCCTGAATTTGAGGCTGGGCTGTGCACTTAAGCATCAATTTCTGGTCAAAGTCCCCCCTCGTCCTGGGGCCATGAAAGGCAAGTGGCTGCTGCAGACAGCACCTGGCCCACAGTCACCTGGAGCCTGGAAGCGCAGGCTTTCCTTTACCTGCCATTTTCAAGGCCGTCCGCAGCTCTTAGGAGGACATGGTGCCGAACTTGTCAGCATCTAACTGAAGAAAAAGGTTCTGTAGGGGGAGAGAAGAGGCACTGAGAATGAACGCATGCAGAAGTCCCCAATGAAGCTCCTTTGATGGCACTAATGGGGCCCACACAGGGGAGAGATTCTTCCCCAGGCCAGAAAGGGTGTTAAGCTAAGGGCCTCCAAGTAGGTGGGTCTCTTTGTTTTCCTTTCATTTTGGGCAGAAACACTGTACTCCTTCCATAAGTACTGGAAGGAAATATTGGAATTCCATCTTGATTTCCTCACTTTTACCCTTCCAAACACTTTTGTGGCTGGCAGCCCTACTATAAGCTTGTATCATCCCCCCGATGGATTCCATACCATCCACTTCTTCAGTTTGTTCCAGAACACTTTGAATTCACCAAACTCTAGCCTCCCATTGCCACTGGTCTGTGCCAAGTTCATTAAGGAAGAAAGGAAGACGCGAACCTCATTTCAACCCATGGTTCCTGGTGCTGCCGAGGAGGAGGGCAGTGGGTTGGCTAGGTGACATGAGTGACACAGGTTTAGGGCTCTCCGGAGGTGGTTCAGTTATTAAGCCATGACTCTCTGAAGAAGGGGTATAGCAGGAATAAAGGAGTATGGCCACAGAAGGGCTGAAAACACACACAGCACACACACAAAACTCCCTATTCCCTTGAATAGGATACTAATGTTGCGTCAAGATCCCCAAGTCCTTCCATAAACATCCTCCTCACTGGCCAGTCTGTGCCTCTGGATTTTGTTTCATTTCTGGCACCAGCACCCCCCAGGGCTTGGTGACCCTCTGTGAAGAAGACTATCCATGTTCTAGGCAAGTCTGCATTATGGAACAACACTTAGCACCTATTGTTGCTCACATATTTGGAAGGATACATCCATCAGAGAAATTATGTTTTTACAGGAAATCAGGCTTAATTTCTTGAATTTGATGTCCTTTTCTGAAATTACATAAGAAAGCAGAATTCAGTTGACTCCTGATAAGATAAACCTATTTCAGTAGGTTTGGTGGAAGTCCAGTAGGCTGGTTAGATCCAGGGTGGTGAGGGTGGTGAGGTGATCATTCTTAAGATACTGGTGAGAGTAGAAAATAGCCTCTGGGGAGGAGAATTTTCAAACTATGAACAAAAAGGTTTAAAATGGGGATATCTTTCCATCCCTTATCTGAGTTTAAAGAATCTAAGCACAGAATTATAAATTAAAATTTTTATCATCAGGTTACTTGTAATGGAAAAAACTTAAACATGATATAAATGACCAATGGAAGGGTACAGACAATAGTTTGGTTGTGTCCATATGATGGATTATTACACAATCCTTAAGAATCAAGCTTTGGAACATATAATGACCTGACAAAATGCTCATAGTCTAAAAGATAGAGTTTAAAATGATTTGAGATATTTGAATACTCACATACTACTAGTGTAAAGATTAAAAATCACTTTGGAAAATAGGCTGCTTTTTAAGATATTAAAAAATATTGTTACTAGGGAATTTCCCTGGTAGTCCAGTGGTTAAGACTCCTGCACTTCTACTGCAATGGGCATAGGTTTGAACTCTGGTTTGAGAACTAAGATCCCACATGCTGCACTGAGCGGGGTGTGTGTGTGTGTGTGTGTGTGTGTGTATGTGTGTGTGTAACCCAGCAATGCCTTAGTTAGATACCCAAAAGTAATGAAGATACACATCCACAAAAAACTTTGTACATCATATGGGTAGGGCAAAAATAGAAAGACAGATATAGAGAACTGACTTGTAGACACAGGGTGGGGAAGGGAAGACAGGGTAGAATGAACTGAGAGAGTAGCTTTGACCTATATACACTGCCATGTGTAAAAGAGCTAATGGGAAGCTGATGTATAGCATATGGAGCTCAGCTCAATGTTCTGTGATGACCTAGAGGGGTGGAGGTGATGGTTCTGAGGGAGGCTCAAGAGGGAAGGGATACAGGTATACTTATGACACATTCACACTGATGTGCAGTACAAAGTAACACAACACTGAACAGCGATTAAACACCAACTAAAAGATAAATATAATAAATGATAAAAGAAAACTTGTACATGAATGTTCATATCATCATTATTCATAGTAACCAAAAATTGGCGACAACCCAAATGACTGTTAGTGGATGAATGGATAAATCCAACCTAGTATATTCAGACAATGACACATTATCCAGTCATAAAACAAAGGGAAGGAGTCCTGACCCCTTACAACATAAATGGACTTAGAAGAAGTCATGCTGAGTGAAAGAAACTGGTCAAAAGGGACCACATTTGAAGTGATTTCTTTTTCATATGAAAAGTACACAGAAGGTAAATCTATGGAGATAAAGTACAGATAAGTGGCTGCCAGGACCTGTGGGGGACTGGGAATGTTAACAAATGCTACTGGTACATGGTTTCTTTTTCTAGTGATAAAATGCTCTGAGTCAATGAAAACAGATTGTGGTGATGGTTGCACAACTCCATGAAAAAGCTAAAAATCCAGAACAGTATAGCTTAAAAAACTATTTTTTATACACTTTAAAGGTTGTTTTCCATTTATAGTTACTACAAAATATTGACTATATTTTCTGTGTTGTACAATACATTTTTGTAGCCTGTCTTACACCCAAAAGCTTGTACCTCAGATTTCCCTGCCCCATCTTGCTTCTCTTCCCTTCCTTCCTTTGTTGTTGACCTTTAGTTTGTTCTCTATATCTGTGAGTCTGATTCTATCTGGTTTTATTCACTAGTTTGTTGTATTTCTTAGATTCCACAGTATTTGTCTTTTTCCATATGATTTATTTTACTTAGCAGAGTTGTATGCTTTACATATATATGATATATATATACTATGGACAGGAATTTGAGCAAGGGAGATAGTGAAGGATAGGGAAGTCTGGTGTACTGCAGTCCATGGGCTCACAAAGAGTGGGCTATAACTAAGCGACTGAACATCAACAACAACAGTACTTTAAATGGGTGAACTGTATAGTATGCAAAATACATCTCAAAGTTGTTAATTAAAAACATGTATCTATAATTTAATACCTATTATTATGTGTGTACACATATGTAAACACACACACACACACATATATATATATATATATATATACACACACACACACAGAGGGACACACACAGAGACTACAAATTTCATGCATAAACACATACATACACAAAGATACACACATACATGTCAAAATAGTTATTTATGAGTAGTGAGAGTGGTGATTTTTGTCTTTGTCATTAGGTTTTCCTGAAATTTTCAGAATTTTTTAAAACTGTAAATAAGAAATGAACAATGAAAGCTATTTTTAAAGTCTAAGGACAGGGGAGTCTGGTGTGCTGCAGTTCATGGGGTTGCAAAGCTGGATAACAATAACAACAAAGTTGGCCCTGAGAAGCAGGTCAACAGTCCTGAGGAGCACGGCTACTGGGAGAGCTGGATACCAGGCAACAGGCAGTCCATTACACTTCCCATGTCAACTTCGTGGGAGCCCTGGGGTGTGGGGTTGGGGTAGTGGGTGTGAGCACTTACTCTTCTGCAACACAGCATTTAAAACATATTCGAGTTCCTCTGCTGTCACCTCCATGTCCTGTTAAAGTGGAGACAAATGGTTTTTATGAGGCCTAGCACCTTCTTTCTTACAGGTTTTTTCAGTTCTGAGCTTGATTTAGCTCCAGTGCTAGACAGGCCCTCAGGACTCTGCTGGAGGTCCTGTGTCAGCTTATTTCTCAGGGATCTATGGGCCCCACCAAGAAATGTGGGAAAACTTCCCTCAGCCCTGAGCAAAGCTCTTCAGATGATTCTTATGTTGGGGGAAGTTTGGGGATCAGTCTCCAGTCTCCAAGCATCTGCACAGCAGAAACACTCGGAAAACTTAGAAAATTCCCTATGCCGGGTTGGGGGCTCATCCCAGGGCCCCTTTTAAGATTTGGGAGTATGGCTCATTGGTTATTTTAAAAGTTCTAGGGGTGAATTTCAGAACCACTGATCTAAGGCAGGCCACTATGTTCCACTAAATCTCAGCATCCTCAGCCCTGAGAAGCTTGTTGGAAATGCAGAGTCTCAGGCCCCACTCTAGACCTTCTGAGTAGGAAACCTGCATTTCCAGGAGGCCTGGCAATTTTTATGTCCAGGACAGTTTGAGGTGCCCTTATGTAGGGCTTCTTTGTCCAGGAACAGCAGTGGGGAACCCAATAGCCTGTGGGGTAACTTTCATATATGCCTGAGTGCCTGAGGCCTAGTAAGTGGGTGTTGGGATTTTCAGGTCAAGCGAAGATTCTCTGATGCAACCTCAGCCCTGATGAAACAGTGAAGGCTAGAGAGATGGAGGCCTGAGACCATCATCTTAAGATGAGCAGGACCAGGAGCACTCTTCTGAGCTTCAGAGGCTCCTTATGGTTGCTACCCTAAAGTTTAAATGAATCTGTAACCATCTCCCTTCTCTTTCAAACTTAGGTCTCCAACTCTGGCAACTTCTATGGCTTATCCACAAGCCTCCTCACTCTGATAGCTCCACCATATGGGGCCCACTCTTCTCCTGCCTGGACTGTGGTCCCCAGGGCTCCCTGTCTTGCCTGCTTACTCCTGAAATTGCACCATTATGGATTCATCCCCCAGGTGTAGGTGACATCCCTCTTCCACCTTTCAGAGCCTGGTGAGAGAAAGGATGTTCATATAATCATTAACACATTGCCCTGAATTGGTTTACCAGGTTATTTTATTTTTGGCTACCAACTGTGATGCTTCCATGGAACACAGATGGGGCAGTTTCCAGGACGATGGAAGCCCTAGCAGGGCAGGGAAGACCCAGGTATCCCAGGGGCCATCAGGACTTCCCCCCATCAAAAGAAGGCTGGGCAACTGAGGATGGAAAATGGGGGTGAAAAAAGATGCAAGTGGCACAGAGACAGTCTCTGCTTCCCAGTGGCTGGTCTGGCCATGCCTTTAGGACTAATGTACAAAATATCTGTGTGTGGTGGCAAATGTAATGGTGACCTCCTTGAATATCATCACCTCTGGCCAGAGCAGAGAGAGCCTTCTAAGGGCAATGATTTCTGGACAGAGTTCAAAGCAGCTACCTCTTCAAGGCTTCCTTTAATGGTCTGAGCTCCTTGGGGTGCTATTTCTCCACCTTTGGAGAGTGGGGAGAGAGACGATGCAGAGAAGGCAGTCTTGAGGGCCTATGGAATAATCAGGACTGGTCTTACTTTGCAACAAGATTCCATCAAACCTCCAGCACCATGCCTCTAGCAAGTGTTGCTATCAACAACATTACTGCATCCCTAGGTGGGGAGGCCAGGCCTTTCATCACTATAAGGTATCAAGGGCAGCCTATCTCACCAGTGAGTTGTTTAAACAAGGCTTGGAACTGCCGTTCCTCCTCTGTCTCCTGGTCAGGTGGAGTTGACTTCGAAGGCTGAAAATTAATCAGAGGAACTTGCATTGAATCCATAAAAAAAATATTGAAATAGCAGGAAAGAAGAGGCCTAGGCTGCAGGTGGTGCCACCCATAGGAGAAGCCAAGTCCTCCAAGTCACATGATGCTGTGTGCTCTTGTAGTGAGCTCAGAACTAGTTGCTGCCTATAACATTATGAATGGTCTCTACTACTCATAAATCCTTTTAAGAAGCATGTGTTTGTTCTTGGGACTCTTAAGCCTTCTTGCCTCAAGGAGGTCTGACCCCTGACTGAGTTAGGGTCCTCTATCTTATCACTCACTTGGCTAATTACTTAATCACCTGTATTTGAGGGCAGGAATCTGTTTCTAGCACAGGAACTGGAGCATGGAAAGCTCAGTGAATGTTTTGGGTCTGTTTTTGGTCCCATTTACAAGTTACAACTCGGCGGCTGCTACACCTCAGCACCTGTTAGAAGCCTTACAGCCCCTGGACAAGTATTAAACCAGCCCTTCTCACCTTCACACACAACACAAGGAAGATGTAATGTGTTCCTTCAAGAATTTACAAAGAGAGATCTTTTTAAAAAGAATGTATGTGCCTCTCTTACTTTCTTTTTATCATTTGTTTTCAATTGGGTACATTTTAAAGATATTCCATTTCTTCTGGGAGCAGCAACTACTTCTCAGGGAACAGAGAAAGTCCATAGCCCAAAGAAAGATCAGTCCAAACAGAGATATCTAGCAAGCACTTACCTCATTTCTAATGCTGAGTTCTGTTAGGCTAAGAGTTTGGATGTCACAAGTCATTCTTCACTAGGTTAGAAACAAGGTACTTACCTGATTGCAGATAACCATTACTGAACTTCAGAGTTTTAAATGATGCTATGTTGGAGGGACAAATTCAAGGACTTCACTGAGTCCCATCCTCCCAAAGTAACCAAGAAGGCTCACCTCAGGAAGATTGATGTCCACACTTCTGTCCATGTCCCTGTTGTGGGAGAGAGCAGCTTTTTGGGATCTCACCAGTGAGTTGTTTAAACAAGGCTTGGAACTGCCGTGCCGCCTCTGTCTCCTGGTCAGGTGGAGTTGACTTCGAAGGCTGAAAATTAATCAGAGGAACTTGCATTGAATCCATAAAAAAAATATTGAAATAGCAGGAAAGAAGAGGCCTAGGCTGCAGGTGGTGCCACCCATAGGAGAAGCCAAGTCCTCCAAGTCACATGATGCTGTGTGCTCTTGTAGTGAGCTCAGAACTAGTTGCTGCCTATAACATTATGAATGGTCTCTACTACTCATAAATCCTTTTAAGAAGCATGTGTTTGTTCTTGGGACTCTTAAGCCTTCTTGCCTCAAGGAGGTCTGACCCCTGACTGAGTTAGGGTCCTCTATCTTATCACTCACTTGGCTAATTACTTAATCACCTGTATTTGAGGGCAGGAATCTGTTTCTAGCACAGGAACTGGAGCATGGAAAGCTCAGTGAATGTTTTGGGTCTGTTTTTGGTCCCATTTACAAGTTACAACTCGGCTGCTACACCTCAGCACCTGTTAGAAGCCTTACAGCCCCTGGACAAGTATTAAACCAGCCCTTCTCACCTTCACACACAACACAAGGAAGATGTAATGTGTTCCTTCAAGAATTTACAAAGAGAGATCTTTTTAAAAAGAATGTATGTGCCTCTCTTACTTTCTTTTTATCATTTGTTTTCAATTGGGTACATTTTAAAGATATTCCATTTCTTCTGGGAGCAGCAACTACTTCTCAGGGAACAGAGAAAGTCCATAGCCCAAAGAAAGATCAGTCCAAACAGAGATATCTAGCAAGCACTTACCTCATTTCTAATGCTGAGTTCTGTTAGGCTAAGAGTTTGGATGTCACAAGTCATTCTTCACTAGGTTAGAAACAAGGTACTTACCTGATTGCAGATAACCATTACTGAACTTCAGAGTTTTAAATGATGCTATGTTGGAGGGACAAATTCAAGGACTTCACTGAGTCCCATCCTCCCAAAGTAACCAAGAAGGCTCACCTCAGGAAGATTGATGTCCACACTTCTGTCCATGTCCCTGTTGTGGGAGAGAGCAGCTGACTCAATGTGGGTTCACTTCCTCCTTAGAATCTGCAGTGCTGAAGGACCCAGAGGTGTGGAAGGTTCTGTCCTATTAAAGCCTTCCTTTCTCAATGACATCACATTTCACAGGGGCTACAGACCTGAGCATGACTCTTCCTCTGTCCTCATCACTCAGACCCTGTTCAGCATGAAAATGAGAGGGAGGCAACTTAGCTATCACCTGTGAAAAAACTTGGAAACCCTTAAACTCCAGAAGTGAAAAGGAGCCAAACATATTTCCTGGATGCACTTGGATCAGTGGTATTTATGAAGTATATGTAGAATAGCAGAATCTCCAAGGTCTCATGAGCTGAGTAGTTTTATGACACAATCCTCATAAAGTCTCATTGCAGACAGTTATTCAGCCTACTTAGGAATACCTATTTATGAGGGAATTTAAAGATTATAGAGCAAGCTGCATTGAAACAAAATGCTGGCCCTGGAGCATCATCCTTTGTCCCTGCTCCCACTGAAGGGGGAGAGGAGTGGGCTGTGTGGTTATTTTGAGGAAAAGAGGAAAGATATTGGCAGGATGGTTATTTCGTTGCTCCCACCTTTAGGGAAACCTGTAGTGTTTGGAAAGTAGTGACAGTGGAGCAGTTTAAGCTTCAGTTGATACTAAAAACATTCAGAAGGATCTACTCTTCTAAATATAAACCCGAAGCACTCACAAATAAAAAGTGCTGAAAGTGCCAAGGGAACAGAAACAGGCAGACTTGAGGATAGCACAGGGCAGCCTCCCACTCCTGCCCACTCCCTGGGCACACACCTCAGAACTGTTAGAGCTTTTTTTCCCCTCCCCATTCTTTAGAAACTTCTTATGAGAACTGAATCAGTGGAAAGAGGGTTTAGCATAATCCTTCTCTTCCCCACCACGCAGCTAATCTTTAGGATCATGATCACAGTAGGTTGAGTATTTTGTTCAGGGCAAGATGGAATAGGGAGTTGGCTTTGCCACTTAGAAGCCACCAATGCCAAGGACTCGCTCTCATCCCACTGATGGGACAGAGAACACTAAGTGGAAGATTGGAATAGGATGTTTTTTCCCTCTCCCACACAAAAGAGTCACCAATCTGCCTTGATTCAAATTCATTGCTTTTGTGTGAAAAGATACTGGGAAGTTCGTCCTCAGGTTGTACTAACTAGTATCCGAGAGAAGACTGGACAACAGCTCTCCAACAGATTTTAAAAATTAGAAACTGTATTGCTTTGATTTAGCTGCTGAGAAAAAAAAAACAAAAAACAAAAAACAAAAACAAACAAACGAAAAATGCCTCTTGTATTGTTTTGAGAAACCCAACCAGACTTTCTAATTGGTGGTGCAGTTGACCCTTAAATAACCTAGGTTTGAACTTCTTGGGTCAAAATAGGCAGGTTTTTGCAATAAATAAAGTGTGATGTTTATGATCCTTGGTTGGTTAAACCCACAGTTGCAGGATGCACATGTGTTGAGGGTTAACTATAAGACTTGAGTGTGGGGGAGGATTTTGGTATCCATGGCAGGTCCTGGAACCAATCCCAGACAGCAAGGATGACTCTGTCCTCAGCAAACACCACCAGTCCAACTCTATTGCACCAAACAAAAGATAAAACTAGAACAGGTCATGAAGTGACAGCTGTCTCTACCTTGTTTTCTCAGGTATATTTTTAGTGGAGCGGGGAGGGGTATTAATGCGTTGCTCCCAAGGAAACCTGTAGTGTTTGGAAAGTACTAAAACATTAAAAAATTCAGAAGGATCTACTCTTCTAAATATAAACCCGAAGCACTCACAAATAAAAAGTGCTGAAAGTGCCAAGGGAACAGAAACAGGCAGACTTGAGGATAGCACAGGGCAGCCTCCCACTCCTGCCCACTCCCTGGGCACACACCTCAGAACTGTTAGAGCTTTTTTTCCCCTCCCCATTCTTTAGAAACTTCTTATGAGAACTGAATCAGTGGAAAGAGGGTTTAGCATAATCCTTCTCTGTCCCACCACGCAGCTAATCTTTAGGATCATGATCACAGTAGGTTGAGTATTTTGTTCAGGGCAAGATGGAATAGGGAGTTGGCTTTGCCACTTAGAAGCCACCAATGCCAAGGACTCGCTCTCATCCCACTGATGGGACAGAGAACACTAAGTGGAAGATTGGAATAGGATGTTTTTTCCCTCTCCCACACAAAAGAGTCACCAATCTGCCTTGATTCAAATTCATTGCTTTTGTGTGAAAAGATACTGGGAAGTTCGTCCTCAGGTTGTACTAACTAGTATCCGAGAGAAGACTGGACAACAGCTCCAACAGATTTTAAAAATTAGAAACTGTATTGCTTTGATTTAGCTGCTGAGAAAAAAAAAAAAACAAAAAACAAAAACAAACAAACGAAAAATGCCTCTTGTATTGTTTTGAGAAACCCAACCAGACTTTCTAATTGGTGGTGCAGTTGACCCTTAAATAACCTAGGTTTGAACTTCTTGGGTCAAAATAGGCAGGTTTTTGCAATAAATAAAGTGTGATGTTTATGATCCTTGGTTGGTTAAACCCACAGTTGCAGGATGCACATGTGTTGAGGGTTAACTATAAGACTTGAGTGTGGGGGAGGATTTTGGTATCCATGGCAGGTCCTGGAACCAATCCCAGACAGCAAGGATGACTCTGTCCTCAGCAAACACCACCAGTCCAACTCTATTGCACCAAACAAAAGATAAAACTAGAACAGGTCATGAAGTGACAGCTGTCTCTACCTTGTTTTCTCAGGTATATTTTTTGTTGTTGTTGGGGATTTATTAGACTTAAATACAGAATTACAGGATTTTGTCATTCTCTGTGATCCCTAGAAATAGATTCTATTTTTTTTTTTTTTTGGCTCACAGCAAACATATAATACAATTTCCATTCAATACGGTATTTCTCCTGACACAGCTCTATATAGCACTTAGATATTGTAAACTTTTTTTTTTAATCTTTTTAAACTTTTTACAGAGTTTTGCTGTTCACAGACATGTATGTCCCCAGATCAGTCATATGCATATCCCTGGCACCCTCCCCCTTCCCAGTCCCCCTCATCCCACCCCTCCCGGCCACTGGAAATAGATTCTTATATTTAGAGCCACCTTTTAACTCTACTACAGAGCAAAAAAATTGCAAATGGGCAGTAATGGGAAAATTTTTTCCATAGAAGTAATCGATATAAAATAATTTTACTAAGACCCTATGAAGGAGAGATCCCAGAATGTTAGGGATGCAGAATGGCAGTTAGATTGGTACAGCATAAGTACTAGGAGATTAATTTTTTGATTGTAATGTGTCTGACATTAAACTTTGGATTGCTGAGACAGCCACTTCCACATCCATCTGGAATAAGTGCACTGCCAGCTACAAAACTGGACAAAGAGCCAGCGGCCCTACTCTGAAGTTTCCTTTCTCAAAAAGTTCTGATAGACCAGATAAAACTGTCTGACTGACCTTTCCTTTCCTCTGCTTTTATTCTAGCTCTTATATTTCAAATTCATCAAGAATGACTCTATGGGGCTTCCCCTGGTGGTCCAGTGGATAAGGACACCGCCTTGCAGTGCAGGGGGCGCTGGTTCGATCCCTGGCCTGGGAAGATCCCACGTGCTGCGGAGCGGCTGGACTGATGTGTCCAATCAGTGAGCCAGAGTTCTGGAGCGCATGCGCCCAGAACCGGCACTCTGCAACGACAGACGCCACCGCGATGGGAGGCCCACAGGAGTCAAAGAACAAAGACAGATGAGAACAGAGAAATGAAAGACCAATGGAAGTGGCCCACCCACTCCCCTCCCTCCCCAACCTGACCCCCACCCCAAAAAAGAATGACTCTATGCAATTCTAAGCACTCCACCCTTGACCTCATTAATGGCATATCCCAGGGTTCTCTCTCCCACCTCCTGCCCCTGTGTGGTCCTGCCTTGGCTATGTACCTTCTAAGACCAATGAGCAGTAATAATAATACGTTCTTTTTTTTTCAAAGTTCTCTGTCTCTTGCTTAAGGGTCTTGCAGTCATAATAACCACAAGGCTACTCCAGCCATAACATTGGCTTTGGTTGAGGAAAAGTCTACGAGGGGTCCCTACAAGAGTACATACCCAGGTTATGCCTCAATCATTCAGCCTATGACATCACATCAATTGACTGAGACCAGCTTAAATTAATGTGCTAAGGTTTATTTAAACTGGAGCAGAAAGAATATGTCATGCTTGAAATGTACAAGGTCTACCCCCTGCATTGTGCTTAGATATGAGTTTCTCATCCCTCAATGTGGCTCCTATTCCAAGAGCTTCTTTGTTAAAGGGTCTGGAAAATAAAGGGCTTCAGTCTGAAGGGTCTTGTGAGCATGATTCTGGGAGCAGTTGGAGAAAGTAACTTTTAACTGTTTGAGGTGGGGAAGAGTGAGACTAAAATGGACACACATCCTACTTTGCAAATGGTTACTTTGTAAAGCAACACTTTGGCCGCCTGATGTGCAGAGATGACTCATTGGAAAAGACTCTGACACTGGGAAAAATAGAAGGCAAAAGGAGAAGGGGATGACTGAAGATGATTCAAGAATTGCTCAGAGAAATGCTGAGCATTGGATGGCATTACCAACTCTCAGAACATGAGTTTGAGCAAGCTCCAGGAGATGATGAAGGACAGGGAAGCCTGGAGTGCTCAGTCCATGAGGTCACAAACAGTTGGGTACAATTGAGTGACTGAATTGAACTACTGAAGGAGTCCCCTGTCTGCGATTTCAGGGAGGTCATATGAAAGGGAAGAATGGTAAATTCTCTGTAAATGAAACAGTAAATGGAAAGGGTTTCTTGAACCTGTTACTCACTGCATAATAGCTTTCTTTTCCGAGAAGATTCTCAGGCAGAAATTGGCTTCCTGATGGGGCTCAAAAGTGCTGGGAATCAGAACATACTCCCCAGGGGGTAGCATAAACCGGTTGGAGACTTCTCTCAGGTTGATGAATGTCTTGCTTCTTGCCTGGGAGGCATGGTATCTGAAGAAGTCTTTACTCGGGTGTTCGTCTTGGCCAGGGCACTGCAGTGGGGAGTAATAGGGGGATTTCTCTAGGGAGGCCTGTTGATCCTGGCTGTTAGAAGACAGGCCACTGGATCTCAGACAGGAGAAAAAGGAAGAACTGAGAATCTAGAACTCAGATGGTGACTTTGAGAAGCAGACTGGCCCCTGCCTACCTGGTAAATGGCATAGCCAATGGTCAGCATGTTTGCACCAAACTTCTTGAGTTTTCTTCGATCTTTCTGCATCAGGGCTACAAGCAAAGTGCATTTCTCCTGCCCCTCGTCTTTCTCAGTCAAGGACAATTTTATTTGTGGATTGGTCCAAAAGGTATCTACCATTTGAAAGAAAAAGATTACTTCTCCTTACTTAAAACAAAACAAAACACAGTTTCCCTAGTGGTTCAATGGTAAGGAATGTGCCTGTCAATGCAGGAGACATGGATTCAGTCCCTGATCCAGGAAGATCCCACATACTGTGGGACAACTAAGCCCTTGTGCCACAGCTTCTGAGCCTGTGTTGTAAAGCCTGGGAGCTGCAACTACCAAATCCTGTGCACACTAAAGCCCATGCTGTACAACAAGGGAAGCAGTCACAATAAAAAGCTCCTGCACAGCAACTAGAGAGTAGACCCCTCCACCACAACTAGAGAAAGACTGTGCAACAACAAAGACCCAGCCCAGCCAAAAATAAATAAATAAATAAATAAATAAAACATTTAAAAAAAACCTATAAAGGACATATACATGCACACACATCCATATCCATCCCTACCACATCCTCCCAAATCTGAGAAAAATAGTTCTTTCCTTTCTGTCCTGCCCCATTTTCCCCTCCTTTCTGTAATCTCCTGTGGGAATGCAGTGTCCTCTCTTCCATTTTCACCTTGTTTCCAACAATTTCCAACACAGCATTTACAAGACATTCTTCTGGGAGAGTTGGCTACAGTGTGCACCGTCTTATTTTTCTACTTGGTGTTTAAAGGAGAGCGCAGTGCCCTTGTGGTTGTCCCCTAATAGTTGCTTAGCAGGTGTACAATTTGAGCTGGATGGACCTCATCCCCAGCTCCAAGGCTGTGATCTGAGTAATCTGTGCTAGTCTCTCTTGCCATGGAGGACTGGAACAAAGCCAATGAGCTGTAGCGTTCACTGACACTGTCGGTTCCAGGAGGTCCCAATTAGAGGGACACGGAGAATTTTTGTTTACTGACCATTAGGAGCTCTTGCTGAGCATGTGAGTGAGGGCTCAGGATGCTGCTGGCACCCTTCCATGATTATTAAGAAAACCAGACAGAGGAATGATATGTGCATGTGTCTGTGCTCAGTTCTGTTGGACACCATGGACCATAGCCCACCAGGCTCCTCCTCGACGGGATTTCCCAGGCAAGAATACTGGAGTGGGCTGCCATTTTCTTCTCCAGGGAAACAAAGGGAAGAGGGCAGAGCAAAGAATTGCCTACAAAAGGGTTGAGAGAACCAGGTCTGTTGCTCTACTTCTCCTCTAAACTTTCCAATTATGGACGACAGATCATCCTTTATATTGATAAACCAGCATAAGCTGTGTTTTCCACTACTTGTAACAGAAAATAACTTCAGCGGTAAAACATGAGCATTTCCCTGAGCAACTCTTATCTAACTTCCTGCTCAGTCTTTGTAGCCCTCTTTTCCTTGTCATTCGTGAAATCCTGCTGTTAACCTCTACCCCTTCCTAAGGGTCCTGGTGCTGATCCACCAATGTCCAGTAATAGGACTGGATGCTTAAGAATGACAGAGAAAGTGACAGGCAGGCTGCCAACCCAGGAAGTTGCGGCAGCCGCCAGCCGTGAAGCCCCGCACCCAGCTTCCTTGATGGACCATCACCTCCCACTTATGGACAGCATCCTCTTCCAGGGTGTCAGGAGTGAGGTTGCAGATCTCTACTTTGTCAAAGTGAGCCTGGAAGTCTCCAAATGCCATCCTGCAAAAAAGTGAAGACAGCACATGGGGGTTGATGGCGCTGACAAGGTCTATTCATTCGTTCACTCATCTAACAAACAACTATGAATGTTGACTCCTTCCTCAATGAGCAGGGAGACCTCAGGCATGAAAAGATGGAAAATACATTCCGAAAAGTAATGAAAAGGCTAAAAAAGGTTAAGAAGGTAAAAATACAGGTTGATTTTATAAAAGCTACCCAGTAGTTAGAGTAAGGTGATGAGCAAAGCTCTGGGCATGGGCTATTTTCAGCAGGAGGCCTCTCTGACCATGTGTGGAGGCCTGAAGCATAGGGGATGGGAAAGGTATTTCTGTGTGTTCCAGACAGAGAGATAGTGAAGTCCTGACACAGATACTTTCTTGATTTGTTCACAGAACACCAAGGCCAAGGAGGTGGCACAAGGTGTCAGCAAATGATCAGATCCAACAATAACAGTGGGTCAGGTTGCTCATCATAGCCTTTTGACATCAAGTCCAACAAGAAGTAGAGTCCTTGGAAGGAATTACATGTTACAGAGGAGTGATGGGACCTGGGGCTGCTGTGTTGAGAACAGACTTCATGGGCACAGATGGAAGCAGAGCCATCAAATTAGGAAGTTACTGTCCTCATCCAGGTGAGAGATGAAGGTGAGTCAGTCCAGGCTGGTAGAGGGAGCTGGTGAGCTGGAGTCAGATTTAAGACATATTCTGAAGACAGATCTTACAGGACTTGCTCATGGATTGAGTGTGGGGAATGATAAAATGAAAGTAATCAAAATATTTGGTTTCAGCACCTATAAAAGGAGAGAGATGGGAGTGGTGCTGAAGCAAATTTGGGAGATGTTAACCTAAGCTGTACATTAGATGTTCCAGAAGAGATGTTAGCAGGCAGCTGAATATGTGCATCTGAAATTTCATGGAAAGAAGCTGGGAGTTATCAGTGTGGAGACAGTCTTTAAACTCCTGAGACAGGATGAAATACTTTAAATAGGGGAGCACTTATGGACAGCATCCTCTTGCAGGGTGTCAGGAGTGAGGTTGCAGATCTCTACTTTGTCAAAGTGAGCCTGGAAGTCTCCAAATGCCATCCTGCAAAAAAGTGAAGACAGCACATGGGGGTTGATGGCGCTGACAAGGTCTATTCATTCGTTCACTCATCTAACAAACAACTATGAATGTTGACTCCTTCCTCAATGAGCAGGGAGACCTCAGGCATGAAAAGATGGAAAATACATTCCGAAAAGTAATGAAAAGGCTAAAAAAGGTTAAGAAGGTAAAAATACAGGTTGATTTTATAAAAGCTACCCAGTAGTTAGAGTAAGGTGATGAGCAAAGCTCTGGGCATGGGCTATTTTCAGCAGGAGGCCTCTCTGACCATGTGTGGAGGCCTGAAGCATAGGGATGGGAAAGGTATTTCTGTGTGTTCCAGACAGAGAGATAGTGAAGTCCTGACACAGATACTTTCTTGATTTGTTCACAGAACACCAAGGCCAAGGAGGTGGCACAAGGTGTCAGCAAATGATCAGATCCAACAATAACAGTGGGTCAGGTTGCTCATCATAGCCTTTTGACATCAAGTCCAACAAGAAGTAGAGTCCTTGGAAGGAATTACATGTTACAGAGGAGTGATGGGACCTGGGGCTGCTGTGTTGAGAACAGACTTCATGGGCACAGATGGAAGCAGAGCCATCAAATTAGGAAGTTACTGTCCTCATCCAGGTGAGAGATGAAGGTGAGTCAGTCCAGGCTGGTAGAGGGAGCTGGTGAGCTGGAGTCAGATTTAAGACATATTCTGAAGACAGATCTTACAGGACTTGCTCATGGATTGAGTGTGGGGAATGATAAAATGAAAGTAATCAAAATATTTGGTTTCAGCACCTATAAAAGGAGAGAGATGGGAGTGGTGCTGAAGCAAATTTGGGAGATGTTAACCTAAGCTGTACATTAGATGTTCCAGAAGAGATGTTAGCAGGCAGCTGAATATGTGCATCTGAAATTTCATGGAAAGAAGCTGGGAGTTATCAGTGTGGAGACAGTCTTTAAACTCCTGAGACAGGATGAAATACTTTAAATAGGGGGAGCAGCTAGAGAAGAAGGAGCCAATGGACTGAACCCTGCAGCCCTTCAACACTAACAGGTTAGAGGGTTGGGGAGGGACCAGGAGAGGACACCAAGAGCCAGGCAGCAGGAAGCAGGAGATCCTGGGATCCAGGGAGCACAGTGGAAATCATGTTAAATGCTGCTGATAGATCAAAATGAGATTTAGCAAAGTTCGGGATGTCCTTGGCAAGAGCAGCTTCGGTGGACGGTGAAGCACATTCCACAGTTGAGAGGAGTCAGGAGAGGAAGGGTTGGAGGGGAACTAGTGACTTTTGCTGTAGTGAAGAGGAGAGAAAAGGGTTGGTGGTTACTGTAGGTCGATGGACATTTTTTTCCTCGGAAGCAGGTGAAATTACAGCATTGGAATGTGAATGAAAATGCTTCTGTAACAAGGGAGGAATTCATAAAAAAGGAGAATGGGAAAGTTGTGGGAGTAATTACTAGAAGTGGAGAAAGATAAGTGGAAACCAACTGGAAGGACTGTAATGCCAAGATTCCTAGAGTGTAGGCTCCAGACTCAGAGCACTGACAATTTTAGCACCACACATTGCCCTGGCCAGTTCCAGGCCCAGGTATTGGATGCAGCTCCTTTTGTAAGAGTGGTCATGGTGTGGAGCTGGGCAGTGAGTCATCCATGGGGTGCTTTCCTTGGCTGGGGCTCTTCTTGTGAGTGTCCTCATTTCCTGTGTCCTGTTTTCCTTCCTTCTGTTCCTGGCTTTCCTTTCACTACCTTGACTTCAGGGAACCTCTCAGACTCTGTTCCCACTCCTTGCTCAGACTCAGAAATTCATGAGAGCATGTGAATTGCAGACCTCACCTTTCCTCTGTTGTGCTCTCCTCATGTAACTCATTAACCTTGTACAGTACTCAAAATGCAAGGTCAATTTTTGTCTGATTTCCAATTCCACAGCTTGTCAATCTGGCAAACACACTGTATGTCTTCCACAGACTTTTTCTACTTATGAGCTCTTGGTTCCTGAGACTGATGGCTACCAGGTCACCAAGCTCAGTCACCAGATGCAGCCTTCCAATTGCAAGAGCAAGGGAATATGTTAATTCTGGGTCTAGGGTTTTAGGATATGGTGATGTTTTGTACAAAGTTCTTTCCCCCCTCTTCTGCTGTCTTCCTCCTGGTGACTGTGTGACTTCAGGGACGGTGGAGCCACAAGATGGAGGAAGTTTGAGTCCTTGAAACACTGCATAGAGAGAGCCACCCACAAAGGAGGAATGTCCTCCTGGACTGCTACAGTGAGAAGAAACACATTTTATTGCATTTGAGGCTATAGAATTTGAGTGAATTTGTTACAGCAGCTGGTGTAATCTAGAGTTACTGGTTCCTTGAAGTAAGTAAGGAACCATCATAACAGAATCTAGAATATGCAGCAGTTTAGCAGCTGGGAAAGAGAATGCAAAGGCATATTGGAGTGGGAAAAAAGATATCCATGCTACTAAGGGCAACAATTATTTATTAGAGTTATGTCTGTAAGATATGTAAAAATACTAAAGGCAAAATGCCCACTCTGCACACAAGAGAAAAAGAAGGGAAGAAATTTCCTTCACTATGTGCTGGGTTTTGCATGAGGTATTTAATGAGGTGGTATAAGAAAGAGATGAGGGCTTCTCTGGTGGTCCAGTGGACAAGGACACCGCCTTGCAGTGCATGGAGTGCTGGTTCAATTCCTGGCCTGGGAGGATCCCACGTGCTGTGGAACGGCTGGAGCGATGTGTCCAACTACCAAGCCGGAGCTCTGGAGCACATGCACCCGGAGCTGGTGCTCTGCAATGAGAGAGGCCACTGTGATGGGAGTCCCATACAGGCCAAAAGGACAAAGGTGGAAATAAATGAAAGGCCAATAGAAGTGGCAATTTAAAAAAAAGAAAGAAAGAGATGAACTCAGGCAAGAACGGACTTCTTTGAGCACATGAAAGTGGAAGAGGGCTAGAAATCAAGAATTTGTGGTCTTGCAGGACTGGATGCACCAACACTTTTTGGACCCTAGAAGAGTAAATAGGACTGAAAGAAGCTTCCAGAGATGAAGATTCATTAATGTTTTCAGTTAAGCAGAGATTCCTCCCTGTAAAAAGTCTAGGTTAGAAATGTTTCCTTCCTACTTAGGTCTGTATTTTGAGTTGCTTTCAGGTAGCTGCTTTCAAGGATCCCTGTGACTGAGCTGGGCATGGAGGGACCTGTGAGTATCAGAGCTGCTGGTCTTAGTTTTTTAACTAATTAATTGTTAAAACTTTTAATTTTGTATTGAGGAAGAGCTGATTAAAAAGCTGTGATAATTTCAGCAAAGGGACTCAGTCATACATACACATGTATCTATTCTCCCCTGAACTCCCCTCCTATTCAGGCTGTCACATAACACTGAGTAGAGTTTCATGTTATACAGTGGGCTGCTTGTCTTCAAATTCACATGCAAGCAGGGATGATAGAGTGCTCAGTGGAGAGAGACTGGGTCAGAGACCAGAGGCTCAGTGCCAAGTTTTCTGGATGATGGTAACTCCCCTGAGCCTCTTAAATCTGGAGATGGGGTGAGTCTCCCAAACATGACATTAAATTCTCATCCAATCGGCATGAATATAAAGGGTTTGAGACAGAGGTATTTAACTTATCAAGAAAAGAAAAGAAATCACCATGTTTCTTATACCTAAGCGTAGTGGGACACACACACTTGTACTGTAGTTAATTAGTGAATACAGGAAGGAACACAGAGACAAGCACTTTACCAGAACTCCCCGTCATCCAGAGCAGCGTGATACAGGCATCTTTGCTCAGTTGGGCCAACAGAATGCCACTCGGAAGAACTAGAAGTGAACAAAGCCAGTGTTAGGTACAAGGTCAAGGACAGCAGAGGAAATGACACTGGCCTTGGGTGACACCTACCTATCCCTAGGAACCAGGGTCCACTTTATATAGGGAATTGATCCTGATTAGGGCCCTGGAAACATGCCAGGGTATGGAGAGGCTGGTGGGATAGTACATCTCCAGGTGCAACTGATAGAAAAAGGTCTTTGTGACCACTGGATCCTCCTGCATGGAGATTCTCCTGTGGCTGTCATAGGGAGTTTGACATAGATGGGGCAGCAGAGGGAACTCAGCTGTGGGCTGAGATGTGGGACTTGGAACATTTCCTCTACCTCCTCTCTTGGTTTATAAGCTGATATTTTGGAGAGTGTTGCTAGGTCCTCATGTTCACCTGTGCTTGATATTAAGCCTACCAAGTGCCTTCTTTACACGACTGCACTAGGAAGCAGGGTGAGTGTCTCCCAGGTAGATGTCTGTTGGGACAACAGGGCTCAAGTGCACAACATTCATTATCCTGCAAACTCAGGAGCATTCACCTCCAGGTCCACTGAGTTTTTGTGATCCCTAGGCCACCTTGAAGTAGTTCAAATGGAGACCTCTATACTGTAGTGCTATAAGTGATGTGTCTACCTCCCTACAATCTCTAGACTTTGCTTCAATGGAGTGGGGAGGCTAAACCTCCCTACTGAGTTAGCTGTCACATAACACTGAGTAGAGTTTCATGTTATACAGTGGGCTGCTTGTCTTCAAATTCACATGCAAGCAGGGATGATAGAGTGCTCAGTGGAGAGAGACTGGGTCAGAGACCAGAGGCTCAGTGCCAAGTTTTCTGGATGATGGTAACTCCCCTGAGCCTCTTAAATCTGGAGATGGGGTGAGTCTCCCAAACATGACATTAAATTCTCATCCAATCGGCATGAATATAAAGGGTTTGAGACAGAGGTATTTAACTTATCAAGAAAAGAAAAGAAATCACCATGTTTCTTATACCTAAGCGTAGTGGGACACACACACTTGTACTGTAGTTAATTAGTGAATACAGGAAGGAACACAGAGACAAGCACTTTACCAGAACTCCCCGTCATCCAGAGCAGCGTGATACAGGCATCTTTGCTCAGTTGGGCCAACAGAATGCCACTCGGAAGAACTAGAAGTGAACAAAGCCAGTGTTAGGTACAAGGTCAAGGACAGCAGAGGAAATGACACTGGCCTTGGGTGACACCTACCTATCCCTAGGAACCAGGGTCCACTTTATATAGGGAATTGATCCTGATTAGGGCCCTGGAAACGTGCCAGGGTATGGAGAGGCTGGTGGGATAGTACATCTCCAGGTGCAACTGATAGAAAAAGGTCTTTGTGACCACTGGATCCTCCTGCATGGAGATTCTCCTGTGGCTGTCATAGGGAGTTTGACATAGATGGGGCAGCAGAGGGAACTCAGCTGTGGGCTGAGATGTGGGACTTGGAACATTTCCTCTACCTCCTCTCTTGGTTTATAAGCTGATATTTTGGAGAGTGTTGCTAGGTCCTCATGTTCACCTGTGCTTGATATTAAGCCTACCAAGTGCCTTCTTTACACGACTGCACTAGGAAGCAGGGTGAGTGTCTCCCAGGTAGATGTCTGTTGGGACAACAGGGCTCAAGTGCACAACATTCATTATCCTGCAAACTCAGGAGCATTCACCTCCAGGTCCACTGAGTTTTTGTGATCCCTAGGCCACCTTGAAGTAGTTCAAATGGAGACCTCTATACTGTAGTGCTATAAGTGATGTGTCTACCTCCCCTACAATCTCTAGACTTTGCTTCAATGGAGTGGGGAGGACTCAGGAAGAATGTCTCTCTAGTCTGAGAAAGAGTAGAATCCAGGTCATTATCTTCTACAAGGCTCTCATCAGGCACCTCATGGACTTTGAGGCGACACAGCACGCTCAGCCTTGTTCTTTTAGAAGGCAAGATCAGGGCCAAGACTGGATATGTGGATTACTCCTCCAGCACCCCAAGGCTGAGTGGGAGCAGCAAGCAACCTTGTGTCCAGCCTTGATCCAGTGACAATACACTTTCCTTTATTTGTCACTCTGCCTGTTTCCAAGCAGGAGGAAAAGTGTTCAGCTCTTTCCTAGACTGCTTTTCCTAAACTGAGGGCTCAAGAAGTCTATTCACCATATGAAGCAGTCTCATTAATTTTGGCTTATCTGTTTCTTTTCCTTTTTGCCAGGAAAGGAAGGATGGTCTCTCCCCTCCTTTGATGCTGGTCTGGTGGGATGCATCTCCCAAGGCCTCTGGGTTTGAGGAGGCAGCAGCCCAGTGGATGGATGGCAGGGCTCGCTGCATAAGCCCAGTGGTGCAGACAACAGGCAGGCCTGGTGTACACAGTGTGCCTATAGGAGCAGTCTGTTTAATAAAGCCCATGAAACATGAATGGGGCTGGTGCCTCTGAGCTGAGGGCAAACACTGCTCAGTTTGACTGAAGTTCCAGCCTGCTGCCAGGCTCCAGGGCTGCATGAGCCCATGAGTGGGTAAGAGAAGGGACATGGGGCCTACAGTTCCCCTGGCCCCAGGCTCCCCTGCTGAACTAAAGGTTTATAAGCTGATATTTTGGAGAGTGTTGCTAGGTCCTCATGTTCACCTGTGCTTGATATTAAGCCTACCAAGTGCCTTCTTTACACGACTGCACTAGGAAGCAGGGTGAGTGTCTCCCAGGTAGATGTCTGTTGGGACAACAGGGCTCAAGTGCACAACATTCATTATCCTGCAAACTCAGGAGCATTCACCTCCAGGTCCACTGAGTTTTTGTGATCCCTAGGCCACCTTGAAGTAGTTCAAATGGAGACCTCTATACTGTAGTGCTATAAGTGATGTGTCTACCTCCCCTACAATCTCTAGACTTTGCTTCAATGGAGTGGGGAGGACTCAGGAAGAATGTCTCTCTAGTCTGAGAAAGAGTAGAATCCAGGTCATTATCTTCTACAAGGCTCTCATCAGGCACCTCATGGACTTTGAGGCGACACAGCACGCTCAGCCTTGTTCTTTTAGAAGGCAAGATCAGGGCCAAGACTGGATATGTGGATTACTCCTCCAGCACCCCAAGGCTGAGTGGGAGCAGCAAGCAACCTTGTGTCCAGCCTTGATCCAGTGACAATACACTTTCCTTTATTTGTCACTCTGCCTGTTTCCAAGCAGGAGGAAAAGTGTTCAGCTCTTTCCTAGACTGCTTTTCCTAAACTGAGGGCTCAAGAAGTCTATTCACCATATGAAGCAGTCTCATTAATTTTGGCTTATCTGTTTCTTTTCCTTTTTGCCAGGAAAGGAAGGATGGTCTCTCCCCTCCTTTGATGCTGGTCTGGTGGGATGCATCTCCCAAGGCCTCTGGGTTTGAGGAGGCAGCAGCCCAGTGGATGGATGGCAGGGCTCGCTGCATAAGCCCAGTGGTGCAGACAACAGGCAGGCCTGGTGTACACAGTGTGCCTATAGGAGCAGTCTGTTTAATAAAGCCCATGAAACATGAATGGGGCTGGTGCCTCTGAGCTGAGGGCAAACACTGCTCAGTTTTACTGAAGTTCCAGCCTCGCTGCCAGGCTCCCCAGGGCTGCATGAGCCCATGAGTGGGTAAGAGAAGGGACAGCTCGGGGGCCATGCTTGAGCCAGAACACTTCCCATCCCTGTTGCCAAGGCCATTTTCCCAGGAACAAGGATGTACACATACAAGGCAGGCAGCCCTTTCTTTATAATTGGTAGCCAAATAAATAATGCAGGTGGCTGCTCTGTGATGGGTGAATTTGCTGCTCTGCTTCCTCTATCTCTCTCTGGACTGCTGGGCACCTGGTCAACAGTTAGTGATCATGAGAGAGAACCCTTCAGCATCCTCTGTCAGTGTTTCACAGATTCTCACAACTAAAGTACTCATTGCTTCCCCAACACGCTGGAGCTCTTCATAGCTGGAATAAAGCCTTCACGACATCGTGGGAGGTAATGCAGTTATGTGAAAGGTAAAGAGTGCAGTGACTCTTCAAGTTTGAGTGCATGGAGAGCTTGAGGACAGAAGTAAGGCCCAGAAGCAGGATAGCACCCTCCCTGAACAGGAGCCAGGAAAGAACAATAGGCAGGCTGTCCCCTCTTCACATGTGCATGATCCAGCCCTAGCCATGCACCCCATGAACTGAAAGAAGATGGGGACCATAGAGATGGGGCAGGGACTGGCCCATCACTCCAGGACCCGGTCCACTCTACTTGGCCCCAAGGGTTCCAGACTCTGATGAGCTCCACTTTCTGGCCTTGGAAGTTTACCTAAAAGGGAGATGGGATATGTGAAATGTGACAAATATGAGATGATAAGTCCAACTGTGAGCTCCAGGGTGGGTCCTTTATAGTTGTGGCTGGCTTTTCTGTAAGACTATTGACTATGACACACTAAGGACATATCAAAACTCATCAACTCCTAACTAGTTCTCAGAATTTTCTAATTCCTATTGAACAGGATGTTGTATTAATCACCCCAGAATGATTATGCTGCATCTGGGAAATAAAATGGAATTGTACTTATCAAGAAGTGAGTCCACATGAATCTTTCTCTCTAGACTGGAGCCCCCCAGAGGCAGGGTCCAAGTCTTATTTATTGGGTTGCTTCAGCATCCAGCAGAGTCACTGGGTTTAATACTGACTTTTCTTCATCCTTAATGTCTTACTCCCAGATGAATGATCAGAATGTAAGCATATTCTGGGAATGTAAACAGTATCCAAATCTTCTAAATTGGATATTCTCCCACTTTCCCATGTCACACAAGGGTCTCTGCTGCCTTTGAGAGCCTTTGAGTACAGAAGAGGACTTAGCCCTCTTACTCTGCCCAGAGCAGGAAGGAGCACCAGTGCAGAGAGAGATTCGGGAGGGAAAAGGGTGAGAGGAAAAGACTCCAGTTCATCAACTAAACTGGAAGTTTAGTTCTCAGGACACTTTATCCTCATAACTTTGGCACAATTTGTCTTTTTTATGTGCAAAATGACTCAAGTTTGATGACCTCTCCAGAGTCCAAGTTCACCAGGTGAAATATGTGGAGAGGTGAATTCCTTAGAGGTGGAGAGGAAGCAAAACTAGTTGAATGGACTGTCATATGATGGGAAAGTTTCTGCCATTACTTGGAATAATATTTAGACAATCTGAGATTAAGAATCACATGCCTGATCAAGTGAATTGTTGGAAGAGCTGCCATTGATGGATAACAAATGTCAGAGTGCACCCCATGAACTGAAAGAAGATGGGGACCATAGAGATGGGGCAGGGACTGGCCCATCACTCCAGGACCCGTCCACTCTACTTGGCCCCAAGGGTTCCGGACTCTGATGAGCTCCACTTTCTGGCCTTGGAAGTTTACCTAAAAGGGAGATGGGATATGTGAAATGTGACAAATATGAGATGATAAGTCCAACTGTGAGCTCCAGGGTGGGTCCTTTATAGTTGTGGCTGGCTTTTCTGTAAGACTATTGACTATGACACACTAAGGACATATCAAAACTCATCAACTCCTAACTAGTTCTCAGAATTTTCTAATTCCTATTGAACAGGATGTTGTATTAATCACCCCAGAATGATTATGCTGCATCTGGGAAATAAAATGGAATTGTACTTATCAAGAAGTGAGTCCACATGAATCTTTCTCTCTAGACTGGAGCCCCCCAGAGGCAGGGTCCAAGTCTTATTTATTGGGTTGCTTCAGCATCCAGCAGAGTCACTGGGTTTAATACTGACTTTTCTTCATCCTTAATGTCTTACTCCCAGATGAATGATCAGAATGTAAGCATATGCTGGGAATGTAAACAGTATCCAAATCTTCTAAATTGGATATTCTCCCACTTTCCCATGTCACACAAGGGTCTCTGCTGCCTTTGAGAGCCTTTGAGTACAGAAGAGGACTTAGCCCTCTTACTCTGCCCAGAGCAGGAAGGAGCACCAGTGCAGAGAGAGATTCGGGAGGGAAAAGGGTGAGAGGAAAAGACTCCAGTTCATCAACTAAACTGGAAGTTTAGTTCTCAGGACACTTTATCCTCATAACTTTGGCACAATTTGTCTTTTTTATGTGCAAAATGACTCAAGTTTGATGACCTCTCCAGAGTCCAAGTTCACCAGGTGAAATATGTGGAGAGGTGAATTCCTTAGAGGTGGAGAGGAAGCAAAACTAGTTGAATGGACTGTCATATGATGGGAAAGTTTCTGCCATTACTTGGAATAATATTTAGACAATCTGAGATTAAGAATCACATGCCTGATCAAGTGAATTGTTGGAAGAGCTGTGTGGATAGGAAGATGTGAGAAGGGAGCCATGGTAGAGAGTTAACACTCTACAGTCTCGCTGTATCTTCCTCTTGGATACACTGCTCATACTGGCCCCGGGAGGAAGGGACAGGTTCCCTCTGCACCCTGTTGATTTGGAGTAAGTTGCTCAAAACTGGGTAGGTACAGGAGGAGACCAGAGGTGTCCAGGTCCTCTACCAACTGGGTTTGAGACTCATCCAAGGGTGAACCTTTGGGCTTCAGTGATCTTGACCTTGTAAGGCTGCAACCCTTTGCTTCTCATCCTCCTCTTTCATCTCCCATTCTTCTCTCCTCTTTCCTGAGCAGTCCTTCAAACCTATCCCTCACTAGAAATCACAGAGATGCCATGTGGCATCTGAATGGTCCCCAGGGATTAGTTCCACCATGAACATCAGCTGCAGAGGACAGGATCTGTGGTGGTTAATTTTGTATCAACTGAACTAGGTCATGGGGTGCCTAGGTATTTGTTATGTCACTTGTTCTTGGTGTTTCTGTGAGGCTGTTTCTTGATGAGATTAGAGTTTGAACTGGTGGACTGAGTAAAGCAGATGAACTTCTCTGTTATGGGTGGGCACCATTTAATCAAAGGTCCAAAAAAGAACAAAAAGACAAGGGGAGGAGGGAGCCAAGATGGCGGAGGAATGAGGGGAAGATTTCACCAGCTCCGGAACAGAATCTCCAGAACTAATCAAGAAAAGAACCACCACCGACAAACCAGCCGTTAGATGACAGAAGAATTCCATAGGTCCGCGAGAGTAGAAGAGTGAATAGCCAGAACTTTCCCGGAGCTACGGTTCTAAGAATCCACTATCCTAACCCCCACGCCGGACCTCACCGACGGAGAGCACGCCAGCAAGTGCCCGAAAAGGGGGCCGAAGCAGAGCCTCATGGGAGAGAAGGCAGCGCTCAGCGTGAAAACTCCAAGAATCCGCCGGGATCGCTGGCAGAAATTAAGACACTGTGAAGATAGGATACTGGAGCAGGGCCGAACAGAACGCGCTTGCTGCCTAGCGACCTGAGGCTGGACAGAACAAGGGGAGTGCTGCCTAATGACGGACCGGGAGATGGGAGGGAGCACCCGGTCTGAAAATCGCGCATCTCGGCTGGGCAAAAGTCGCAACTTTCTGCCTGGCACTGGGTGAGTTCAAACACTCCTAGGGGAACTGGCTGAAGGAGAAGTCGCCCACAGATTGCTGACCAGGGACCGGGCTCAAGCCAGACGGGGAAGCTTGTGCCTGACTTTGGGACTTGGAGGCATAACCGACAGTGCACACGCACCAGTGGAGGAGGAGCCCGTGCACCCCCATAGCTGCACCCCCATAGCTGCACCAGCAGCGGAGGAAGCCAGGAGAAGGGCAGGTATCAGAGGCTACCGGCGGGTGTGCGGCAGAACCAGGGTGCCCCGCCCAACACGGGATTGCAGGCGCGCAGCGGCCCCCCACCCGACGGACTGGGATCAGCCCGCTGTCCCGGCCAGCACCTGAGCTTGCAGACTGGTGCCATAAGGGAAAGCCTACATCATCAAGACAACACCATCGAGAGCAGACTGACTTCCACCAGACAGATGAGAGGATAAAAACCAGGGACAGTATTTAGCATTTTTATTTATCTGTTGCGGAACGTTCTGTTTATTCATTTGATGAGTCAGGTTTGGTTTTTTTTTTTCTCTTTTGTCTCTTCTTATTAAGTTTCTCTTCCCTTTTTTAATTTTTACTTTCTTTTTTTTGATTTTTAATTATTAATTTTTTAAAAAAAATTTTAATTCTTGAACTTCTAATTTTCTTTCCTCTTTCCCACTCCTTCCTCCCTCTGTGTTCTAAATCTAAAACTTTCTCCTATCTACCACTACCCCCTAGATAAGTATTTCCTACCTTCCTGTCTCCACTATTCTCTTCCAGCTGCACTAAACAATACAACACACTAATCTTGGCTACATAACCCTATAAAATCCTTCCAAGTCGAATCTATTCCTTCTCATTGCCCATACATTTTCCACCTCCTCACCCCCAACACATGTCTTAGTTAAAAATTGCTTTCAATGACGAAACAGTCCAAGCCAAGACCTTACCCAAGATCTACTTTTCCAGGCACTATTTTAATTAATTCAGACCTTAACGGGCAAGTACCATCTTTGATTGTGTCATTTGCCAGAAAAATTTCCTATGCTTTGTCACTGTAAGACTGGTTAGATGTGGTTATTACTGTGTATGTATGTATATCTTATGACTATGTTAGAAAGCATCTGCATGCTTTTATGACTGTCACCCATTAGGGACAAACCTCTTGCTCCTCAGATGCTAGTATTTGAACTAATATCACAGAACAACATAGCAAACCAGACATAGAGCCTACACCCCTTGACCAATCATCAAATGAAGGATCCTCGAACTAGAAGCCCTGATTCCAAGACTACACACTATTAAAGAACATACAACACTAGAGATTGTTCACCTGTAAACAAGACCTAACACCACCCAAGACACAAAACAGAGGCTACCGGCGGGTGCGGCAGAACCAGGTGCCCGCCCAACACGGGATTGCACGCGCGCAGCGGCCCCCCACCCGACGGACTGGGATCAGCCCGCTGTCCCGGCCAGCACCTGAGCTTGCAGACTGGTGCCATAAGGGAAAGCCTACATCATCAAGACAACACCATCGAGAGCAGACTGACTTCCACCAGACAGATGAGAGGATAAAAACCAGGGACAGTATTTAGCATTTTTATTTATCTGTTGCGGAACGTTCTGTTTATTCATTTGATGAGTCAGGTTTGGTTTTTTTTTTCTCTTTTGTCTCTTCTTATTAAGTTTCTCTTCCCTTTTTTAATTTTTACTTTCTTTTTTTTGATTTTTAATTATTAATTTTTTAAAAAAAATTTTAATTCTTGAACTTCTAATTTTCTTTCCTCTTTCCCACTCCTTCCTCCCTCTGTGTTCTAAATCTAAAACTTTCTCCTATCTACCACTACCCCCTAGATAAGTATTTCCTACCTTCCTGTCTCCACTATTCTCTTCCAGCTGCACTAAACAATACAACACACTAATCTTGGCTACATAACCCTATAAAATCCTTCCAAGTCGAATCTATTCCTTCTCATTGCCCATACATTTTCCACCTCCTCACCCCCAACACATGTCTTAGTTAAAAATTGCTTTCAATGACGAAACAGTCCAAGCCAAGACCTTACCCAAGATCTACTTTTCCAGGCACTATTTTAATTAATTCAGACCTTAACGGGCAAGTACCATCTTTGATTGTGTCATTTGCCAGAAAAATTTCCTATGCTTTGTCACTGTAAGACTGGTTAGATGTGGTTATTACTGTGTATGTATGTATATCTTATGACTATGTTAGAAAGCATTTGCATGCTTTTATGACTGTCACCCATTAGGGACAAACCTCTTGCTCCTCAGATGCTAGTATTTGAACTAATATCACAGAACAACATAGCAAACCAGACATAGAGCCTACACCCCTTGACCAATCATCAAATGAAGGATCCTCGAACTAGAAGCCCTGATTCCAAGACTACACACTATTAAAGAACATACAACACTAGAGATTGTTCACCTGTAAACAAGACCTAACACCACCCAAGACACAAAACATTGAACCCTTCTAGAAGGACAGAAACACAAAGGAAGGGATAATTCAACCAAAAAGCCTGGTGGGGAAAAGAACTCCATACACACAGACACCCACAAAGAAACAAAAACTAACCGGATAATGAAACGACAGAGAAACACTGCACAAATGAAGGACCAAGCTAGAGAATCACAGCTTCAAATGACAGAGGAGGAGATAGACAAACTATCTGAAAGAGAATTCAGAAAAGCTATACTAATGAGGATGCAAAACACCGAAAACAGAATATTAGAGGAAATTAGTGCATTGAAAAGAGACATGCAAGAAATGAAAAATAAGCAAATAGAGACCACCAACTCAATTGCTGAAATCAAAAATACGATAGAAGGCCTCAACAGTAGAGTATTGGAGACTGAAGAATGGATAAGTGAGCTGGAAGATAGACTGGTGGAAATAACTGGTGAGGAACAGAACAAAGCCGAAAGAATTAAAAGAACTGAGGATAGCCTTAGAGACCTATGGGACAATATCAAACGCACCAACATTACAATTATAGGAGTCCCAGAGGAAGACGAGGGAAAGAAAGGTTACGAAAAAATTCTTGAAGAGGTTATAGTTGAAAACTTCCCCAGCATGGGAAAGGAAATAGTCAACCATGTCCAAGAAGCACAAAGAGTTCCATATAGGATAAACCCCAGAAGAAATACACCAAGGCACATTCTAATCAAACTAACACAGACTAAATATAAAGACAGATTACTAAAAGCAGCTAGAAGCAAACAGCAAATGACATATGAAGGAAACCCCATACGTCTAACTGCGGATCTATCAACAGAAACCCTGCAGGCCAGAAGAGAATGGCAGGACACATTTAAATGGCTAAAAGAGAATAACCTCCAACCAAGAATTCTCTACCCAGCAAGAATCTCATTCAAAATCGATGGAGAAGTCAAAAGCTTCTCAGATAGACAAAAACTAAAAGAATTCTGTACCACAAAACCAGCCCTAAAACAAGTGTTAAAGGGCCTGATATAGCCAATAAATGAAGGATCCTCGAACTAGAAGCCCTGATTCCAAGACTACACACTATTAAAGAACATACAACACTAGAGATTGTTCACCTGTAAACAAGACCTAACACCACCCAAGACACAAAACATTGAACCCTTCTAGAAGGACAGAAACACAAAGGAAGGGATAATTCAACCAAAAAGCCTGGTGGGGAAAAGAACTCCATACACACAGACACCCACAAAGAAACAAAAACTAACCGGATAATGAAACGACAGAGAAACACTGCACAAATGAAGGACCAAGCTAGAGAATCACAGCTTCAAATGACAGAGGAGGAGATAGACAAACTATCTGAAAGAGAATTCAGAAAAGCTATACTAATGAGGATGCAAAACACCGAAAACAGAATATTAGAGGAAATTAGTGCATTGAAAAGAGACATGCAAGAAATGAAAAATAAGCAAATAGAGACCACCAACTCAATTGCTGAAATCAAAAATACGATAGAAGGCCTCAACAGTAGAGTATTGGAGACTGAAGAATGGATAAGTGAGCTGGAAGATAGACTGGTGGAAATAACTGGTGAGGAACAGAACAAAGCCGAAAGAATTAAAAGAACTGAGGATAGCCTTAGAGACCTATGGGACAATATCAAACGCACCAACATTACAATTATAGGAGTCCCAGAGGAAGACGAGGGAAAGAAAGGTTACGAAAAAATTCTTGAAGAGGTTATAGTTGAAAACTTCCCCAGCATGGGAAAGGAAATAGTCAACCATGTCCAAGAAGCACAAAGAGTTCCATATAGGATAAACCCCAGAAGAAATACACCAAGGCACATTCTAATCAAACTAACACAGACTAAATATAAAGACAGATTACTAAAAGCAGCTAGAAGCAAACAGCAAATGACATATGAAGGAAACCCCATACGTCTAACTGCGGATCTATCAACAGAAACCCTGCAGGCCAGAAGAGAATGGCAGGACACATTTAAATGGCTAAAAGAGAATAACCTCCAACCAAGAATTCTCTACCCAGCAAGAATCTCATTCAAAATCGATGGAGAAGTCAAAAGCTTCTCAGATAGACAAAAACTAAAAGAATTCTGTACCACAAAACCAGCCCTAAAACAAGTGTTAAAGGGCCTGATATAGCCAATAAATACAAGAGTAGGAAAAGCCTTACAAATCAAACCCCAAATTTCTAAGAAGATGACAATAGGAACATTTGTATCAATAATTACTTTGAATGTAAATGTATTAAATGCTCCAACCAAACGACACAGGTTGGCTGAATGGATCCAGAAACATGACCCATATATATGCTGTTTACAAGAGACCCACTTCAGACCTAGAGACACTCATAGACTGAAAGTGAGAGGCTGGAAAAAGATATTCCATGCAAATGGAAATCAAAAGAAAGCTGGAGTAGCAATCCTCATATCAGACAAAATAGATTTTAAAGTAAAGAAGATTCTAAGAGACAAGGCAGGTCACTACATCATGATTAAGGGATCCATCCAAGAGGAAGACATAACAGTCATGAATATCTATGCACTCAACACAGGGACACCTCAATACATAAGACAGATATTTTCAGACTTAAAAGAAGAAATCAATAAAAACACAATAATAGTAGGAGACTTTAACACTCCTCTCACACCAATGGATAGATCATCCAAACAGAAAATTAATAAAGAAACACAAGCCTTAAATGCCACACTAGAAAAGATGGACCTCATCGTTATCTTTAGGACGTTCCATCCAAAAGCAGAAGAATACACTTTCTTCTCAAGTGCTCACGGAACACACTCCAGGATAGACCACATCTTGGGCCACAAATCTAACCTCAGTCAATTCAAGAAAACTGAAATTCTATCAACCATCTTCTCGGACCACAATGCAATGAGACTAGAGATCAACTACAGGAAAAAAAAAAAAACGCTAAAAATCCAAACACATGGCGATTAAACAACACTTACCTAAAAAACCAACTGATTACTGAGGAAATCAAAGTAGAAATTAAAAAATTCCTACAAGAAAATGACAATGAATATACGACCGTGCAAAACCTATGGGATACCGCAAAAGCAGTTCTAAGAGGGAAATTTATAGCAATACAATCCCACCTCAAGAAACTAGGAAAATATGAAGCAGACGACCTAAGCCTCCACTTAAAACAATTGGAAAAAGAAGAACAAAAACATCACAAAGCCAGCAGAAGATGAGAAATTAGAAAGACTAGAGCAGAAATAAATCAGAAAGAAATGAAAGAAACTATAGTTCAAATAAATAAAACAAAAAGCTGGTTCTTTGAAAAGGTAAACAAAATTGACAAGCCTCTGGCGAGACTCATCAAGAAAAAGAGGGACAAGACCAGATCAACAAAATCAAAAATGAAAAAGGAGAGATTACAACAGATAATGCAGAAATCCAAAGGATTCTAAGAGACTATTATGAGCAACTCTATGGCAACAAACTGGACAACCTGGAAGAAATGGGCAGTTTCTTGGGGAAGATCAGTCTGCCAAGACTGAGCCAAGAAGAAACAGAAACTTTGAACAACCCAATCACAAGCTCAGAAATCGAATCTGTGATTAAAAATCTACCCAAAAATAAAAGCCCAGGGCCAGATGGCTTCACAGCCGAATTCTACCAAACATTTAAAGAAGACCTAATGCCCGTCCTTCTAAAACTCTTTCAAAAAATTGCACAGGAAGTAACACTTCCAAACACATTCTACGAGGCCACCATCACCCTGATACAAAGGGCCAGGCAAAGACAACACAAAAAAGGAAAATTACAGACCAATTTCCCTGATGAACTTAGATGCCAAGATCCTCAACAAAATCCTAGCAAACAGAATTCAATGACACATCAAAAAACTCATACATCATGATCAAGTCGAGTTCATCCCAGGCATGCAAGGATTCCTCAACATCTGCAAATCAATCAATGTGATACACCATATCAACCAATTGAGAGACAAAAATCACATGATCATCTCAATAGATGGAGAAAAAGCCTTTGACAAAGTACAGCACCCATTCATGATAAAAACTCTTCAGAAAATGGGCATAGAAGGAACCTATCTCAACATAGTGAAAGCCATCTATGAGAAGCCCACAGCGAACATTATCCTCAATGGTGAAAAACTGAAAGCATTCCCTCTAAAATCAGGAACAAGACAGGGGTGTCCACTTTCACCACTACTATTCAACATAGTCCTGGAAGTTCTAGTAACGGCAATAAGAGAAAGAAATCAAAGTAATCCAGATTTGAAAGGAAGAAGTCAAGCTCTCTCTTTTTGCAAACGACATGATATTATACATAGAAGATGAGAAATTAGAAAGACTAGAGCAGAAATAAATCAGAAAGAAATGAAAGAAACTATAGTTCAAATAAATAAAACAAAAAGCTGGTTCTTTGAAAAGGTAAACAAAATTGACAAGCCTCTGGCGAGACTCATCAAGAAAAAGAGGGACAAGACCAGATCAACAAAATCAAAAATGAAAAAGGAGAGATTACAACAGATAATGCAGAAATCCAAAGGATTCTAAGAGACTATTATGAGCAACTCTATGGCAACAAACTGGACAACCTGGAAGAAATGGACAGTTTCTTGGGGAAGATCAATCTCCCAAGACTGAGCCAAGAAGAAACAGAAACTTTGAACAACCCAATCACAAGCTCAGAAATCGAATCTGTGATTAAAAATCTACCCAAAAATAAAAGCCCAGGGCCAGATGGCTTCACAGCCGAATTCTACCAAACATTTAAAGAAGACCTAATGCCCGTCCTTCTAAAACTCTTTCAAAAAATTGCACAGGAAGTAACACTTCCAAACACATTCTACGAGGCCACCATCACCCTGATACAAAGGGCCAGGCAAAGACAACACAAAAAAGGAAAATTACAGACCAATTTCCCTGATGAACTTAGATGCCAAGATCCTCAACAAAATCCTAGCAAACAGAATTCAATGACACATCAAAAAACTCATACATCATGATCAAGTCGAGTTCATCCCAGGCATGCAAGGATTCCTCAACATCTGCAAATCAATCAATGTGATACACCATATCAACCAATTGAGAGACAAAAATCACATGATCATCTCAATAGATGGAGAAAAAGCCTTTGACAAAGTACAGCACCCATTCATGATAAAAACTCTTCAGAAAATGGGCATAGAAGGAACCTATCTCAACATAGTGAAAGCCATCTATGAGAAGCCCACAGCGAACATTATCCTCAATGGTGAAAAACTGAAAGCATTCCCTCTAAAATCAGGAACAAGACAGGGGTGTCCACTTTCACCACTACTATTCAACATAGTCCTGGAAGTTCTAGTAACGGCAATAAGAGAAGAAAAAGAAATCAAAGGAGTCCAGATTGGAAAGGACAAAGTCAAGCTCTCTCTTTTTGCAGATGACATGATATTATACATAGAAAATCCCAAAGACACAGTTACAAAGCTACTAGAGCTAATCAACAAATTCAGCAAAGTCGCAGGATACAAAGTCAACACACAGAAATCACTGGCATTCCTATACACAAACAATGAAAAATCAGAAAACGAAATCAAAGAGGCAGTCCCCTTCACCATTGCAACCAAAAGAATCAAATATCTAGGAATAAACCTACCCAAAGAAACAAAAGAACTGTACACAGAAAATTACAAGACACTCATGAGAGTTATTAAAGAAGACTTAAACAGATGGAGAGATGTTCCATGTTCCTGGGTCAGAAGAATCAATATTGTGAAAATGACCATACTACCAAATATCATCTACAGATTCAATGCAATACCTATTCAACTTCCATTGACATTTTACTCAGAACAAGACCAACGAATCACACAGTTCATATGGAAACACAAAAGACCTCGAATAGCCAAAGCAATCCTGGGAAAGAAAAACGGAGTTGGAGGGATCAGCCTCCCCAACTTCAGACTCTACTACAAAGCAACAGTCCTCAAGACAGTATGGTACTGGAACAAAACCAGAACTATAGATCAATGGAACAAGATAAAGAACCCAGAGATCAACCCACGCACCTATGGATACCTTATTTTTGATAAAGGAGGAGAAACTATAAAATGGACAAAGACAACCTCTTCAACAAGTGGTGCTGGGAGAATTGGACAGCTACATGCCAAAAAATGAAGTTGGAGCATTCCCTGACACCATACACAATGATCAACTCAAAATGGATTAAAGACCTAAATGTAAGACCAGAAACCATCAAACTCTTAGAGGAGAATATAGGCAAAACCCTCAAGGACATCAATCAAAGCAAGATCTTCTCTGATCCACCTACTAGAATAGTGGAACTGAAAAGAAAAGTGAACATGTGGGACCTCGTGAAACTTAAAAGCTTTTGTACAGCAAAAGAAATTACAAAAAAGCTCAACAGACACCCCACAGAGTGGGAGAAAATCATAGCAAATGAAACAACAGACAAAGAATTAATCTCCAAAATCTACAAGCAACTCAGACAACTCAGCACAGGGAAAACGAACAACCCAATCAAAAAATGGGAAAAAGATCTAAAGAGACGCCTCTCCAAAGAGGACATACAGATGGCCCAAAAGCACATGAAACGATGCTCAACCTCGCTTATTATTAGAGAAATGCAAATTCAAATCACAATGAGATACCACCTCACACCCGTCAGAACGGCCATCATCAACAAATCTGCAGACAATAAATGCTGGAGAGGGTGCGGAGAAAAGGGAACCCTCTTGCATTGCTGGTGGGAATGTAAATTGATACAACCTCTATGGAAGACAACATGGAGATTTCTTAAAAAACTAAAAATAGAAGCACCCTATGACCCAGCAATCCCATTATTAGGCTTATATCCTGATGAAATCAAATCTGAAAGAGGCACCTGTACCCCAATGTTCATTGCAGCTCTCTATACAATAGCCAGAACATGGAAGCAACCTAGATGTCCATCGACGAATGAATGGATCCAGAAGCCCTGGTACATATATACAATGGAATACTACTCAGCTGTTAAAAGAAATGCAGAAGACTCAGTCCTAATGAGGTGGCTAGTTCTAGAATCTATCATAGAAAGTGAAGTAAGTCAAAAAGAGAAAGACAAATACAGCATACTAACACACACATATGGAATCTATCAGGATGGTCTTGATAACACACTCAGTGAACTCATGGAAAAACAGACAGAGCACAGACATATGGACATTGTGGGGAAGAAATAGGGAGGGCGAGGCATGGAGACAGTAACATGGAAACCTATACTGTCATGTGTGGAAAAGATAGCTAGCGTCATAGTGCTAAGGGAATAGGAGTGCTTACAATGGCTTGGGGCGAATGTCTGGAGGGGTGGGAGGGGGGGAATTCACTGGGGGGAGGACCAGGGATATGCATATGACTGATCTGGGAACATACATTGTTGGTGAACAACAAAACTCTGTAAAATCTTAAAATAAAGAATTAAAAAAAAAAAAAGAATCCCCATAGACAGAGGAACCTGGTGGGCTACAGTCCATAGGGTCATAAAGAGTCATACATGACTGAGCAACTAAGCACAAAGTACAATGTTATTATTGATAGATTAATTATAATTAAAATATATACACATATGTGACTCAGGGATTGAATCCAGGCCTCTCACATTGGAGACAGATTCTTTACCATGTGAGCCACCAGTGAAGCCCAATGTTATTATTATAATTAATATATATTAATATATGTACATGTGTATGTACATGTTGAAATACATATAATGTATATGAATATATGTGTGATGTATGCATTTGCACAAGCACATTCAGTAACTGTTACCTTCATAAGCACAATAAAAGTCTTATAAATAGCTCGAACTATGCCACAGATCCACTTGAAGGAAAACTGCTTTGTTGAGGTCCAGTTCATTCATGGAAGTACAGGCTATAATGTTTCTTTATGCCCATTGTAAGGGGTCCCAGCAAAACTCTTCTCAGTGTTTTTTATCCTTTTCATTGTTCATCTCACAAGGAATCTGAGAGAGCATAAAAATAATGAAAGTGGCATGGCAGGGTCCCAAGTGTCTCCCTTCCCATGGGCTCTAATCTGGACCACTTTCATGATTATATTAAGTACACATGTTTTCAAACAAATGTTCTAATGTAACAACTCTTATCCTGGAATGAGTTCCTATTCACTATTCCAAGAATTGTATTTTCTGGTTTATTCTTTTCACTCATGATCTTTGTGCTTTTCTCTTGGACAGGAAAAGAGCTATTGTATTCTGTAGAACTGGTGTTTGATGGGTTAGCATTAGGAATCCTGGAAGTTTTCTTTTTATGGAAATGGCACTTTAAAAATACACTGGCATTTCATTGTTAAATCCATGTCATGTCTTTAAAAGATAGCACTAAGTGCTAGGTGGATTAACGAATGTCTGGAGGGTGGGAGGGGAATTCACTGGGGGGAGGACCAGGGATATGCATATGACTGATCTGGGAACATACATTGTTGGTGAACAACAAAACTCTGTAAAATCTTAAAATAAAGAATTAAAAAAAAAAAAAGAATCCCCATAGACAGAGGAACCTGGTGGGCTACAGTCCATAGGGTCATAAAGAGTCATACATGACTGAGCAACTAAGCACAAAGTACAATGTTATTATTGATAGATTAATTATAATTAATATATATACACATATGTGACTCAGGGATTGAATCCAGGCCTCTCACATTGGAGACAGATTCTTTACCATGTGAGCCACCAGTGAAGCCCAATGTTATTATTATAATTAATATATATTAATATATGTACATGTGTATGTACATGTTGAAATACATATAATGTATATGAATATATGTGTGATGTATGCATTTGCACAAGCACATTCAGTAACTGTTACCTTCATAAGCACAATAAAAGTCTTATAAATAGCTCGAACTATGCCACAGATCCACTTGAAGGAAAACTGCTTTGTTGAGGTCCAGTTCATTCATGGAAGTACAGGCTATAATGTTTCTTTATGCCCATTGTAAGGGGTCCCAGCAAAACTCTTCTCAGTGTTTTTTATCCTTTTCATTGTTCATCTCACAAGGAATCTGAGAGAGCATAAAAATAATGAAAGTGGCATGGCAGGGTCCCAAGTGTCTCCCTTCCCATGGGCTCTAATCTGGACCACTTTCATGATTATATTAAGTACACATGTTTTCAAACAAATGTTCTAATGTAACAACTCTTATCCTGGAATGAGTTCCTATTCACTATTCCAAGAATTGTATTTTCTGGTTTATTCTTTTCACTCATGATCTTTGTGCTTTTCTCTTGGACAGGAAAAGAGCTATTGTATTCTGTAGAACTGGTGTTTGATGGGTTAGCATTAGGAATCCTGGAAGTTTTCTTTTTATGGAAATGGCACTTTAAAAATACACTGGCATTTCATTGTTAAATCCATGTCATGTCTTTAAAAGCTGATGGCCGTTTACTATTCTTGGCTATTGTGACTTAAGTCTCTTTTAATTTACTACATCTGTACTAAGGTTCAAAACCTATGTTTTAAATGTCTATTCCTAAAGTGTGTTTTGAAGAAGGAAGTGGCAATCCATTCCAGTATTCCTGAGTGGGAAATCCCGTGGTCAGAGGGACCTGGCTGGCGACAGTCCATGGGGCCGCAAAATAGTTGGATACAACTTAGTGACTAAAAAGTGTGCTTATGGGCTAAACAGTCAAGCAGGTCTTTGGTAAAAGTTTAAAAAATTAATGCATATACTACATAATATAAATATATGTTTATGTGATATATTATGTGTTTTAAGTATATTCTAAAACAATATTATAAATGTTAGTAATAGTCAATTCAAAAATATATTGATGAACACATTCTTCTTCATTTGTTCTGTTTATACCTCTTGACATTGGCTGGTAAGATTTGTGCCATAAAACTTATTTAAATAGATAATGCTTTCTGACTGCCATTACATATTTGTAGAGAGCCTCTAAGTAACTTTTATAAGAATAAAAAGAAAGACCTTTCTGGTACCAGAATACATATATTTAAATAAGATGTTTATAAGATTAATGGCCTTTTTATTTTACTTCCTCACCTTCTCCCATGTCTGATCTATAAAGTAACCTAGCATCCAAACCCCAGAAAAGATGGTTTTCTTCGAGGCACTAGCCTATCATCTTCTCAGTCAGCTGCTTTCCGAATAATGTTGTTTTCCTTGCCTCAACACTTCGTCTCTCGGATCCATTGGCCTGTCATGAGGCAAGCAGATTGAGCTTGGACTTGGTGACAAAACCATAACTGTCTACAAAAGACTTAAAAAAGGCACAGTTAAATCTGATTACGTTGTAACTGACAAAGCAATTCAGTTACTCAGCAGCGATATATAATACTTTCATAAAATAAATAGAATTATGATTGATAATATTCTACCAGGACATATAAGATTATTAGAAAATCCATATAATCTCTAGGATATCTGTGTGATTTATAATATAACTTAAATTTATTACTCATTTGGCAATACTTCTTGTGATTTTATCAAAGGAACTTTATTATAACTTGATTTGGTAAGCCTTGATAAAGGAATACCATGAAATATTTTAAAATACAAGAAGGCCATAGGTCATTATAAAACTTAGCCAAAAGGACAATAAAATGATTTCAAAGGCAAATACAGATTACTTAAAAGGTAAATAAACTTAAAATATATTAGCAAAGGCAGTTTATCATTGAAAGGGGTGACTAGGCAGCTTTGATAAGGAGGCCAGAAGGTCCTAAGGAGGATGGGGAGGAAAAGGATAAGAAAGAAAGATAAACATTTTTCCAGCTTGAAATGTTTGTTATGATAAAGGTTAACCCCAAAACTAAGTCTATTATTTTAAGTCTATTTAAAGTTGTGGGCCTAGCAAAGCTTTTACATTGGAATGTCTCACCTATCCCTGAAGCCTGGAGTTAGCAATTCTTTCACCCTTTGTTCTGTTTATACCTCTTGACATTGGCTGGTAAGATTTGTGCCATAAAACTTATTTAAATAGATAATGCTTTCTGACTGCCATTACATATTTGTAGAGAGCCTCTAAGTAACTTTTATAAGAATAAAAAGAAAGACCTTTCTGGTACCAGAATACATATATTTAAATAAGATGTTTATAAGATTAATGGCCTTTTTATTTTACTTCCTCACCTTCTCCCATGTCTGATCTATAAAGTAACCTAGCATCCAAACCCCAGAAAAGATGGTTTTCTTCGAGGCACTAGCCTATCATCTTCTCAGTCAGCTGCTTTCCGAATAATGTTGTTTTCCTTGCCTCAACACTTCGTCTCTCGGATCCATTGGCCTGTCATGAGGCAAGCAGATTGAGCTTGGACTTGGTGACAAAACCATAACTGTCTACAAAAGACTTAAAAAAGGCACAGTTAAATCTGATTACGTTGTAACTGACAAAGCAATTCAGTTACTCAGCAGCGATATATAATACTTTCATAAAATAAATAGAATTATGATTGATAATATTCTACCAGGACATATAAGATTATTAGAAAATCCATATAATCTCTAGGATATCTGTGTGATTTATAATATAACTTAAATTTATTACTCATTTGGCAATACTTCTTGTGATTTTATCAAAGGAACTTTATTATAACTTGATTTGGTAAGCCTTGATAAAGGAATACCATGAAATATTTTAAAATACAAGAAGGCCATAGGTCATTATAAAACTTAGCCAAAAGGACAATAAAATGATTTCAAAGGCAAATACAGATTACTTAAAAGGTAAATAAACTTAAAATATATTAGCAAAGGCAGTTTATCATTGAAAGGGGTGACTAGGCAGCTTTGATAAGGAGGCCAGAAGGTCCTAAGGAGGATGGGGAGGAAAAGGATAAGAAAGAAAGATAAACATTTTTCCAGCTTGAAATGTTTGTTATGATAAAGGTTAACCCCAAAACTAAGTCTATTATTTTAAGTCTATTTAAAGTTGTGGGCCTAGCAAAGCTTTTACATTGGAATGTCTCACCTATCCCTGAAGCCTGGAGAGGATCCTCTAGCTAATCTCATGATAGTGTTGTGGGCCTGCAGGTACTTTACATCCTTAAGGTGTTCTTTTGATCTCTTGTTTTAATAACCAACTGGAAAATACAAATTGTCTTGCCTGAACTGGTTAAGTAGGTTCTCTTCTATCTCCCTTCCAGTGTCTGTCCTGGAAGTTCTCTGTCTCTATCCTCTTTTCTTTTTTTATTTTTATTTATTTTTTTTAACTTTTATTTTACTTTTAACTTTTCAGAGTTTTGTTGTTTACAGATATGTATGTTCCCAGATTAGTCATATGTATATTCCCCCCTTCCCACCCCTCCCGATCATCACACAGCTCCCCTGAAGGATCTCCTTTTCTCACAGAGCAATGACTATAGCTATTTTCTTCACTTATGATAGTACAGGCCTTCATGCTACCTCCTTTACGCCTCTTTTCTTAATGAACTGTTATTTCATGAAGCTCTGAGTGACCAAGGTCATTTTTTTTTTTAATCCCAATGTGAATTCTTTGTTGGAAATCAAGAATCCGACACCATTCACTGTAATCTGACTACTGTAATCTATCAGCATCTTCAGAACACTTGTCTGTTTTAACAGGAACAAAAGCCAAATTTTAGTTTTGCACCAGCTTTGTTTAAAGGTTCATTTGTTCAATTAAACTTGTTTTAAGCTTAGTCAATCCTGACTGATCATGTACAAAACCTCTTTGGGGTTCATTTTGCATAAAACTTTTACTGCTTATTTTAGCACAATTTTAATTTTTCAGTTGTAGAATATCTGGGAGACCTTAAAAAGTATATTTCTAAAGGTTTACTCAAAACCTCTTTTTTGTATTTTCTTTCCTCTAAAGTTTCTTTACATTGAGTTACTTCTGTTGATTAAAAAAGATGAACAACTTGAGAGTTGTGGGTTAAGTTTCATTTGGGGCATAATTAGGACCACAGCCTGGGAGGCAGCACCACACATAGCTCTGAGAGACTGCTCTGGAGAAGCAGGAGAAGAAAGCCAATATAAGGATTTTGGTGTGGGGGAGTTCAAATTCTATTAAAAGAAGGGTTTTCAAAGGGTTTTGTTTTTACAAATGGCTTATGTCTGTCATGAGGATGTGGTATCTTCATGAAGGAATTTAGTGCTTTTCTAGGTGTGAGGGGATGCAAGGATTGAGATAATAAAATCTGTTCCTAAAAGCCATTTACCTATTTAAAGACCTGCTCCACGGGATTCCACGGAGCATGGAGTGCCTTGTCACAGTCTGATTTCCTCCAGGGGGTGTTGAAAGTCAGCAGTTCCCAACACACAGGGTTCAATCTCTGCAGAGGCAGATGGCAAATGCCCTTGTTGTCCAATTTGTTGGCAATCAAATTGGTAAGAGCCAATTTGTAGTTGACACTTTTCTTACTGACAAGTTTGCTTTTTAGTCTATGCCACAACTAGACACAGTGAAAGTATTACACTTATTATTTAATGTTGATGACTGAAAACATACCTATTAGACCAGCTAACTTAACCTTAATACCAGTACCAATATAATATTGAACAGTTCCCTGTTCACATGAACCTGAAGTTTATTTATTTAGCTTAATCTCTCTTGTACATAGAATTGCTTGGTTTGTAAGTACTTACTTTTATTTAAGCCAATCAAATAGAGCTCTTTTACAATTCAGTCACAGCCATGTTAGCTAAAGACACATAGCAATATAAAATCCATCAATCTACAAAAGATGTTGGATTAAAAACTAGGTCTCTCACAGATGGAACAAGTCAGGCTCACTTGGCTAGGTGACTAAGTATTTGCAAAATAAAGCATTAGGATTTCTGTTTGCCTTGGGTAAGCCAATTTTTATTTCCCCCAATCTCATTCTAAAAAACAGCAGAAAGGAGATCAGATAGGCATTTCTCACTAGGAGGTCTTTATTTTCCTTCACAGGGGGAGCTCCCCAAAGTGGAGATGAAGTTGTCCACTATCAAATTTATCCAGGGCTCTTATAGGGGAAATTATAATTGGATGCCTCAGGTTCAGGGGAGCCTTGGGGCCTGTATATCTTCAGAGTGTTCCTCTCCCTCTATCATATGAGAGGCTCTTATCTTCCTTCTATTGTTTCTTAGTTTAGGAAAGTCTCTCTCATCCAACTCTGCTTCTCCTTGCAATGTACTTTTCACTGTACCTTCTTCAGAGGTGGTTTTGAAAGTGTTCTACCACATGGCTGGGGCTTAACCCTAGCGAAAACCCTGTTTGGGACTTGAATGCACATGGCCGGGGCTGGAAGCCAGCCAAAACCCTGCTTGAGACTTTAACCAATGTGGCTGGGACTGGAACCCAGCCAAAACCCTGCTTGGGACTTGAACCCACGTGGCTGGCACTAGAACCCAGCCAAAACTCTAATAATCAAAATCACTCACCCAACGTCTGGATTCACTGAGGCTCAGGTTCTTCATGTCTCTTTACAGAGAATTCCGCGAGAGACATTGTGATAGGCAAGAAATAGATTTATTCAGATTCAGAGAAAGCACACTCCACAGACAGAGTGTGGGCCATTGTAGAGCAAATCCAGTGGCCCCGAAAACATGGTGTTCTTTGTTTTATGGGCTGGGTAATTCCATATGCTAATGAGTAGGATTATTCCAACTCTTTCAGGGAAGGGGTAGAAGGGTCATGGCACCTCTGGGTGTGGCATTTATCTTGCTGAGTGAGGATCAATGTCTGGTCTGCCATCTTGGACCCATTTGATTCTAATGGGTTTATGCTGTGTCCTTGGGCTATGTCATTCTTTTCAAAAATTGTGCCCTGCCCCTTCCATCAATCTACAAAAGATGTTGGATTAAAAACTAGGTCTCTCACAGATGGAACAAGTCAGGCTCACTTGGCTAGGTGACTAAGTATTTGCAAAATAAAGCATTAGGATTTCTGTTTGCCTTGGGTAAGCCAATTTTTATTTCCCCCAATCTCATTCTAAAAAACAGCAGAAAGGAGATCAGATAGGCATTTCTCACTAGGAGGTCTTTATTTTCCTTCACAGGGGGAGCTCCCCAAAGTGGAGATGAAGTTGTCCACTATCAAATTTATCCAGGGCTCTTATAGGGGAAATTATAATTGGATGCCTCAGGTTCAGGGGAGCCTTGGGGCCTGTATATCTTCAGAGTGTTCCTCTCCCTCTATCATATGAGAGGCTCTTATCTTCCTTCTATTGTTTCTTAGTTTAGGAAAGTCTCTCTCATCCAACTCTGCTTCTCCTTGCAATGTACTTTTCACTGTACCTTCTTCAGAGGTGGTTTTGAAAGTGTTCTACCACATGGCTGGGGCTTAACCCTAGCGAAAACCCTGTTTGGGACTTGAATGCACATGGCCGGGGCTGGAAGCCAGCCAAAACCCTGCTTGAGACTTTAACCAATGTGGCTGGGACTGGAACCCAGCCAAAACCCTGCTTGGGACTTGAACCCACGTGGCTGGCACTAGAACCCAGCCAAAACTCTAATAATCAAAATCACTCACCCAACGTCTGGATTCACTGAGGCTCAGGTTCTTCATGTCTCTTTACAGAGAATTCCGCGAGAGACATTGTGATAGGCAAGAAATAGATTTATTCAGATTCAGAGAAAGCACACTCCACAGACAGAGTGTGGGCCATTGTAGAGCAAATCCAGTGGCCCCGAAAACATGGTGTTCTTTGTTTTTATGGGCTGGGTAATTCCATATGCTAATGAGTAGGATTATTCCAACTCTTTCAGGGAAGGGGTAGAAGGGTCATGGCACCTCTGGGTGTGGCATTTATCTTGCTGAGTGAGGATCAATGTCTGGTCTGCCATCTTGGACCCATTTGATTCTAATGGGTTTATGCTGTGTCCTTGGGCTATGTCATTCTTTTCAAAAATTGTGCCCTGCCCCTTTCCCTAGCCCTTACAGCTTAACCTTCTTTAGGTCCTTCCCCTTCAATGTTGCTGCTGGAAGAGCTCTCTTCTATTTTTCACTTTCTTGCTTCTGTTACTGTTCCCTTTTGTTCAATACTTTAAAAGCAACAACTACTCATTGAGAAGGGAGTCTGATTCCCCTTGGGTTTCCTTGTAGATCGCTGAATCATAAGGTGGTAGTCCTCTGATTTCTTTTTCTTCTGCTGTAATAGCATAAATGTGTCTATATAGATAATTTAATCCCTCTTCCCTGCATTTTGTAGAACATTTCTAACTTTGAGACTGTGTAATTATTGAGTGAGCCATTCAGGGGCCATCACTTTTCTAATTCTAATATATTGAATCCCACACCTTATTACAATAATATACCATATCTTTCTTAGTCATGGGTTCATGGCTATATTTTGCCCATTTATCTAATATATGCCCAAAGGGCTCTCTTTTGGGATAGATGGAGTACTCCCCATTTCTATAAGTTTGATAATACTGAAACACAAATGACATAGTCATATTTAAACAAAAAATGGCACAAATTGCATTGATGCACAGATGAGCTCGCTCCCAACTCAGATCAATAAATTTATCCTATAAAATAAATGAACTCATTCCAACTAGGCAGTCTGCTCCTCAAAACTAGCTCCCCAATGAACCAGTTTCAATTGAACTGGTTCCCAGTTTAGGTAAATAGACTTGATCTTACAAAACAAGTGAACTAATTCCAACTAGGTAGCTTGCCCCACAAGAACTAGCAGGGGGGGATAAGTTCCTGATGTGCACACTGGAATGATCTACCTACAAAAATTGAAGCCATTGACTCATAACACGAAAGAGCACAGAAAAGGTATTCAGTGTAACTTATTACTAGAGAAATGCAAATGAAAACCACAATGAGATATCACCTCACACCAGTCAGAGTGGTCATCATCAAAAAATCTACAGATAATAAATGCTGGAGAGGGTGCAGAGAAAAGGGAACGGTCTTATATTGCTGGTGGGAATGTAAATTGATACAACCACTATGGAAGACAGTATGGAGATTCCTCAAAAAACTAAGAATAGAAGCACCATATGATCCAGCAATCTCACTATTAGACTTATACCCTGGTGAAATCAAAATTGAAAGAGACACCTGTACCCCAATGTTCATTGTAGTACTCTATACAATAACTAGAACATGGAAACAACCTAGATGTCCATCTATGAATGAATGGATAAAGAAGCTGTGTTACATATATACAGTGCAATATTAATCAACTGTAAAAAGAATGAAGAAGAAGCAGTCCAAATGAGGTGGATGAATCTTGAACCTATTATACAAAGTGAAGTAAGTCAAAAAGAGGACAAATACAGTATACTAACACATATATATGTTACCTCGTAAGAAGGTACTGATAAATACACACACAGAACAGTGATGGACAAACTGATGTAGAGAACAGACTTATGGACATTGTGAGGAGGGAAGAGTGGATGAGAGGTTTGGACAGAGTATCATGGAAACCTACACTATCATATGTAAAATGGATAACCATTGTGAGTGCCTTGTGAAACTAAGAGATCTTAATTGGGGGCTATGCAACAACCTGGAGGGGAGCGAGAGGGGGTGGTGGGAGGAGGGCCAAGGGCGAGGGGTCAGGGATATACCTATGACGGATTTGGGCTTATATGGAACTGTAAACAGAAAAACTTGGTAAAAGCAAGAAAAACAAAAGAGCACAGAAAATCACAAACAAACTAGCTATCGAATTGGTTAGACTTACCCTACAAATCAAGTTGGTTTCTTGTCTCAACTGCCAAGTGCTGGGGTAGCCAGTGCTATATCCAGGAAACCTTGAAGGGAAGATACTCAGGAGAAATAGTCCTCACAGTTGCTTAGGGTCTTGTCTCAATACTCCCTAATCTGGTCTGGCTAGCCACAAGCAGCAGCAGGTTCCTGACTGGCTCACCAGATTTGTTACTGAGTCCAAGCTCATTCTGCCTGCTGCAATAAGTAGGTCAATAAATCCAAGAGATGAGATGTTGAGGCAAGGAATATGACTTTATTTGGACAGCCAGCTGATTGAAAAGATGGCGGTCTCACATCTCAAAATAACCATCTTGTTGCGGCCTGGATGCCAGGTTCTTTTATGGATCAGAGATAGGGGGTGTTAGGAAACAAAATGAGAATACCATTTAATTCTTGTAAATGTCTCCTAGAATAGGAAGCCTCAGACAGAGTGATGTGCTAGTTTCACTTCCGCACAGCCATTTCATAGATGGTGTGAAATGGAATGTCTCCTGCCACATCAATAAACAAGCTATCTGTGATTCTGTCTCCCCCAATTGTTAATTTCTGAACCATCTGGCAAGCAGCAGATGGGCAGCGTCATTCTTCACACAGGAACATAAGGATGCCACAGTCCTTCATAGTCAAAAAGAGGACAAATACAGTATACTAACACATATATATGTTACCTCGTAAGAAGGTACTGATAAATACACACACAGAACAGTGATGGACAAACTGATGTAGAGAACAGACTTATGGACATTGTGAGGAGGGAAGAGTGGATGAGAGGTTTGGACAGAGTATCATGGAAACCTACACTATCATATGTAAAATGGATAACCATTGTGAGTGCCTTGTGAAACTAAGAGATCTTAATTGGGGGCTATGCAACAACCTGGAGGGGAGCGAGAGGGGGTGGTGGGAGGAGGGCCAAGGGCGAGGGGTCAGGGATATACCTATGACGGATTTGGGCTTATATGGAACTGTAAACAGAAAAACTTGGTAAAAGCAAGAAAAACAAAAGAGCACAGAAAATCACAAACAAACTAGCTATCGAATTGGTTAGACTTACCCTACAAATCAAGTTGGTTTCTTGTCTCAACTGCCAAGTGCTGGGGTAGCCAGTGCTATATCCAGGAAACCTTGAAGGGAAGATACTCAGGAGAAATAGTCCTCACAGTTGCTTAGGGTCTTGTCTCAATACTCCCTAATCTGGTCTGGCTAGCCACAAGCAGCAGCAGGTTCCTGACTGGCTCACCAGATTTGTTACTGAGTCCAAGCTCATTCTGCCTGCTGCAATAAGTAGGTCAATAAATCCAAGAGATGAGATGTTGAGGCAAGGAATATGACTTTATTTGGACAGCCAGCTGATTGAAAAGATGGCGGTCTCACATCTCAAAATAACCATCTTGTTGCGGCCTGGATGCCAGGTTCTTTTATGGATCAGAGATAGGGGGTGTTAGGAAACAAAATGAGAATACCATTTAATTCTTGTAAATGTCTCCTAGAATAGGAAGCCTCAGACAGAGTGATGTGCTAGTTTCACTTCCGCACAGCCATTTCATAGATGGTGTGAAATGGAATGTCTCCTGCCACATCAATAAACAAGCTATCTGTGATTCTGTCTCCCCCAATTGTTAATTTCTGAACCATCTGGCAAGCAGCAGATGGGCAGCGTCATTCTTCACACAGGGAACATAAGGATGCCACAGTCCTTCACAGGTGGGCAGGGTAAGGCTATCTCCTTGTGAGCTAAACAAAGTCACTTTAGTTTAAGGGTCAGGCAGAGCAGGGGCAAGGTTCCCTGAGGCAAGCCATTATGTATGCTAAAATGAGAAAAGCTGCAAAAAAAGCACAGCAAAAACAAATAGAAAAAAAAAAGAAGCAAGAAAACAAACAAAAAAACAAGAATTAAAGTCACAGAAACAGATCCAGTATAGAGTCAAAAGTAATCCTTTCCAGTTATACCTCTTTCATTTAAAATGATGTTTCTAATTACACTGGACTCACTTGGACTTTCCAGATAATCTCCTCATCTCAAAATTCTTCTTTAAGTCACACCTCACAGTGCCTTTTGCCATGTAAGATAACACATTCACAGGTTCTGGGGATTAGGCTCTGGAGATCTTTGCTGGGGAGAGGGATGTTATTCAGTCTTCCCCACCAGGATACTTATCCCACCTTGTCTGATAGATAGTTTCCTGTGTGTTTTTCTACCTACTTCATTGAAAGCAGAAAGTGAGTCTCAGTACAAGGGACTCTATTCAATACTCTGTAATGACCTATACAGGAAAATAATCTAAAAAAGAGTGGATGCATATATATGCATAACTGAAACACTTTGCTGTATAGTAGAAACTAAATTCAGCATTGTTATTCAACTATGCTCTGATAATAAAATTTTGAAATGAGAATGGAATATGAAAAGCAAATAAACAGAACAGTGTATTTGATAGATGCTGAATGAATGAAGCGACAAGATGGGTCTGATGCATCAAATTAATTTTGATAATTTTATGCATTGAAATAGTCACCAATCAGTTGATCAATGGACCAATAGAGCAGATTTTGGAGCAATATTCATCAATTGCCAATCAAATGTAGACTTAAGATTTCTGCCATGGTCTGTTCAATTTGACTATACCTGTGTCTTGCAAGGGGATCAAACCAGTCAACCCTAAAGGAAATCAGCCCTGGATATTCATTGGAGGGACTGATGCTGAACCTGAAGCTCCAGTATTTTGGCTACCTGAGGTAAACAGATGAATCCTTCCTCTGATGCTAGGAAAGACTGAAGGCAAATAGAGAAGGGATGCAGCAGAGAACAAGATGGTTAGTTAACATCACCAACTCAATAAACATGAGCTTGAGCCAACTCTGGGAGTTAGTGAAGACTGGAGCACTACAGCCCAAGGGGGTGCAAAGAGTCAGACATGACTTAGCAACTGACCAACAGCAAATGCGTCCTGAGCTAATGTAGGCATGGAAGCCATAGCCTCTTTGCCCATTTCTCTCCAGAAATTAAGTCAAGAACAAAGAGGATGGAGGAATGTCTTCTGATGCATTCTACAATACCACCAGAATATTTAACAATTAATACTTTGTTGATGAAGGAAGTTAGTGTATCAAAATTTGTGTGATTACTTTATCAAGCCTTTATGTCAGAGGGAATAATATAAGTTTTAAAAAAAGACAATCTGGATAGAATGTATCCAGTTTTTTTCATTATATTCACAACATTTAAACACATACAAACATGGAAAGGATCCTATAAAAGACCCTATGTACTCATCACTCAGCTTAGACAACTGTCTTCACATGTGCTGCTCCATGTGCTTGTTTCTCCTCCTACACCCCACTACTCACTATTTTCTAACAAATCCCAGAATTGTATCAATTTACCCATACATTTAATTATTTATAAACACATTTGGGAAGATTTGCTAATGAATTTCCTCTTATTCATGCTGGTTTCCTGCATGTTTTGGCTCTCTATCATATTGCTGACATTTACTATTCTTATCACCTTATGTGGAATTTTGCACTAAAAGACAAAGCATGTAAGTAAAAATAGAAAAGGCCAAGTTGGCCAGCCTTATTTACTTTTTCTATTATTTTCATTCATATTTTAGGAAGTAGATTACAAAGTGAAATGTATATTTCCATATGATATTGCGTTGTGTAAAAGCAATATTTTTATTTTTACTTTAAGGAGCACTCTTAGCCACAGTGGAAATATACGTGAGAATTGAAGCTCTGCTTGCTTCATTTCATTACTTAAAGAATGTTAAGGTAAGACAAAATAATCCAGTTTAAGACACATAAACGGCTCCCAGGATTAGGGGATATTCTGAGGTAAAATTTCTCATAGGAAGAATTAGGTAATGTCAGACTTAGAAGTGAGAAATAAGATGTTGTTGAATGTGAAAGTTTGGTCAGAAAATATAAAGCTATATAAAATGTGGTTTCATAAAGTATGAAAACATGAAATGTTCCTTATGGACTCTAAAATACTGTCTTTTCATGTGTATCTGTATGCAGCGATTATAAATGACCTTCCTCAATATATGAAATATATCAGTAAAAGGACCCATCATCAGGGCTGGCTGAATTGGAGAAGGAGGGTGGTGACTGTTGAAAGTTAGCTCTGTCTTTCTGCCATTTCTTTTGTGTTATTGTCTGGTATTAATAGTACCAACCCGAGCTAATTTATCCATTCAGTGAATATGAGTCACATTATTTTATTCATAAGGATTTTAATTAAATATTTGGAGGAATAAGTAAAGTCAATTTGTAGTTTTTCAAATCTAACTCTAGCATTCTAAAATTCATCAAGCTTAAAATTTCTGTTAAATTACTGTTCCAAAGCAGAAAGTTTCTCTGTACCTATTCCATTCATAGACTAGTAATGCATTTTATCTGAATATAATATTTAATCTAATGTAGTGATCTAATTCAGCTCCATGTTTGGACCTCTATACACTCTTCTCCATAGTTTGCACCAACTTACATTCCCATCAACAGTTAAAAATGTTCCCTTGTCTCTAAATCCTCTGCAGCATTTCTTATAGACATTGTAATATGAGGATTCAGCTTTTAAACCCTAATGTTCAGCTGCTCAAAGAATTCATTCAGAGTCGTAACAATAACATTTAGATGCCATCAGTCTACTGTGTTGTGACCTTTTGAGAAGTGTAACTGCATTGTGTATAGTTGTTTCCACTTTCCAATATGTCATTTTACTATTGTTACTAATCGCACTTGTTTTTTAAGGACTTTAAATTTCAAATTGCCATAAATGAAGAACTGGGTTTTCTTTGCTTGGAGTTGTAACAATCATGGGAGCACTCTTAATAAACGGGCTCCCAGAATGTTAAGGTAAGACAAAATAATCCAGTTTAAGACACATAAACGGCTCCCAGGATTAGGATATTCTGAGGTAAAATTTCTCATAGGAAGAATTAGGTAATGTCAGACTTAGAAGTGAGAAATAAGATGTTGTTGAATGTGAAAGTTTGGTCAGAAAATATAAAGCTATATAAAATGTGGTTTCATAAAGTATGAAAACATGAAATGTTCCTTATGGACTCTAAAATACTGTCTTTTCATGTGTATCTGTATGCAGCGATTATAAATGACCTTCCTCAATATATGAAATATATCAGTAAAAGGACCCATCATCAGGGCTGGCTGAATTGGAGAAGGAGGGTGGTGACTGTTGAAAGTTAGCTCTGTCTTTCTGCCATTTCTTTTGTGTTATTGTCTGGTATTAATAGTACCAACCCGAGCTAATTTATCCATTCAGTGAATATGAGTCACATTATTTTATTCATAAGGATTTTAATTAAATATTTGGAGGAATAAGTAAAGTCAATTTGTAGTTTTTCAAATCTAACTCTAGCATTCTAAAATTCATCAAGCTTAAAATTTCTGTTAAATTACTGTTCCAAAGCAGAAAGTTTCTCTGTACCTATTCCATTCATAGACTAGTAATGCATTTTATCTGAATATAATATTTAATCTAATGTAGTGATCTAATTCAGCTCCATGTTTGGACCTCTATACACTCTTCTCCATAGTGGTTGCACCAACTTACATTCCCATCAACAGTTAAAAATGTTCCCTTGTCTCTAAATCCTCTGCAGCATTTCTTATAGACATTGTAATATGAGGATTCAGCTTTTAAACCCTAATGTTCAGCTGCTCAAAGAATTCATTCAGAGTCGTAACAATAACATTTAGATGCCATCAGTCTACTGTGTTGTGACCTTTTGAGAAGTGTAACTGCATTGTGTATAGTTGTTTCCACTTTCCAATATGTCATTTTACTATTGTTACTAATCGCACTTGTTTTTTAAGGACTTTAAATTTCAAATTGCCATAAATGAAGAACTGGGTTTTCTTTGCTTGGAGTTGTAACAATCAGTTGCCCATGAAGCCAAATAAAAAGAAATTACCATCAATGAAACAACATAGTAAATATCTTCATTATTTTTGGCTACACTTTTCTCAAGTTGGAATTGACAGAACATTAAGCAAAGTAAAAATATATATGTTGGCCCACATACAGGGACGTGCCCATTTTTGCAAGGTCAGTTGGCTACTGCTCACATTTTAATGTCAGTGAAAATTAGGCTCGAATTTCACCTGATTTAAGCTAGAGAGAGTAAACTAAAGAATGGAATGGATAAAAGAGGATTTTGAGATATGCAGGTTTTGGGGTGAACTTAATGAGCCAACTTTGAAGGGCAGAGAATGACAGAAACTAGTTTTTACTTATCTTGGGTTTTATTCATTCATTGTAACTTCATATATAAAATTTTTAAAAATCAAAGTATATTGTAATTTTGGTCCATTTTTTTGTCCCTCTCTCTTTGAATTAGAAAGTACCTGGGGTCTATACTGGATTTCTGTGTGAAGTTAGCAAATTAATATAGCAGTGAGAAATGACACTTTATTAAAATTAAAATCTTCTGCTTTGTGAAGGACACTTTTAAAATAAAGAAAAAGTTAGTCATTGATTGGGAGAAAACCTTTATAAAAGAGATATCTGCTAATGATCTGGTGTCCAAAATTTAGAGATACCTAAAATCTCATCAGTAAGAAAAACAGTTTCATTTAAAAACACTAGCAGAAGATCTGATCAGACATTTCACCAAAGAAAATAAATATATGAGATGATTACCATATGTCATTTAGGGAACTGTAAATTGATATGAGATATCACTACCTATTAGGAAATATGAGAGACCACTACATATTTGGAAATAGCCAAAATTTAAAAAACTGACAACACCCAGTGCTGGTGAGAATGTAGATCCACAGAAAATCTAGTTCATTAATAACAGTAATACAAAATGGTAGTCTCTTTGGGAGGCAGTTTGGTAGTTTCTTACTAAACAATATACTCTTATCATACGTGTGTGCGTACTCAGTCACTCAGTGATGGCCGACTTTTTGTGACTCCATGATCTGTAGCCCACCATCCTCCTCTGTCCATGGAATTTTCCAGGGATTCTGGAAAATTTCTTCCTCTAGGGGACCTTCCCAATCCAGGGATCGAATCCATGTCTCTCACATCAGCAGGTGGATTCTTTACCATGGTGCCCCGTGGGAAACCCACTCTTAACATATGATTCAGCAATCGTGTTCCTTGGTACTTAACTAAAAAGGAGTTGAAAATTTATATCCATGTAAAAACCTGTATGTTTTGATTTTTAATAGCAGCTTTATTCATTTCACCTGATTTAAGCTAGAGAGTAAACTAAAGAATGGAATGGATAAAGAGGATTTTGAGATATGCAGGTTTTGGGGTGAACTTAATGAGCCAACTTTGAAGGGCAGAGAATGACAGAAACTAGTTTTTACTTATCTTGGGTTTTATTCATTCATTGTAACTTCATATATAAAATTTTTAAAAATCAAAGTATATTGTAATTTTGGTCCATTTTTTTGTCCCTCTCTCTTTGAATTAGAAAGTACCTGGGGTCTATACTGGATTTCTGTGTGAAGTTAGCAAATTAATATAGCAGTGAGAAATGACACTTTATTAAAATTAAAATCTTCTGCTTTGTGAAGGACACTTTTAAAATAAAGAAAAAGTTAGTCATTGATTGGGAGAAAACCTTTATAAAAGAGATATCTGCTAATGATCTGGTGTCCAAAATTTAGAGATACCTAAAATCTCATCAGTAAGAAAAACAGTTTCATTTAAAAACACTAGCAGAAGATCTGATCAGACATTTCACCAAAGAAAATAAATATATGAGATGATTACCATATGTCATTTAGGGAACTGTAAATTGATATGAGATATCACTACCTATTAGGAAATATGAGAGACCACTACATATTTGGAAATAGCCAAAATTTAAAAAACTGACAACACCCAGTGCTGGTGAGAATGTAGATCCACAGAAAATCTAGTTCATTAATAACAGTAATACAAAATGGTAGTCTCTTTGGGAGGCAGTTTGGTAGTTTCTTACTAAACAATATACTCTTATCATACGTGTGTGCGTACTCAGTCACTCAGTGATGGCCGACTTTTTGTGACTCCATGATCTGTAGCCCACCATCCTCCTCTGTCCATGGAATTTTCCAGGGATTCTGGAAAATTTCTTCCTCTAGGGGACCTTCCCAATCCAGGGATCGAATCCATGTCTCTCACATCAGCAGGTGGATTCTTTACCATGGTGCCCCGTGGGAAACCCACTCTTAACATATGATTCAGCAATCGTGTTCCTTGGTACTTAACTAAAAAGGAGTTGAAAATTTATATCCATGTAAAAACCTGTATGTGGATTTTTATAGCAGCTTTATTCATAATTACTAAAACTTGGAGGCAACCAAGGTGTTTTCATTGGGTAATTGCAATAATAAAGCTGAGTTACATCTAGACAGTAGAATATTATTTAGTTATAAAATGAGATATCTAGCCACAAAGACATAGAGGGTCCTTAAATGCATGTGTGTATACATGCTAGGTCACTTCAGCCATGCCCAACTCTGTGACCTTGTGGACCATAGCCTGCCAGGCTCCTCTGTCCATGGGATTCTCCAGACAAGTTTATTGGAATGGAGTTGCCATGCTCTCCTCCAGAGTACTTTCCTGCCCAGGGATCAAACCTGCATCTCTTGTGTCTCCTGCTTTGGCAAGTAGGTTCTTTACCACTAGTACTACCTGGGAAGCCCTTAAATGCATATTGGTATGTAAAATAAGTTAGTCTAAAAATACTACATGACAACTCTGACGTTCTGGAAAAGAAAAAACTATGGAAACAGAGGAAGTATCAGTAATTTCTAGGGGTTCAAGGGGAGGGAGGGATGAATAAGCAGAGTACCGAGGATTTTAGGGCATTGACACTCCTCTGTATGACACTGCAATGGTAGATACATGATATTCATAATGTATAATTAAACCCATAGAATGCAAAACACAAATAATGAACCCTGATGTAAACTTTAGACTTTAGCTAGTAATTATGTGTTAATAATGTATCAATTATAAGAAATGTATCATACTAATGCAACACGTTAATAACAGTGGAAACTGTGTGAGTGAGTACATGTGTTGTATATGTGTATGTTTAGGTGGAGAGTAGATGGGAAACTGCACTTCCTACTTAATTTCCTATAAACTTAGAAAGAAGAGTGTGAAATTACTTTTCTTCTAAAGATGCATTATGATTTTTTTGAATATTATGCTTTGTTTCCTTTTTAAAACAATTTTACTGAAATAAAATTAATATACTAAGAACTACACATATTTAGTATATACATTTTGGTGAGCTTGCTTTTGTTGCTGTTTAGTTGGTAAGTTGTGTCTGACTCTTTGTGACCCCATGGACTACAGCACACCAGCCTTTGCTGTCCTTCACTGTATCCCAGAGTTTGCTCAAACTCATGTCCATTGAGTTGGAGATGCAATCCAATCATGCCAACCTCTGTCACCCTGCTTCTCCTCCTGCCCTGTATCTTTCTAAGCATCAGGGACTTTTCTAATGAGTTGGCTCTTCACATCAGGTGGCCAAAGTATTGGAACTTCAGCATCAGTCCTCCAGTGAATATTCAGAGTTGAATTCCTTTAGGATTGACTAGTTTCATTGCCTCGCAGTCCAAGGAACTTTCAAGAGTCTTCTCCAGCACCACAATTTGAAAGCATCAGTTCTTTAGCACTTGGCCTTCTTTATGGTCCAACTCTCACATCTATACATGACCACTGGAAAGACCATAGCTTTTACTATACGGACCCATGGTGAGTTTGGACCCATGCAAAAACTTGTGATATCATCACCATGATCAGGATAATAGACATCCAGCACTTCCCAACTTCTTTGTGTCCCATTTTTATCCCTTTGTGGATAGAACACAACATGAGACTTACCTGCCCTTTTAATAAATTTTGAAATGCATAGTCATACAACTAACAATTATAGGCACACTGTTGTATAGGAGATCTCCAGAACTAATCCATCTGGTATAACTATATGGACAAATCCTCATTTAATATCCAAAATACATAAGATTTTCAATGTCTTCCTTTGGAATGGGAGAAAATATTTGGAAATCATATGTCTGATATGCATGTAGAGTAACAAAATACTTTGAGGACCAGTTCTGGTTCAGCTAAATTGCCATTTCAAATCAATTTCCTGGTTTCACAAATTTTTTCAATTTTTAAAAGGTTCTGCAACACGTTAATAACAGTGGAAACTGTGTGAGTGAGTACATGTGTTGTATATGTGTATGTTTAGGTGGAGAGTAGATGGGAAACTGCACTTCCTACTTAATTTCCTATAAACTTAGAAAGAAGAGTGTGAAATTACTTTTCTTCTAAAGATGCATTATGATTTTTTTGAATATTATGCTTTGTTTCCTTTTTAAAACAATTTTACTGAAATAAAATTAATATACTAAGAACTACACATATTTAGTATATACATTTTGGTGAGCTTGCTTTTGTTGCTGTTTAGTTGGTAAGTTGTGTCTGACTCTTTGTGACCCCATGGACTACAGCACACCAGCCTTTGCTGTCCTTCACTGTATCCCAGAGTTTGCTCAAACTCATGTCCATTGAGTTGGAGATGCAATCCAATCATGCCAACCTCTGTCACCCTGCTTCTCCTCCTGCCCTGTATCTTTCTAAGCATCAGGGACTTTTCTAATGAGTTGGCTCTTCACATCAGGTGGCCAAAGTATTGGAACTTCAGCATCAGTCCTCCAGTGAATATTCAGAGTTGAATTCCTTTAGGATTGACTAGTTTCATTGCCTCGCAGTCCAAGGAACTTTCAAGAGTCTTCTCCAGCACCACAATTTGAAAGCATCAGTTCTTTAGCACTTGGCCTTCTTTATGGTCCAACTCTCACATCTATACATGACCACTGGAAAGACCATAGCTTTTACTATACGGACCCATGGTGAGTTTGGACCCATGCAAAAACTTGTGATATCATCACCATGATCAGGATAATAGACATCCAGCACTTCCCAACTTCTTTGTGTCCCATTTTTATCCCTTTGTGGATAGAACACAACATGAGACTTACCTGCCCTTTTAATAAATTTTGAAATGCATAGTCATACAACTAACAATTATAGGCACACTGTTGTATAGGAGATCTCCAGAACTAATCCATCTGGTATAACTATATGGACAAATCCTCATTTAATATCCAAAATACATAAGATTTTCAATGTCTTCCTTTGGAATGGGAGAAAATATTTGGAAATCATATGTCTGATATGCATGTAGAGTAACAAAATACTTTGAGGACCAGTTCTGGTTCAGCTAAATTGCCATTTCAAATCAATTTCCTGGTTTCACTTTAATTAAGTTTGATTCATCACATGCAGTTTCCACCATATGCACTTTGCAATGAACCAGACTAAATTCTGAAAGCAGCCAGCACATTTCAGATGTTATAGTTCAAGATCAGTAGAAACGTTTTCCCTTTTTGTAAAAGTTTCACATGTCTGAATGCACTTCGTGTAATTAGCCAAATGTTTGGAAATTATCATCTAACTTTTACTCATTTTAATGAAATTTAAAAATTCAAAGAATCTACTTTTGTATGTGTTCTCAATCTTCTTACATTTTTCTTAGCAATTCTTAGATTTTTCCTGATAATTTTCTTTTTAAAATCAATATCCAGGCTTCTAGATTTGTTACTAATTGAGTTGAACCTGCCTAAAACATGAGAATTTCAGAAATTTTAATCTATAATCTTATAATTTACATCATTAATTATCAAAAATTAATAATAAATTTGTAAGATGTTATAACACCAGTATGTTTTTCTTTTTAGCATAGGGCAGGTGGTTTATAGTAAACGTATGGTTATTGTGAGTTATGTATATGTTGCTGTTCTCTGAAGAATGTCATGTTGCTTTAAATTTTTTTTAAAAAATAATTTCATGTATTTATTTTTGCTGAGTCTTTTTGCTCTGTGGGCTTTTCTTTAGTTGCAGAGAGCTACTCTCCAACTGGCAGAGTGCAGGTTTCCATTGCAGTGGTTTCTCCTGTTGCAGAGCATGAGCTCTAAGGCATGGAAACATTAGTAGCGGTGGCAAGTGGGGTCAGTAGTTGCAGCTTGTGGGCTGTAGCAGGCACAGTGGGTTCTTTGTGTCCCATTTATCCCTTTGTGGATAGAACACAACATGAGACTTACCTGCCCTCTTAATAAATTTTGAAATGCATAGTCATACAACTAACAATTATAGGCACACTGTTGTATAGGAGATCTCCAGAACTAATCCATCTGGTATAACTATATGGACAAATCCTCATTTAATATCCAAAATACATAAGATTTTCAATGTCTTCCTTTGGAATGGGAGAAAATATTTGGAAATCATATGTCTGATATGCATGTAGAGTAACAAAATACTTTGAGGACCAGTTCTGGTTCAGCTAAATTGCCATTTCAAATCAATTTCCTGGTTTCACTTTAATTAAGTTTGATTCATCACATGCAGTTTCCACCATATGCACTTTGCAATGAACCAGACTAAATTCTGAAAGCAGCCAGCACATTTCAGATGTTATAGTTCAAGATCAGTAGAAACGTTTTCCCTTTTTGTAAAAGTTTCACATGTCTGAATGCACTTCGTGTAATTAGCCAAATGTTTGGAAATTATCATCTAACTTTTACTCATTTTAATGAAATTTAAAAATTCAAAGAATCTACTTTTGTATGTGTTCTCAATCTTCTTACATTTTTCTTAGCAATTCTTAGATTTTTCCTGATAATTTTCTTTTTAAAATCAATATCCAGGCTTCTAGATTTGTTACTAATTGAGTTGAACCTGCCTAAAACATGAGAATTTCAGAAATTTTAATCTATAATCTTATAATTTACATCATTAATTATCAAAAATTAATAATAAATTTGTAAGATGTTATAACACCAGTATGTTTTTCTTTTTAGCATAGGGCAGGTGGTTTATAGTAAACGTATGGTTATTGTGAGTTATGTATATGTTGCTGTTCTCTGAAGAATGTCATGTTGCTTTAAATTTTTTTTAAAAAATAATTTCATGTATTTATTTTTGCTGAGTCTTTTTGCTCTGTGGGCTTTTCTTTAGTTGCAGAGAGCTACTCTCCAACTGGCAGAGTGCAGGTTTCCATTGCAGTGGTTTCTCCTGTTGCAGAGCATGAGCTCTAAGGCATGGAAACATTAGTAGCGGTGGCAAGTGGGGTCAGTAGTTGCAGCTTGTGGGCTGTAGAGCACAGGCTCAATGGTTGTTGCACATGGGCTTCGTTGTTTTGTTGCATGTGGGTTCTTCCCAGACAACGGATTGAATCTGTGTCGCCTGAATTGGTAGGCGAATTCTTTACCACTGAGCCAGCAAGGGAGCCCTACATTCTTCCTTTTTTTTTTTTTTTTTTTCTAATTTGTTTATTATTATTATTTTTTAAACTTTTATTTTACTTTTAACTTTTACAGAATTTTGTTGTTTACAGATATGTTTGTTCCCAGATTAGTCATATTTATATCCCCCACCCTCCTCTCTAATTTATTTTTAAAATTAAAGTACAAATGATACATCCCAGGTGACGTCAATGGTAAAGAAACCGCCTGCTAATACAGGAGACGTAAGAGATGGGGGTTCGATTCCTGGATCAGGAAGATTCCCTGGAGAAGGAAATGGCAACTCATTGCAGTATTCTTGCCTGGCGAATCCCATGGACAAAGCGGGCTACAGTCTATGGGGTCACAGAGAGTTGGACACGGCTGAGGAATTGAGCACGCATGGTTGATTTACAATGTTTTTTAAATTTCTGCAGTACAGCAAAGTGACTCAGTTATGCACATACATTCTTTCTTATATTCTTTTCCATTATGTTATTCACTTAGTCATGTCATGTCCAATTCTTTGTGACCCCATGGACTGCAGCCTGCCAGGTTCCTCTGTCCATGGAAGTCTCTAGGTAGGAATACTGGGTAGCCATGCCCTTATCCAGGGATCTTCCAGATCCAGGAATCAAACCAGGTCTTTTGCATTGATAATAAATTTGTAAGATGAAAATTGTTTTTCTTTTAGCATAGGGCAGGTGGTTTATAGTAAACGTATGGTTATTGTGAGTTATGTATATGTTGCTGTTCTCTGAAGAATGTCATGTTGCTTTAAATTTTTTTTAAAAAATAATTTCATGTATTTATTTTTGCTGAGTCTTTTTGCTCTGTGGGCTTTTCTTTAGTTGCAGAGAGCTACTCTCCAACTGGCAGAGTGCAGGTTTCCATTGCAGTGGTTTCTCCTGTTGCAGAGCATGAGCTCTAAGGCATGGAAACATTAGTAGCGGTGGCAAGTGGGGTCAGTAGTTGCAGCTTGTGGGCTGTAGAGCACAGGCTCAATGGTTGTTGCACATGGGCTTCGTTGTTTTGTTGCATGTGGGTTCTTCCCAGACAACGGATTGAATCTGTGTCGCCTGAATTGGTAGGCGAATTCTTTACCACTGAGCCAGCAAGGGAGCCCTACATTCTTCCTTTTTTTTTTTTTTTTTTTCTAATTTGTTTATTATTATTATTTTTTAAACTTTTATTTTACTTTTAACTTTTACAGAATTTTGTTGTTTACAGATATGTTTGTTCCCAGATTAGTCATATTTATATCCCCCACCCTCCTCTCTAATTTATTTTTAAAATTAAAGTACAAATGATACATCCCAGGTGACGTCAATGGTAAAGAAACCGCCTGCTAATACAGGAGACGTAAGAGATGGGGGTTCGATTCCTGGATCAGGAAGATTCCCTGGAGAAGGAAATGGCAACTCATTGCAGTATTCTTGCCTGGCGAATCCCATGGACAAAGCGGGCTACAGTCTATGGGGTCACAGAGAGTTGGACACGGCTGAGGAATTGAGCACGCATGGTTGATTTACAATGTTTTTTAAATTTCTGCAGTACAGCAAAGTGACTCAGTTATGCACATACATTCTTTCTTATATTCTTTTCCATTATGTTATTCACTTAGTCATGTCATGTCCAATTCTTTGTGACCCCATGGACTGCAGCCTGCCAGGTTCCTCTGTCCATGGAATTCTCTAGGTAGGAATACTGGAGTGGGTAGCCATGCCCTTATCCAGGGGATCTTCCAGATCCAGGAATCAAACCAGGGTCTTTTGCATTGCAGGTGGATTCTTTACCACTGAGTCACCTAATTCCCTAGAACGTTATATCATACTTTTATTAACACATTTACCCATCAATTTACTCTAGTAAAGGAAATTCTAAATGCCATATGTCATGTGTAGTTTAAAAGAACTTGAAAATCTCAGAATTCATGCTTGATAAAACTTGTGTGGAAAATTGCCCACATAAAAACAAAAGTAATCTGATAAAATCAAGTTTTTTCACAAACCTAGAGCACAAATGGATACTTTTGAATCAAAATAATTGATACTTTCTATGTTACTATTTTTTTAAATTTCAACTTGAAAGAGAATTTTTAATGTTTGGAAATAGTAATTCAACACATACACATATATGGAACTGTGCTTCTCTCCCTATATTCAAAAATGTCATTTTGTTTTCATTCACACTTTCATAAACTGTGTTTTCATTATAAAAACATCCTGTAACTTCCATTCATATGAAATTAAATACACGGTAAAGAACCTACCTGCCAATGCAAGAAACATAAGAGACATAGGTTCAATCCCTGGGTCAGGATGATTCCCCTGGAGGAGGGCATGGCAATATACTCAAATGTTCTTGCCTGGAGAATTCCATGAACAGAGGAGCCTGGTAGCCTACAGTCCATAGGGTCTTAAAGAGTGGGACATGACTGAAACAACTTAGCATGTACACATGCATGCATATATCCCAGATGGGAATGTTAATATTTTTATTTCATTTTAAAGTAAGTTTTAATACACTTATTAGAAAGACTGTCAGTTTTCAGGAACAATTACAACATAGCAAATCTATCGATGAGACCACATCAACAAGACAAAAACCATATAATCATCTTAACAGATAACAGAGCAAGCACTTGATAATATTCAGCATCTGATGAGAAAAACTCTTATCAAAGTGGATATCCAAGGAACATATCTCTACATAATAAAGTGTATTTTTGACAAACTTGCAACCTAGCTAATATTCAATAGTGAAAGGCTGAAATACTTAAGTTTTTAAAGAATTCAAAAGGCTAGACTTTGCATTTTAAGTGTAAGTCTAGGACTCAGGACATCCACTGGGGGGCAGAGGTGCACCAAAAATGGTCACAGGCAGCCCGGCCCTGGAACTGAGGATGACGCCATTACTGGGAGAAGATGCTGAGGTTCCCAGGGAGGATGTTTCTGGCTGGTGACGGTCTCCAGCTGTACCCTGAGTGAGCACCAGACTCTGGCTCACCCACCTTTCTCCCTTGTGGCCAAGAGTGCAACTAACAGCTTCGAGGGAGGGAGGCCCCCAGCCTCAGACTTTTTAAGAGAGAGAAGCCGAGATAACCTCAGTATTTACATCTTTGTACCACTGGAGAGGTTAAAGATCCCCGGAGTCTCCTCGAAGGTCCCTGTTTTGTTGATATTAACTTCACAACTGAAGTTTCTGGTTTTATACAGTCATTTAAAGAAGTGTGAAGAAACAAAGGGATGGCAAGTTGCTTTTGTTTATAATACTTAGAAATAGAAGGGGAACACCAGACAAGGACATACATATCTTTTAAGAAACACGGAGACTGCATTCACCCCTTTCCCTGACTGAAAATGCTCTTTATGTGTGAGATGATAAACCGTGGTGACGTCGTGGTTTGTATGCCTGGCATTAAGGAACAAATGGTGATTAAAGTCAGTGTCGCTACCAAGCTATGCACTAATTTGGGATAACTGGTTCAGAAGTCAGATAGGTACAAGAAGTGACCATCTCTAAAGCAGAACTCTCCTAGTATAATGTGCCTGGGGATCCCTGGGGATATTGGTGAAATATGGATTCTGAACCAGTAGACATGCCTGTGATTAAGCTGTGGTCTCACAGCTCCAAACCCATCCAGCAAAGCTTGGCTTTGGGAGGCTGGCCAGGACTCTGGTGCTTTGCCAGCTGGATCTGTGCTAGGCTTTTCCAGTAGGGAGCACTAGAGGGAGCTTGCAAAACCAGACTGGGGAGCAGAGGCCTTTCTCTTTCTGCTCTTGTGACCACCACTCTGTGATGCTTCCTCCATCTGCAGCAGCAGCAGCTCTTTCCTGTTGCACCAACTTCAAATTTCTAGATTTGACAACACTCTCTCCATGAACTTCATTATGCCCTTCAGAGACCCCAGTCCAACCTCTTTGATTTATCAGATTCCTACTTTCTGCAGTTGCTGTCTTCCCAATCTGTTGGAGTTCTGTGTTTACTCTTTCAATTACCTAGTTAATGAACTTATACCCAGTTAATAATTCTTTGTATGAAATGCTCACTGTTCAAATAACTTGTGTGGTTTCTGGCTCCTGCCTAGACTCAGATTGATATAGGAAGTTCAGAGTGGGGCCTGAGATTTTGCATTTCTCACAAGCTTCAAGGTGATGCCCAGCCACTGGTCCACTGACCACAGCATTAGTAGCAAGCAGCTACTAATCAAAAGTGGTTCTTAAACTTTGGTGACACATTCGAATCACCTGGGTGCTTTAGGAAATGGCCGATGACTAGATGCTACCCCAGTCTCCTCGAAGGTCCCTGTTTTGTTGATATTAACTTCACAACTGAAGTTTCTGGTTTTATACAGTCATTTAAAGAAGTGTGAAGAAACAAAGGGATGGCAAGTTGCTTTTGTTTATAATACTTAGAAATAGAAGGGGAACACCAGACAAGGACATACATATCTTTTAAGAAACACGGAGACTGCATTCACCCCTTTCCCTGACTGAAAATGCTCTTTATGTGTGAGATGATAAACCGTGGTGACGTCGTGGTTTGTATGCCTGGCATTAAGGAACAAATGGTGATTAAAGTCAGTGTCGCTACCAAGCTATGCACTAATTTGGGATAACTGGTTCAGAAGTCAGATAGGTACAAGAAGTGACCATCTCTAAAGCAGAACTCTCCTAGTATAATGTGCCTGGGGATCCCTGGGGATATTGGTGAAATATGGATTCTGAACCAGTAGACATGCCTGTGATTAAGCTGTGGTCTCACAGCTCCAAACCCATCCAGCAAAGCTTGGCTTTGGGAGGCTGGCCAGGACTCTGGTGCTTTGCCAGCTGGATCTGTGCTAGGCTTTTCCAGTAGGGAGCACTAGAGGGAGCTTGCAAAACCAGACTGGGGAGCAGAGGCCTTTCTCTTTCTGCTCTTGTGACCACCACTCTGTGATGCTTCCTCCATCTGCAGCAGCAGCAGCTCTTTCCTGTTGCACCAACTTCAAATTTCTAGATTTGACAACACTCTCTCCATGAACTTCATTATGCCCTTCAGAGACCCCAGTCCAACCTCTTTGATTTATCAGATTCCTACTTTCTGCAGTTGCTGTCTTCCCAATCTGTTGGAGTTCTGTGTTTACTCTTTCAATTACCTAGTTAATGAACTTATACCCAGTTAATAATTCTTTGTATGAAATGCTCACTGTTCAAATAACTTGTGTGGTTTCTGGCTCCTGCCTAGACTCAGATTGATATAGGAAGTTCAGAGTGGGGCCTGAGATTTTGCATTTCTCACAAGCTTCAAGGTGATGCCCAGCCACTGGTCCACTGACCACAGCATTAGTAGCAAGCAGCTACTAATCAAAAGTGGTTCTTAAACTTTGGTGACACATTCGAATCACCTGGGTGCTTTAGGAAATGGCCGATGACTAGATGCTACCCCAGTGAGTCATGTTTAGTTTATTTGAGGTATGGCCTAAGCATTGGGTTTTCAGAAGTCTTCCTAATTGATTCTAATATGCAGCCAAAGTTGAGGACCTTTGCTTTAGAGCAGGGGTTCTTGTATTGCACTTGGTGATGAGGGTGCCTTTACTGGGGAGGTGGGATACTGGGGATGGTCTGAGCATTGTCTAATGCAAAGACAGTCACCAAACAAAGGATAATTTCACCCCATATATCAATAGCACCAAGGCCGAGAAACCCTGATCTAGATGATGTGGCAAGATCAATCCTGTTCATCCCTTTATCTGTTTGCTATTTATTTACACATTCAAATATACTGAAGGAACATTACTGTGGGGTTTTCTAGCTGTTGGAGACTACAAAAGATTTGAGAGCAAGGTATTCTCAGACAACCACAGAAGAGAGAAAACAGTTCCCATTCTGTACTTGTTCTGTGAAGAGGCAGAGAACAAATTAGAGATTACCTGTGGAGGTCAGGAAATGGGGGAGAAGCAAGAAGATTAGCAGAGAACAAACGAATGATTACCAGTGGTGGTAGTGGGGGGCTGGGGAAGGAATAGGAGAAGGGGAGCAGATGAAGAGGTATGAACTATAGGTTATACAATAAGATACAAGGAGGGCTTCCCTGGTGGTCCAGTGGGTAAGGACACTGCCTTGCAGTGCAAGGGGCTCCGGTTCAATCTCTGGCCTGGGAAGATCCCACGTGCTGCGGAGCGGCTGGACCAATGTGTCCAATTACCGAGCCAGAGCTCTGGAGCGCGTGCGCCCAGAACCGGTGCTCTGCAACAACAGAGGCGACTGCGATGGGAGGCCCACACGGGCTGAAGAACAAAGATGGATGAAAATAGAGAAATGAAAGGCCAACAGAAGTAGCCTGCCTGCTCCCCCCTCCCCACCCCACTCCCCCCAAAATAAATAAATAAATAAATCTTTAAAAAAATAAGATACAAGGATACATTGTCCAACATGGAGAAATACAGGCAATATTTCGCAGTAACCATTAATGCAATATAATCTGCAAAAATTTTTGTGAATCCGTATATTGTGCACTAGTAACTTATATAGTATGGTACATTGACTCTACTTTAGTAAAAAAAAAAGAAAAAAAGAATGTCAGTTCAAAGTGGAGAGAAAGCTGATCTGTTTCTCTGCACTTCCTTTGAGCTGCTAGTGTGGTATTCAATTCATAGTCTTAAGAATTGAGAAACTGGTTAACTTCAGGGGGAATGTGTGAATACATCCTAATTATGAACAGTTTTCACTGGCTGAACCTCTGTTATTAATATGTGCCACATGCTTTGTTAGATGCTCTACAGATGTCTTGTTTAATCCTTTGAGGAAGTGTTGGTAATTCTACTGGGACCAAGACGTGGAGACCATCAATAACATGCCAGTGTTCCATAGTTTATGAGATTAGAGCTTGTCTCACTTCAGAAAATGACATACCTGGATATATTCCATTAAGAACACTAAGGATTTCCATCCATGCAATGGTGTTGGTGTCAAATGCAGTGGCACAGACACTGTGATGTAAACATCGGAGCTTTTACAAGATTGCTCAAAAGAGCCAATAACGCCTGATATCCCTGTACTTTATCACTACCCATAATGCCCTGCCTCCCTGTATTGCATCTCTACCCAACAATGTTCTGCATCTCTGCATCACTGTCCCCAGCATTGTGAGAATAGAGTTCTATTTCCACCAGGATGTGGGGGCTTCCCCAGGCTCCTTCTGCTCTTGGCTTGCATGGTATGCTGAACCCCATTGCAGAGATGGAGTTGGGCTGACTGTGGTGAGCCCCTGCTTCTTCAGCTGTTCCCCTGGCTCTTCCTCTGCCTCTTGTCCTCTGTTGGCCCCTGGCAAGAAAGCCTGGTGTGCAGACAGGCAGTGTGTCTTCAAAGGCAGAAGACACCAAATCGTTTGAAAGTTCATCCATCTGTAGAGCATAGATGCAGCAGCACTTTTGACGATTCCACCAAAGTCGTAAGACATTCTTCTTTCCTGTTAGTTAAACTCTACCAGATCTGTCCTTACTTACCCCCTTAGGACAGTGCTCTTCACACTGGTAGTGCTGTGAAAACCCTAGTGGGCCATGCAGTCAAATGGCCAGCATTTCCTTAAAAGAACTGAAACACACTGGAACTGAATTTGAGAGTAGCAGAGAGCACTCTATGCAGGGTTATTTCATGGAACTTTTGCTCCATGAATACATTTCTATATGGAGCCTATCTTGGTTTTCTGTCATCACTAGAACAAATTGCCATCCTCTTCAGGGCTTAAAACAACACAGATTAATAACCTTTTAGTTCTTTGGGTTAGAACTCTCACTGGGCTAAATCAAGGTGTCTGCTGGCTTGTTTCTCCTTGGAAGCTCCAGGGAGACTCTGCATCCTACCCTTTTCCAGCTCAGGAAGATGCCTGCTTGCCTTGGCTCATGGCCTTCCCCACCCACCCTCAGAGCAGAAAAGGTGGATGGAGGCCTTTCAGAGCATATCACTTTGACCTTCTCATCTGGTCTGACTCCTTTTCTACTTTTAAAGGCCCCTGTGATCACAATGGACTAACAGGGACCCTCAAAAGTTATTTCCTCGTTTAAAACAAGGTCCTCACCATGTTTTGGGGAAATCGTGAGACACTGTGATGTAAACATCGGAGCTTTTACAAGATTGCTCAAAAGAGCCAATAACGCCTGATATCCCTGTACTTTATCACTACCCATAATGCCCTGCCTCCTGTATTGCATCTCTACCCAACAATGTTCTGCATCTCTGCATCACTGTCCCCAGCATTGTGAGAATAGAGTTCTATTTCCACCAGGATGTGGGGGCTTCCCCAGGCTCCTTCTGCTCTTGGCTTGCATGGTATGCTGAACCCCATTGCAGAGATGGAGTTGGGCTGACTGTGGTGAGCCCCTGCTTCTTCAGCTGTTCCCCTGGCTCTTCCTCTGCCTCTTGTCCTCTGTTGGCCCCTGGCAAGAAAGCCTGGTGTGCAGACAGGCAGTGTGTCTTCAAAGGCAGAAGACACCAAATCGTTTGAAAGTTCATCCATCTGTAGAGCATAGATGCAGCAGCACTTTTGACGATTCCACCAAAGTCGTAAGACATTCTTCTTTCCTGTTAGTTAAACTCTACCAGATCTGTCCTTACTTACCCCCTTAGGACAGTGCTCTTCACACTGGTAGTGCTGTGAAAACCCTAGTGGGCCATGCAGTCAAATGGCCAGCATTTCCTTAAAAGAACTGAAACACACTGGAACTGAATTTGAGAGTAGCAGAGAGCACTCTATGCAGGGTTATTTCATGGAACTTTTGCTCCATGAATACATTTCTATATGGAGCCTATCTTGGTTTTCTGTCATCACTAGAACAAATTGCCATCCTCTTCAGGGCTTAAAACAACACAGATTAATAACCTTTTAGTTCTTTGGGTTAGAACTCTCACTGGGCTAAATCAAGGTGTCTGCTGGCTTGTTTCTCCTTGGAAGCTCCAGGGAGACTCTGCATCCTACCCTTTTCCAGCTCAGGAAGATGCCTGCTTGCCTTGGCTCATGGCCTTCCCCACCCACCCTCAGAGCAGAAAAGGTGGATGGAGGCCTTTTCAGAGCATATCACTTTGACCTTCTCATCTGGTCTGACTCCTTTTTCTACTTTTAAAGGCCCCTGTGATCACAATGGACTAACAGGGACCATGGATAACTCAAGATGGTCTTCTTGTCTCAAAGTCAGTTGATTAGAGTGTTATTTCCTCTTTGATCTTTAACATATTCAAGGTCCTGAATATTAAGTTGTAGATTGTTGCAGAGGACTTAGTCTACCCTCCAGAGGGGTACCATGTAAAAATTTGAAAAATACAGTCTGATGGTAGATTATTGTGCTTCAAACTAAGCAGGTGGCCTTATAGAACTTACCTGTATTGGTAGATCAGGTTCACATTCATGTCACGCATGACTCTGAGCCTTGATCTGAGGTTTATTTTAATTTCTACTGACCTGGCTGTGGCCAATCCATCAGAGGCCTGAATGTCGACACAAACTCTACTTTCTATTTATTCTTTTCCTGAGAACAATTAGGATGATATTGGAACGTTAAAGGTCAAATCTGCATTGTCTTTCAACAAAGTAAAAGCCAAGAAGGAAAATTTACTCTCTTCAGAAAAACAAATCCAAACTCTGACTCCTGAGACCCTTCTATCTCCCTGTGATCTTTATTTTCATTGCCAGCTTTGTTTTACATAAAATGTTATGAGGTTATATATTCAAAGGTCATCAGATTTGAGCAGCATCACTGTAACTCTATGAAATAAGCAATGGTTATCAGTCAAAGATTTCAGTTAGGAAAAACAATATGTTAAGTTACTTGAATATCAATATGGAAAACTGTGTCAGCATTTTGAGTTAATTTGTATTTGTTGAGTACTTATGGGCTAAGCCAGGTTCTCATGTATATATGATTGTATATTCTGTGGGAATGTAGAAGAAAATACCATTGTACCATCCTCATGGAATTTAGAAGAATCTTATTTGGCAGGTAAAATATGACTGTGCATACTTGTGCCTGTGTGCATGTGTGTGTGCATGGGTACATGGACAGGTGTGGAGTGTGTTACTGCGAAAGTGTATGCAGATGAGTGTGTACACATGCCTTTGAGTGTATGTGTAAATATGTGTGTGTACTTATGTACCTATTGATGTGTGCCTATGTCAGAATACATACGTGTGTGTGTGTGTGTGTGTGTGTGTGTGTGTGTGGAAAGTCAGCGGTAGCAGGGTACTCAGACATGTAGGTGGAACTTTGAATCAAACTGACTTTTCAACTCCTCTTTCATGGGTATCTTATCTAACTCGCTTTGAACTTTCCCTGTTTAAACTTTAGAAAAGAATCATACCACAGCCTAGTTATAAGCTGAAATACTAGCAAGATTTCTGATGGACCAGTCAATTAAGACTTTTCAGGGAGACTTCAAGTTCTTTGCTCTTTGACTTTTCTGTTTTCTGAAGCAGATTGAGTTACTGAAATCCAGTTCATGGACTGCCACTATAAAAGACTTTGTGTGCGTGTATGCTCAGTGACTTCAGCTGTGTTTGACTTTTTGTGACCCTATGGACCATAGCCCAGCAGGCTCCTCTGTCCATGGAATTCTCCAGGCAGGAATACTGGAGTGCATTGCCATGTCCTTCTCCAGGGTATCTTCCTGAATCAGGGATCAAACCTGTATTGATTCTCACCAGAACCAATAATGCCTGATATCCTGTATTGCAGGTGAATACTTTGATGCTGAGCCATTAGGAAGTCCATAAAAACCTTAGGAAAAGCAAAAAAAATCTGTATTTCTGCTTCCTTTTCAGGGGAGGGTTAGCAAGGGAATGATGTGGACTGTGGGAAGAAAAGAATCAGCAAGCAAGTTTGGGGGATTTTCAAACTTTATTGCAAAGAATGCCTGAAGAGTGACGATGGAGGGTGTAGTGCAGACTGGAGGAGGAGGTGAAGGGCGAGAAGAAGCACTCGGATTTGCTAGACCTAGAACAAGGAGCTGCAAGAGGGCACTGGTTGAACACATTTATGGCTAAATATGACATCACGCAAACTCTTTCACCTCTATATTTGTGGCATCAGCTGTGGTGGCCAAGGTTCAGTCACCCATGTGCAGTACTTGGTCCATGCCCAGGAGTTGCACATCTTCCAGGTGACTGGCACGAGATGATAGGTTGCCAGATCTATTAGGTAGCCTGGCTGGAGTCATTTCTCCAGAAGATCAAGTTGTGTTCCTGCAGGCCCTAGAAGTTGAGGCTTCTCCAGGTTGGGTTGGGAGGATCTGACACCCTGGAAGCAGTATCAGTGGTTCTTAACATTGCCTGCACATTGAAATCACCTGACAGTGAAAGTTGCTCAGTCATGCCCAACTCTTTGTGATGCATGGACAAGCCATGGTATTTTCCATGCAAGAATACTGGAGTGTGTAGCCACTCCCTTCTCAAGGGGATCTTCCCAACCCAGGGATCGAACTCAGGTATCTAGCACTGCAGGCAGATTCTTTACCATCTGAGCCACCAGGGAATCCCAAGGATACTGGAGTGGATAGCCTGTTCCTTCTCCAGGGGATCTTCCTGACCTAGAAATGAAACCTTGGTCTCAGCTGATTCTTTACTAGCTGAGCTATCAAGGAAGCCCCTTGGAATCACCTGGAATGTAAAAAAATACTAATGATCAGTGAATCTGACTTAGTTGGTTTGAAGACAAAGAAAAGAGGAGCAGGGAAACCATGCCTGAGGTTCCAGGAGCTTGGAAGAGTAACACTTGGAGCAGAAGCAGGTGAAGTGCAGGGTGAGCTGATATCAACCAGAAGATGGAAGTTCAGGATAGAAGGTGGACATGTGGTTGGAATTCAGCTCCTGAATGGCCTGGGCTGCCATTGTGAATGAGATGTGTTTTCTTTTAGTAATTGGTGAGCCAAAGACTTGTAAGAAAAGAATCAGCAAGCAAGTTTGGGGGATTTTCAAACTTTATTGCAAAGAATGCCTGAAGAGTGACGATGGAGGGTGTAGTGCAGGCTGGAGGAGGAGGTGAAGGGCGAGAAGAAGCACTCGGATTTGCTAGACCTAGAACAAGGAGCTGCAAGAGGGCACTGGTTGAACACATTTATGGCTAAATATGACATCACGCAAACTCTTTCACCTCTATATTTGTGGCATCAGCTGTGGTGGCCAAGGTTCAGTCACCCATGTGCAGTACTTGGTCCATGCCCAGGAGTTGCACATCTTCCAGGTGACTGGCACGAGATGATAGGTTGCCAGATCTATTAGGTAGCCTGGCTGGAGTCATTTCTCCAGAAGATCAAGTTGTGTTCCTGCAGGCCCTAGAAGTTGAGGCTTCTCCAGGTTGGGTTGGGAGGATCTGACACCCTGGAAGCAGTATCAGTGGTTCTTAACATTGCCTGCACATTGAAATCACCTGACAGTGAAAGTTGCTCAGTCATGCCCAACTCTTTGTGATGCATGGACAAGCCATGGTATTTTCCATGCAAGAATACTGGAGTGTGTAGCCACTCCCTTCTCAAGGGGATCTTCCCAACCCAGGGATCGAACTCAGGTATCTAGCACTGCAGGCAGATTCTTTACCATCTGAGCCACCAGGGAATCCCAAGGATACTGGAGTGGATAGCCTGTTCCTTCTCCAGGGGATCTTCCTGACCTAGGAATGAAACCTTGGTCTCAGCTGATTCTTTACTAGCTGAGCTATCAAGGAAGCCCCTTGGAATCACCTGGAATGTAAAAAAATACTAATGATCAGTGAATCTGACTTAGTTGGTTTGAAGACAAAGAAAAGAGGAGCAGGGAAACCATGCCTGAGGTTCCAGGAGCTTGGAAGAGTAACACTTGGAGCAGAAGCAGGTGAAGTGCAGGGTGAGCTGATATCAACCAGAAGATGGAAGTTCAGGATAGAAGGTGGACATGTGGTTGGAATTCAGCTCCTGAATGGCCTGGGCTGCCATTGTGAATGAGATGTGTTTTCTCTTTTAGTAATTGGTGAGCCAAAGACTTGTAAGAAATGGACATCAGGCGATTTATACTTTGGAATAGAAGTGCCAGAGTATGTGGGGCTCAGATTGGGGAGGGCAACACCATTGCCAGGAAGCTATTGCACTGGTCCAGGTTAATAGAAACTTTTTATCTGGAGATGGAGACAGAAAAGCACATTCCATAAACACTTCTGGGACAGACTCAAACTGTCCTGCTAACCAACTGACTGAAGTTGATGAGCAAAAAAGAGGATCCCAAGATAACGCTAGATTTTCCAGACTATGATTTCAAGTATAAACATTCTTTTCTAACATCAACTAAGAAACTTCAGGACTTCCCAGCTGACTCGGTGGTAAAAGAATTTGCCTGCAAATGCAGGAGATACAGGAGAAATGAATTTGATCCCTGGATTGGGAAGATCCCCTGGAGGAGGAAATGGCAACCCACTCTAGTATATTGCTTGGAAAATTCCATGGACAGAGAAGCCCAGAGGGCTACTCCATAGGATCACAAAGAGTTAGACATGGCTGAGCACACACACAGCACAGTAGCAAGAAATTTCAGGCATCCACATCCTAGTAATTATAGCTTTAGTATCTGTTAATTGAGAAAATCAAAATAATTGGCAAACTTACTCCAGCTGGGAAGGCGTGTGTGTGTGTGTGTGTGTGTGTGTGTGCACCGACGTGTGCATCCTGCCCTGCCTTTTTGCTACTGAATCTTTTTTAAAATTTTATTTATTTATTTATTTTAATTTCGGCTATTCTAGATTTTCACTGCTGCCACAGGCTCTTCTCTAGTTGCAGGAGTGGGGCCTACCTCTATTAGTGGCAAGTTCTTGTTTCCACTAATGATCAGTGAATCTGACTTAGTTGGTTTGAAGACAAAGAAAAGAGGAGCAGGGAAACCATGCCTGAGGTTCCAGGAGCTTGGAAGAGTAACACTTGGAGCAGAAGCAGGTGAAGTGCAGGGTGAGCTGATATCAACCAGAAGATGGAAGTTCAGGATAGAAGGTGGACATGTGGTTGGAATTCAGCTCCTGAATGGCCTGGGCTGCCATTGTGAATGAGATGTGTTTTCTCTTTTAGTAATTGGTGAGCCAAAGACTTGTAAGAAATGGACATCAGGCGATTTATACTTTGGAATAGAAGTGCCAGAGTATGTGGGGCTCAGATTGGGGAGGGCAACACCATTGCCAGGAAGCTATTGCACTGGTCCAGGTTAATAGAAACTTTTTATCTGGAGATGGAGACAGAAAAGCACATTCCATAAACACTTCTGGGACAGACTCAAACTGTCCTGCTAACCAACTGACTGAAGTTGATGAGCAAAAAAGAGGATCCCAAGATAACGCTAGATTTTCCAGACTATGATTTCAAGTATAAACATTCTTTTCTAACATCAACTAAGAAACTTCAGGACTTCCCAGCTGACTCGGTGGTAAAAGAATTTGCCTGCAAATGCAGGAGATACAGGAGAAATGAATTTGATCCCTGGATTGGGAAGATCCCCTGGAGGAGGAAATGGCAACCCACTCTAGTATATTGCTTGGAAAATTCCATGGACAGAGAAGCCCAGAGGGCTACTCCATAGGATCACAAAGAGTTAGACATGGCTGAGCACACACACAGCACAGTAGCAAGAAATTTCAGGCATCCACATCCTAGTAATTATAGCTTTAGTATCTGTTAATTGAGAAAATCAAAATAATTGGCAAACTTACTCCAGCTGGGAAGGCGTGTGTGTGTGTGTGTGTGTGTGTGTGCACCGACGTGTGCATCCTGCCCTGCCTTTTTGCTACTGAATCTTTTTTAAAATTTTATTTATTTATTTATTTTAATTTCGGCTATTCTAGATTTTCACTGCTGCCACAGGCTCTTCTCTAGTTGCAGGAGTGGGGCCTACCCTCTAGTTGAGGTGAGCAAGCTTCTTGTTGCCATGATTTCTCTTGTTGAGGAACTCAGGCTCTGGGGCACACGGACTCAATAGTTGCAGCTCCGAGTCTCTTGAACACAGGCTCCAGTGTTGTGGCTCATGGGTTTCATTACTCTGCAGCATGTGGGATATTCCCAGATCAGGGATCAAATATATGTCTATTGCATTGGCAGGTGAACTCCACGACTGAGCTACCAGGGAAGCCCTGATATTGGATCTTTTTTTGTTGTTATTTCTAAGTTACAGCACTCTTTTCAGCAAGGTTCCTTGAAAACGTGGTTCCTCCTACAGATGGCTATTCACATATATGTGTGGTTTTTATATATTTGTCTTTTGGAGTGCTCTTATTCTTTATTGGTGGTTCACTGACTTATTGTCAACCATTATTGTTATTATTCTATCACTTAGCACCTATTGATATAAATTGTTTGCTTTTAGTATATGGCTTTTCTTTTTTAAAATAGTACATGTTTATTGAAAATATTGGGTTGGCCAAAAAATTCCTTTGGATTTTTTTAAAATTATTCTTTATTTTAAAGGTTTTACAGAGTTTTGTAGTTCACAGACATGTATGTTCCCAGATCAGTCATATGCATATCCATGGTCCCCACCCACCCAGATCCCCCCATCCCACCCCTCCAGACCTTCGCCCCAAGCCATTGTAAGCACTCCTATTCCCTTAGAACTATGACACTAGCTATCTTTTCCACACATAACACTATAGGTTTCCTTGTTACTTCCTCCATGCTTCCCCCTCCCTATTTCTTCACCATGATGACCCTATGTCTATGCTCTGTCTGTTTTTCCATGAGTTCCCTGCGTGTGATATCAAGACCGTCCTACTAGATTACATATATGTGTGTTAGTATACTGTATTTCTCTTTCTCTTTTTGACTTACTTCACTTTTTATGATAGGTTCTAGAGCCAGCCACCTCATTAGGACTGAGTTTTCTGCATTTCTTTTAACAGCTGAGTAGTATTCCATTGTATATATGTACCAGAGCTTCTGGATCCATTCATTCGTCGATGGACATCTAGGTTGCTTCCATGTTCTGGCTATTGTATAGAGAGCTGCAATGAACATTGGGGTACAGGTGCTTCTTTCAGTTTTGATTTCATCAGGATATAAGCCTAATAGTGGCATTGCTGGGTCATAGGGTGCTTCTATTTTTAGTTTTTAAAGAAATCTCCATACTATCTTCCATAGAGGCTGTATCAATTGACATTCCCACCAGCAATGCAAGAGGGTTCCCTTTTTTCTGCACCCTCTCCAGCATTTATTGTCTGCAGATTTTTTGAAGATGGCCATTCTGACGGGTGTGAGGTGATATCTCATTGTAGTTTTAATTTGCATTTCTCTAATAATAAGTGAGGTTGAGCAACGTTTCATGTGCTTTTGGGCCATCTGTATGTCCTCTTTGGAGAGGCGTCTCTTTAGATCTTTTTCCCATTTTTTGATTGGGCTGTTCGTTTTCCCTGTGCTGAGTTGTCTGAGTTGCTTGTAGATTTTGGAGATTAATTTTTTGTCTGTTGTTTCATTTGCTATGATTTTCTCCCACTCTGTGGGTGTCTGTTGAGCTTTTTTGTAATTTCTTTTGCTGTACAAAAGCTTTTAAGTTTCATGAGGTCCCATATGTTCATTTTTTTTTTTAATTCTTTATTTTAAAGGTTTTACAGAGTTTTGTTGTTCACAGACATGTACGTTCCCTGGTCAGTCATATGCATATCCATGGTCCCCACCCACCCAGTTCCCCCCATCCCACCACTCCAGACCTTCGCCCCAAGCCATTGTAAGCACTCCTATTCCCTTAGAACTATGACACTAGCTATCTTTTCCACACATAACACTATAGGTTTCCTTGTTACTTCCTCCATGCTTCCCCCTCCCTATTTCTTCACCATGATGACCCTATGTCTATGCTCTGTCTGTTTTTCCATGAGTTCCCTGCGTGTGATATCAAGACCGTCCTACTAGATTACATATATGTGTGTTAGTATACTGTATTTCTCTTTCTCTTTTTGACTTACTTCACTTTTTATGATAGGTTCTAGAGCCAGCCACCTCATTAGGACTGAGTTTTCTGCATTTCTTTTAACAGCTGAGTAGTATTCCATTGTATATATGTACCAGAGCTTCTGGATCCATTCATTCGTCGATGGACATCTAGGTTGCTTCCATGTTCTGGCTATTGTATAGAGAGCTGCAATGAACATTGGGGTACAGGTGCTTCTTTCAGTTTTGATTTCATCAGGATATAAGCCTAATAGTGGCATTGCTGGGTCATAGGGTGCTTCTATTTTTAGTTTTTAAAGAAATCTCCATACTATCTTCCATAGAGGCTGTATCAATTGACATTCCCACCAGCAATGCAAGAGGGTTCCCTTTTTTCTGCACCCTCTCCAGCATTTATTGTCTGCAGATTTTTTGAAGATGGCCATTCTGACGGGTGTGAGGTGATATCTCATTGTAGTTTTAATTTGCATTTCTCTAATAATAAGTGAGGTTGAGCAACGTTTCATGTGCTTTTGGGCCATCTGTATGTCCTCTTTGGAGAGGCGTCTCTTTAGATCTTTTTCCCATTTTTTGATTGGGCTGTTCGTTTTCCCTGTGCTGAGTTGTCTGAGTTGCTTGTAGATTTTGGAGATTAATTCTTTGTCTGTTGTTTCATTTGCTATGATTTTCTCCCACTCTGTGGGGTGTCTGTTGAGCTTTTTTGTAATTTCTTTTGCTGTACAAAAGCTTTTAAGTTTCATGAGGCCGCATATGTTCATTTTTCTTTTCAGTTCTGCTATTTTAGCTGGCAGGTAACAGAAGATCTTGTTTTGATTGATGTCCTTGAGGATTTTGCCTATATTCTCCTCTAAGAGTTTGATGGTTTCTGGTCTTACATTTAGGTCTTTAATCCATTTTGAGTTGATCATTGTGTATGGTGTCAGGGAATGTTCCAACTTCATTTTTTGGCATGTAGCTGTCCAATTCTCCCAGCACCACTTGTTGAAGGGACTGTCTTTGTCCCATTTTATAGTTTCTCCTCCTTTATCAAAAATAAGGCACCCATAGGTGCGTGGGTTGATCTCTGGGTTCTCGATCTTGTTCCACTGGTCTACAGTTCTGTTTATGTGCCACTACCATACTGTCTTGATGACTGTTGCTTTGTAGTAGAGTCTGAAGTTAGGGAGGCTGATCCCTCCAGCTCCGTTTTTCTTTCTCAGGATTGCTTTAGCTATTCGAGGTCTTTTGTGTTTCCATATGAACTGTGTGATTCGTTGGTCTTGTTCTGAGTAAAATGTCAATGGAAGTTGAATAGGTATTGCATTGAATCTGTAGATGATATTTGGTAGTATGGTCATTTTCACAATATTGATTCTTCCGACCCAGGAAGATGAAACATCTCTCCATCTGTTTAAGTCTTCTTTAATTCCTCTCATGAGTGTCTGTAATTTTCTGTGTACAGTTCTTTTGTTTCTTTGGGTAGGTTTATTCCTAGATATTTGATTCTTTTGGTTGCAATGGTGAAGGGGACTGCCTCTTTGATTTCGTTTTCTGATTTTTCATTGTTTGTGTATAGGAATGCCAGTGATTTCTGTGTGTTGACTTTGTATCCTGCGACTTTGCTGAATTTGTTGATTAGCTCTAGTAGCTTTGTAACTGTGTCTTTGGGATTTTCTATGTATAATATCATGTCATCTGCAAAAAGAGAGAGCTTGACTTTGTCCTTTCCAATCTGGACTCCTTTGATTTCTTTTTCTTCTCTTATTTCTGTTGCTAGAACTTCCAGGACTATGTTGAATAGTAGTGGTGAAAGTGGACAGCCCTGTCTTATTCCTGATCTTAGAGGGAATGCTTTCAGTTTTTCATCATTGAGGATAATGTTCGCTGTGGGCTTCTCATAGATGGCTTTCACTATGTTGAGATAGGTTCCTTCTATGCCCATTTTCTGAAGAGTTTTTATCATGAATGGGTGCTGTACTTTGTCGAAGGCTTTTTCTCCATCTATTGAGATGATCATGTGATTTTTGTCTCTCAATTGGTTGATATGGTGTATCACATTGATTGATTTGCAGATGTTGAAGAATCCTTGCATGCCTGGGATGAACCCGACTTGATCATGATGTATGAGTTTTTTGATGTGTCATTGAATTCTGTTTGCTAGGATTTTGTTGAGGATCTTGGCATCTAAGTTCATCAGGGAAATTGGTCTGTAATTTTCCTTTTTGTCTTGATGACTGTTGCTTTGTAGTAGAGTCTGAAGTTAGGGAGGCTGATCCCTCCAGCTCCGTTTTTCTTTCTCAGGATTGCTTTAGCTATTCGAGGTCTTTTGTGTTTCCATATGAACTGTGTGATTCGTTGGTCTTGTTCTGAGTAAAATGTCAATGGAAGTTGAATAGGTATTGCATTGAATCTGTAGATGATATTTGGTAGTATGGTCATTTTCACAATATTGATTCTTCCGACCCAGGAAGATGAAACATCTCTCCATCTGTTTAAGTCTTCTTTAATTCCTCTCATGAGTGTCTGTAATTTTCTGTGTACAGTTCTTTTGTTTCTTTGGGTAGGTTTATTCCTAGATATTTGATTCTTTTGGTTGCAATGGTGAAGGGGACTGCCTCTTTGATTTCGTTTTCTGATTTTTCATTGTTTGTGTATAGGAATGCCAGTGATTTCTGTGTGTTGACTTTGTATCCTGCGACTTTGCTGAATTTGTTGATTAGCTCTAGTAGCTTTGTAACTGTGTCTTTGGGATTTTCTATGTATAATATCATGTCATCTGCAAAAAGAGAGAGCTTGACTTTGTCCTTTCCAATCTGGACTCCTTTGATTTCTTTTTCTTCTCTTATTTCTGTTGCTAGAACTTCCAGGACTATGTTGAATAGTAGTGGTGAAAGTGGACAGCCCTGTCTTATTCCTGATCTTAGAGGGAATGCTTTCAGTTTTTCATCATTGAGGATAATGTTCGCTGTGGGCTTCTCATAGATGGCTTTCACTATGTTGAGATAGGTTCCTTCTATGCCCATTTTCTGAAGAGTTTTTATCATGAATGGGTGCTGTACTTTGTCGAAGGCTTTTTCTCCATCTATTGAGATGATCATGTGATTTTTGTCTCTCAATTGGTTGATATGGTGTATCACATTGATTGATTTGCAGATGTTGAAGAATCCTTGCATGCCTGGGATGAACCCGACTTGATCATGATGTATGAGTTTTTTGATGTGTCATTGAATTCTGTTTGCTAGGATTTTGTTGAGGATCTTGGCATCTAAGTTCATCAGGGAAATTGGTCTGTAATTTTCCTTTTTTGTGTTGTCTTTGCCTGGCCCTTTGTATCAGGGTGATGGTGGCCTCGTAGAATGTGTTTGGGAGTTTTCCTTCCTGTGCAATTTTTTGAAAGAGTTTTAGAAGGACAGGCATTAGGTCTTCTTTAAATGTTTGGTAGAATTCGGCTGTGAAGCCATCTGGCCCTGGGCTTTTATTTTTGGGTAGATTTTTAATCACAGATTCGATTTCTGAGCTTGTGATTGGGTTGTTCAAAGTTTCTGTTTCTTCTTGGCTCAGTCTTGGGAGATTGATCTTCCCCAAGAAACTGTCCATTTCTTCCAGGTTGTCCAGTTTGTTGCCATAGAGTTGCTCATAATAGTCTCTTAGAATCCTTTGGATTTCTGCATTATCTGTTGTAATCTCTCCTTTTTCATTTTTGATTTTGTTGATCTGGTCTTGTCCCTCTTTTTCTTGATGAGTCTCGCCAGAGGCTTGTCAATTTTGTTTACCTTTTCAAAGAACCAGCTTTTTGTTTTATTTATTTGAACTATAGTTTCTTTCATTTCTTTCTGATTTATTTCTGCTCTAGTCTTTCTAATTTCTCGTCTTCTGCTGGCTTTGTGATGTTTTTGTTCTTCTTTTTCCAATTGTTTTAAGCGGAGGGTTAGGTCATCTGCTTCATATTTTCCTAGTTTCTTGAGGTGGGATTGTATTGCTATAAATTTCCCTCTTAGGACTGCTTTTGCAGTGTCCCATAAGTTTTGCATGGTCGTATATTCATTGTCATTTTCTTCTAGGAATTTTTTAATTTCTACTTTGATTTCCTCAGTGATCAGTTGGTTTTTTAGGTAAGTGTTGTTTAATCGCCATGTGTTTGGATTTTTAGCGTTTTTTTTTTCCTGTAGTTGATCTCTAGTCTCATTGCATTGTGGTCCGAGAAGATGGTTGATAGAATTTCAGTTTTCTTGAATTGACTGAGGTTAGATTTGTGGCCCAAGATGTGGTCTATCCTGGAGCGTGTTCCGTGAGCACTTGAGAAGAAAGTGTATTCTTCTGCTTTTGGATGGAACGTCCTAAAGATAACGATGAGGTCCATCTTTTCTAGTGTGGCATTTAAGGCTTGTGTTTCTTTATTAATTTTCTGTTTGGATGATCTATCCATTGGTGTGAGAGGAGTGTTAAAGTCTCCTACTATTATTGTGTTATTATTGATTTCTTCTTTTAAGTCTGAAAGTATCTGTCTTATGTATTGAGGTGTCCCTGTGTTGGGTACGTAGATGTTCATGACTGTTATGTCTTCCTCTTGGATGGATCCTTTAATCATGATGTAGTGACATGCCTTGTCTCTTAGAATCTTCTTTACTTTAAAATCTATTTTGTCTGATAGGAGGATTGCTACTCCAGCTTTCTTTTGATTTCCATTTGCATGGAATATCTTTTTTCCCGCCTTTCACCTTCAGTCTATGAGTGTCTCTAGGTCTGGAGTGGGTCTCTTGTAAACAGCATATATATGGGTCATGTTTCTGGATCCATTCAGCCAACCTGTGGCGTTTGATTGGAGTGTTTAATCCATTTACGTTCAAAGTAATTCTTGATACAAATGTTCCTATTGTCGTCTTCTTAGAAGTCTGGGGTTTGATTTGTAGGGCTTCTCTTACTCTTGTATTTATTGGCTATATCAGGCCCTTTAACACTTGTTTTAGGGCTGGCTTTGGGATTGTTTTGTTCTTCTTTTTCCAATTGTTTTAAGCGGAGGGTTAGGTCATCTGCTTCATATTTTCCTAGTTTCTTGAGGTGGGATTGTATTGCTATAAATTTCCCTCTTAGGACTGCTTTTGCAGTGTCCCATAAGTTTTGCATGGTCGTATATTCATTGTCATTTTCTTCTAGGAATTTTTTAATTTCTACTTTGATTTCCTCAGTGATCAGTTGGTTTTTTAGGTAAGTGTTGTTTAATCGCCATGTGTTTGGATTTTTAGCGTTTTTTTTTTCCTGTAGTTGATCTCTAGTCTCATTGCATTGTGGTCCGAGAAGATGGTTGATAGAATTTCAGTTTTCTTGAATTGACTGAGGTTAGATTTGTGGCCCAAGATGTGGTCTATCCTGGAGCGTGTTCCGTGAGCACTTGAGAAGAAAGTGTATTCTTCTGCTTTTGGATGGAACGTCCTAAAGATAACGATGAGGTCCATCTTTTCTAGTGTGGCATTTAAGGCTTGTGTTTCTTTATTAATTTTCTGTTTGGATGATCTATCCATTGGTGTGAGAGGAGTGTTAAAGTCTCCTACTATTATTGTGTTATTATTGATTTCTTCTTTTAAGTCTGAAAGTATCTGTCTTATGTATTGAGGTGTCCCTGTGTTGGGTACGTAGATGTTCATGACTGTTATGTCTTCCTCTTGGATGGATCCTTTAATCATGATGTAGTGACATGCCTTGTCTCTTAGAATCTTCTTTACTTTAAAATCTATTTTGTCTGATAGGAGGATTGCTACTCCAGCTTTCTTTTGATTTCCATTTGCATGGAATATCTTTTTCCAGCCTTTCACCTTCAGTCTATGAGTGTCTCTAGGTCTGGAGTGGGTCTCTTGTAAACAGCATATATATGGGTCATGTTTCTGGATCCATTCAGCCAACCTGTGGCGTTTGATTGGAGTGTTTAATCCATTTACGTTCAAAGTAATTCTTGATACAAATGTTCCTATTGTCGTCTTCTTAGAAGTCTGGGGTTTGATTTGTAGGGCTTCTCTTACTCTTGTATTTATTGGCTATATCAGGCCCTTTAACACTTGTTTTAGGGCTGGTTTTGTGGTACAGAATTCTTTTAGTTTTTGTCTGTCTGAGAAGCTTTTGACTTCTCCATCGATTTTGAATGAGATTCTTGCTGGGTAGAAAATTCTTGGTTGGAGGTTATTCCCTTTTAGCCATTTAAATGTGTCCTGCCATTCTCTTCTGGCCTGCAGGGTTTCTGTTGAGAGATCTGCAGTTAGACATATGGGGTTTCTTTCATATGTCATTTGTTGTTTCCTTCTAGCTGCTTTTAGTAATCTGTCTTTATATTTAGTCTGTGTTAGTTTGATTAGAATGTGCCTTGGTGTATTTCTTCTGGGGTTTATCCTATATGGAACTCTTTGTGCTTCTTGGACATGGTTGACTATTTCCTTTCCCATGCTGGGGAAGTTTTCTACAATGACCTCTTCAAGAATTTTTTTGTAACCCTTCTTCCCTTCTTCTTCCTCTGGGACTCCTATAATTGTAATGTTGGTGCGTTTGATATTGTCCCATAGGTCTCTAAGGCTATCCTCAGTTCTTTTAATTCTTTCGGCTTTGTTCTGTTCCTCACCAGTTATTTCCACCAGTCTATCTTTTAGCATGCTTATCCATTCTTCAGCCTCAGATACTCTACTGTTGAGGCCTTCTATCGTATTTTTGAGTTCAGCAATTGAGTTGGTGGTCTCTATTTGCTTATTTTTCATTTCCTGCATGTCTTTTCTCAATGCACTAATTTCCTCTAATATTCTGTTTTCGGTGTTTTGCATCCTCATTAGTATAGTTTTTCTGAATTCTCTTTCAGATAATTTGTCTATCTCCTCCTCTGTCATTTGAGGCTGTGATTCTCTAGCTTGGTCCTTCATTTGTGCAGTGTTTCTCTGTCGTTTCATCCCTAGTGTTGTATGTTATTTGATAGTGTGGGGTCTTGGAATCAGGGCTTCTAGTTCGAGGATCCTTGGTTTGATGATTGGTCATGGGATGTAGGCTCTATGCCTGGTTTGCTATAGTGTTCCGTGATATTAGTTTAAATACTAGCATCTGAGGAGCAAGAGGTGTGTCCCTGATGGGTGACAGTCATAAAAGCATGCAGATGTTTTCTAACCTAGTCATAAGATATACATACATACACAGCAATAACCACATCTAAGCTTTTGACTTCTCCATCGATTTTGAATGAGATTCTTGCTGGGTAGAAAATTCTTGGTTGGAGGTTATTCCCTTTTAGCCATTTAAATGTGTCCTGCCATTCTCTTCTGGCCTGCAGGGTTTCTGTTGAGAGATCTGCAGTTAGACATATGGGGTTTCTTTCATATGTCATTTGTTGTTTCCTTCTAGCTGCTTTTAGTAATCTGTCTTTATATTTAGTCTGTGTTAGTTTGATTAGAATGTGCCTTGGTGTATTTCTTCTGGGGTTTATCCTATATGGAACTCTTTGTGCTTCTTGGACATGGTTGACTATTTCCTTTCCCATGCTGGGGAAGTTTTCTACAATGACCTCTTCAAGAATTTTTTTGTAACCCTTCTTCCCTTCTTCTTCCTCTGGGACTCCTATAATTCTAATGTTGGTGCGTTTGATATTGTCCCATAGGTCTCTAAGGCTATCCTCAGTTCTTTTAATTCTTTCGGCTTTGTTCTGTTCCTCACCAGTTATTTCCACCAGTCTATCTTTTAGCATGCTTATCCATTCTTCAGCCTCAGATACTCTACTGTTGAGGCCTTCTATCGTATTTTTGAGTTCAGCAATTGAGTTGGTGGTCTCTATTTGCTTATTTTTCATTTCCTGCATGTCTTTTCTCAATGCACTAATTTCCTCTAATATTCTGTTTTCGGTGTTTTGCATCCTCATTAGTATAGTTTTTCTGAATTCTCTTTCAGATAATTTGTCTATCTCCTCCTCTGTCATTTGAGGCTGTGATTCTCTAGCTTGGTCCTTCATTTGTGCAGTGTTTCTCTGTCGTTTCATCCCTAGTGTTGTATGTTATTTGATAGTGTGGGGTCTTGGAATCAGGGCTTCTAGTTCGAGGATCCTTGGTTTGATGATTGGTCATGGGATGTAGGCTCTATGCCTGGTTTGCTATGGTGTTCCGTGATATTAGTTTAAATACTAGCATCTGAGGAGCAAGAGGTGTGTCCCTGATGGGTGACAGTCATAAAAGCATGCAGATGTTTTCTAACCTAGTCATAAGATATACATACATACACAGCAATAACCACATCTAAGCAGTCCTACAGTGACAAAGCATAGGAAATTTTCCTGGCAAATGACACAAAGATGGTACTTGCCCCTTAAGCTTTGAGTTAATTAAAATAGTGCCTGGACAAATAGATCTTGGGTAAGGTCCTGGCTTGGACTGTTTTGTCATTGAAAGCAATTTTTAACTAAGACATGTGTTGGGGGTGAGGAGGTGGAAAATGTATGGGTAATGAGAAGGAATAGATTCGACTTGGAAGGATTTTATAGGGTTATGTAGCCAAGATTAGTGTGTTGTATTGTTTAGTGCAGCTGGGAGAGAATAGTGGAGACAGGAAGGTAGGAAATATTTGTTTAGGTGGTAGTGGTAGATAGGAGAAAGTTTTAGATTTAGAACATAGAGGTGGGAAAGAGGAAAGAAAATTAGAAGTTCAAGAATTATAATTTAAAAAATTATTAATAAAAAAATTAATAATTAAAAATCAAAAGAAGGTAAAAATTAAAAAAAGGAAGAGAAACTTAATAAGAAGAGACAAAAGTGAGAGAGAGAAAAAAAAAAAAAAAAAAGAAAACCCAAACCTGACCAATCAAACGAATAAGCAGAACCGTCCGCAACAGATAAACAAAAAAGCTAAATACTGTCCCTGGTTTTTATCCTCTCATCTGTCTGGAAGCCAGTCTGCTCTCGATGGTGTTGTCTTTATGATGCAGCCTTTTCCTTATGGCACCGGTCTGGCGGGCTCATCTCTGTCCATTGGGTGGGGGGCTGTGGCGTGCGCGCAATCCCGTGTTCGGTGGGGGCGTCCTGGCTCTGCAGTGCACCTGCAGGTAGCCTCTGATACCTGCCCTTCTCCCGACTTCCTCCGCTGCGGGTGTAACTATGGGTGTGCAGCTATGGGGGTGCAGGGGCTCCTCCGCCACTGGCGCGCGCGCACTGCCGGTTGCGCCTCCAAGTCCCAAAGGCAGGCACAAGGTTCTCGGTCTGGCTCGAGCCTGGCCCCTGGTCAGCAATCTGTGGGCGACTTCCCCTTCAGCCAGTCCCCCACTAGGAGTGTTTGAACTCACCCGGTGCCAGGCGGAAAGTCGCGATTTTCGCCGGGCGGCCTAGCAGCACAATCCTCACACTGGGCACTCCCTCCCGTCTTCCCGTCAGTCTCTAGGCGGCGCTCTCCGCGTTCTGTCCGGGCTCAGGCTGCTAGGCAGCAAGCGCGTTCTGCTCGGCCCTGCTCTGGTATCCTATCTTCGCAGTGTCTTAATTTCTGCTGGCGATCCGGGTGGATTCTTGGAGTTTTCACGCTGAGTGCTGCCCTTTCTTCCCCGAGGCTCTGTTTAGGTCCCGTTTTAGGGCACTTGCTGGCGCGCTCTCCATCGGTGCGGTCCGGCGTGGGGGTTAGGATAGAGCATTCTTAGAACCCTAGCTCTGGGAAATTTCTGGCTATTCACTCTTCTACTCTCGCGGACCTATGGAATTCTTCTGTCGTCTAGCGGCTGGTTTGTTGGTGGTGGTTCTTTTCTTGATTAGTTCTGGTGATTCTGTTGGGGAGCTGGTGAAATCTTCCCCTCATTCCTCCGCCATCTTGGCTCCTCCCCCCTGGCTTTTTCTATAATATCTTTTGGAAAAATCCAAACGAACTTTTCCAGTTCAGTTTAGTTGCACAGTCGTATCTGACTCTGCAGCGCTATGGCCTGTGCCACACCAGGCTTCCCTGACCTTCACCATCCCCTGGTGCTTGCTCAAACTCATGTCCATTGACTTGGTGATGCCATCCAACCATCTTGTCCTCTGTTGTCCCCTTGTCCTTCTGCCTTCTATTTTTCCCAGCATCAGGGTCTTTTCCAATGAGTCATCTCTTTGCAACAAGTGGCCAAAGTACTGGAGCTTCAGCTTCAGCATCAGTCCTTCCAATGAATATTCAGGGTTAATTTCTTTTAGGATTGATTGACTTGAGCTCCTTGCAATCCAAAGGGACTCTCAAGAGTCTTCTTCAACACCACAGTTCAAAGGCGTCAATTCTTTGATGCTCAACCTTCTTTATGGTCTACTATACATGACTACTTGAAAAATCATAGCTTTGATTACACAGACTTTGTTGGCAAAGAGATGTCTCTGCTTTTGAATATACTGCCTAGGTTTGTCACAGCTTTTCTTCCAAGGAGCAAGTGTCTTTTAATTTCATGTCTGCAATCACTATTCATACTGATTTTGGAGCCCAAGAAAATAATGTCTTTTACTGTTTCCTTTGTTTGTCCATCTATTTGCCAGGGACTGATGGGACTAGATGGCACGATCTTTATTTTTTGAATGTTGAGTTTTAGGTCAACTTTTTCACTCTCTTCTTTCACCTTCATCAAGAGGCTCATTAGTTGCTCTTTGCTTTCTGCCATAAGGGTGGTGTCATCTGCATAGCTGAGGTTATTGATACTTCTCCCAGCAATCTTGATTCCAGCTTGTGCTTCATCCAGATCGGCATTTTGCACAATGTACACTGCATATAAGTTAAATAAGCAGGGTGACAATATACAGCCTTGATGTACTTTTTTCCCAGTTTGGAACCAGTCCATTGTTCCATGTCCAGTTCTAAACTGTTGCCCCTTGTCCTGCATACACATTTTGGAAGAGGCAGTTAAGATGGTCTGGTATTTCTGTCTCTTTCAGAATTTTCCATAGTTTGTTGTGATCCACACAGTCAGAGGCATTAGCATAGTTAATGAAACAGAAGTACATGTTTTCCTGGGAATTCCCTATTCTTTCTACAGTCCAAGGGATGCTGGCAATTTTATCTCTGATTCCTCTTCCTTATCTAATACAGCTTATACATCTGAAATTTCTTGGTCCATTTACTGTTGAAGCCTAACGTGGAGGACTTTGAACATTGCTTTGCTAGCGTGTGAAATGAGTGGAATGGTGCAGTAGTTTGAACATTCTTTGACATTGCCCTTCTTTGGAGTTGGAATGAAAACTGACCTTTTACAGGCCTGAGGCCACTGCTGAGTTTTCCAAATGTTCTGGCATATTGAATGTTAGCACTTTAACAGCATTATCTATTAATATTTTAAATAGTTCAGCTGAAATTCCATCACCTCCATTAGCTTCGTTTGTAGTAAAGCTTCCTAGGGTGCACTTGACTTCCCACTCTAAGATATCTTACTTTAGGTGAGTGATCACACCATCATGGTAATCTGGCTTTTGAAGAAATTTTTTGTTTCGTTCTTCTGTGTATTCCTTTCACCTCTTCTTAATATCTTCTGCTTCTGTTAGGTCCACACTCTTTCTGTCCTTTATTGTACCTATCCTTGCATGAAATGTTTCATAGGTATCTCTAATTTTCTTGTAGAAATCTCCAGTGTTTCATCCTCTAGTTTTTTGTTTCACGATCTTTATTTTTTGAATGTTGAGTTTTAGGTCAACTTTTTCACTCTCTTCTTTCACCTTCATCAAGAGGCTCATTAGTTGCTCTTTGCTTTCTGCCATAAGGGTGGTGTCATCTGCATAGCTGAGGTTATTGATACTTCTCCCAGCAATCTTGATTCCAGCTTGTGCTTCATCCAGATCGGCATTTTGCACAATGTACACTGCATATAAGTTAAATAAGCAGGGTGACAATATACAGCCTTGATGTACTTTTTTCCCAGTTTGGAACCAGTCCATTGTTCCATGTCCAGTTCTAAACTGTTGCCCCTTGTCCTGCATACACATTTTGGAAGAGGCAGTTAAGATGGTCTGGTATTTCTGTCTCTTTCAGAATTTTCCATAGTTTGTTGTGATCCACACAGTCAGAGGCATTAGCATAGTTAATGAAACAGAAGTACATGTTTTCCTGGGAATTCCCTATTCTTTCTACAGTCCAAGGGATGCTGGCAATTTTATCTCTGATTCCTCTTCCTTATCTAATACAGCTTATACATCTGAAATTTCTTGGTCCATTTACTGTTGAAGCCTAACGTGGAGGACTTTGAACATTGCTTTGCTAGCGTGTGAAATGAGTGGAATGGTGCAGTAGTTTGAACATTCTTTGACATTGCCCTTCTTTGGAGTTGGAATGAAAACTGACCTTTTACAGGCCTGAGGCCACTGCTGAGTTTTCCAAATGTTCTGGCATATTGAATGTTAGCACTTTAACAGCATTATCTATTAATATTTTAAATAGTTCAGCTGAAATTCCATCACCTCCATTAGCTTCGTTTGTAGTAAAGCTTCCTAGGGTGCACTTGACTTCCCACTCTAAGATATCTTACTTTAGGTGAGTGATCACACCATCATGGTAATCTGGCTTTTGAAGAAATTTTTTGTTTCGTTCTTCTGTGTATTCCTTTCACCTCTTCTTAATATCTTCTGCTTCTGTTAGGTCCACACTCTTTCTGTCCTTTATTGTACCTATCCTTGCATGAAATGTTTCATAGGTATCTCTAATTTTCTTGTAGAAATCTCCAGTGTTTCATCCTCTATTGTTTTCTTCTGTTTCTTTGCATTGTTCACTCAAGAAGTCTTTCTTATCTCTCCTTGATATTCTCTAAACTCTGGAACTCTGTATTCAGATAGATACATATATTTGGTTTTTTTCATTGCCTTTTACATCTCTTCTTTTCTCAGCTATTTAAAGACTCCTCAGAAAACCATTTTACCTTCTTGCATTTCTTTTTTTTGGGGGGGTTGTTTTTTTTTAATTTTTATTTTCCTTTTTCCTTTTACAGAGTTTTGTTGTTTACAGATGTGTATGATCCCAGATTAGTCATAAGTTTGGGTTGGTTTTTATCACTGCCTCCTGTACAATGTTACTCACCCCCATCCATAGTTCTTCAGACACTCTGTCTATCACATCTAATCCTTTAACTCTATTTGTAACTTCCACTGTATAGTCATAAGGAATTTAATTTAGGTCATACCTGAATGGCTTAGTGGTTTTCCCTACTCCCTTCAATTTCAGTCTGAATCTTGCAATAAGGAGTTCATGGTGTGGGCCACAGTCAGTTCCAGATCTTGTTTTTTGTTGACTATAGAGCTTCTCCATCTTTGGCTGCAAAGAATATAATCAGTCTGATTTTGGTATTGACCATCTGGTGATGTACATATGTAGAATTGTCTCTTGTGTTGTTGGAAGAGGGTGTTTGCTATGACCAGTATGTTCTCTTGGCAAAACTCTGTTAGCCTTTGCCATGCTTCACTTTGTGCTCCAAGGCCAAACTTACCTGTTACTCCAGGTATTTCTTTTTTTAAAACTTTTATTTTACTTTTATCTTTTACAGAGTTTTGTTGTTTACAGATATGTATGTTCACTCCAGGTATTTCTTGACTTCCTACTTTTGCATTCTAGTCCCCAGTAATGAAAGGGGTATCTTCTTTTTTTGGTATTAGTTCTAGAAGATCTTATAGGTCTTCACAGAACCATTTACCTTCAGTTTCTCCAGAATTAGTGGTTGAGACATAGACTTGGATGACTTTGATACCAAATGGTTTGCCTTGGAAACAAACTGAGATCATTCTGTTGTTTTTGAGATTGCACCCAAGCACTGCATTTTGAACTCTTTTGTTGACTATGAGGGCTGTTCTGTTTCTTCTAAGGGATTCTTCCCTACAGTGGTAGATATAATGGTCACCTGAATTAAATTTCCCCATTCCTGTTTATTTTAATTCACTGATTCCTAAAATGTCAATGTTCATTCTTGCCATCTCCTGTTTGACCATTACCAAACTACTTCACTCATGAATCTAACACTCCAGATTCCTATGCAATATCATTTTTTGCAGCATCAGACTTTACTATCACCAAATTATTCCCCTCAAATAATGAAATATTTTGTCAATGATATATTATTTCAGTAAATAGGCTAATAATCATTTTTGACTTATGCTCTTTTGTTAGACTTTAGTTTTTCACTTGTAGAAATAGTTCTACACTGAAAAATGTACATGCAAATCTTGCAAATTTGAATCCCCATAAGATAGCTACTTAAAAGGAGAATTACTGGCTTAAAGCCTATTTCTCTTTGAAGATCTTTTTTTTTTGCGGGTGTGGGCCACTTCTACTGGTCTTCCATTTATCTATTTTCATCCATCTTTGTTCTTTGGCCTGTATCGGCCTCCCATTGCAGAGGCCTCTGTCTCCACAGAGCTCCAGCTCTGGGTGCATGCACTCTAGAGCTCCGGCTCTGTAGTTGGACACATCGGTCCAACCATCCCTTTGGGATCTTGCAGTGTTGTTGGAAGAGGGTGTTTGCTATGACCAGTATGTTCTCTTGGCAAAACTCTGTTAGCCTTTGCCATGCTTCACTTTGTGCTCCAAGGCCAAACTTACCTGTTACTCCAGGTATTTCTTTTTTTAAAACTTTTATTTTACTTTTATCTTTTACAGAGTTTTGTTGTTTACAGATATGTATGTTCACTCCAGGTATTTCTTGACTTCCTACTTTTGCATTCTAGTCCCCAGTAATGAAAGGGGTATCTTCTTTTTTTGGTATTAGTTCTAGAAGATCTTATAGGTCTTCACAGAACCATTTACCTTCAGTTTCTCCAGAATTAGTGGTTGAGACATAGACTTGGATGACTTTGATACCAAATGGTTTGCCTTGGAAACAAACTGAGATCATTCTGTTGTTTTTGAGATTGCACCCAAGCACTGCATTTTGAACTCTTTTGTTGACTATGAGGGCTGTTCTGTTTCTTCTAAGGGATTCTTCCCTACAGTGGTAGATATAATGGTCACCTGAATTAAATTTCCCCATTCCTGTTTATTTTAATTCACTGATTCCTAAAATGTCAATGTTCATTCTTGCCATCTCCTGTTTGACCATTACCAAACTACTTCACTCATGAATCTAACACTCCAGATTCCTATGCAATATCATTTTTTGCAGCATCAGACTTTACTATCACCAAATTATTCCCCTCAAATAATGAAATATTTTGTCAATGATATATTATTTCAGTAAATAGGCTAATAATCATTTTTGACTTATGCTCTTTTGTTAGACTTTAGTTTTTCACTTGTAGAAATAGTTCTACACTGAAAAATGTACATGCAAATCTTGCAAATTTGAATCCCCATAAGATAGCTACTTAAAAGGAGAATTACTGGCTTAAAGCCTATTTCTCTTTGAAGATCTTTTTTTTTTGCGGGTGTGGGCCACTTCTACTGGTCTTCCATTTATCTATTTTCATCCATCTTTGTTCTTTGGCCTGTATCGGCCTCCCATTGCAGAGGCCTCTGTCTCCACAGAGCTCCAGCTCTGGGTGCATGCACTCTAGAGCTCCGGCTCTGTAGTTGGACACATCGGTCCAACCACTCCACAGCACGTGGGATCTTCCCAGGCCAGGGATCAAACTGGCACCCCTTGCACTGCAAGGTGGTGTCCTTATCTACTGGACCACAAGGGAAACCCTCTTTGAAGATCTTTTACACAGATTCCTAAATTACTTTTCAAAGATTTTGGGGACATTCACTGGGTGCTACAATGTATTTTTTTTTTTAAATCTCCTTAATATTTTATAATGGCAATCAAGGTTCCTTCTGGCCTGCATTGAAAAATGTCTTAAAATGAGAAGGATTAATCCAAAAAAGTAAATCTATGCTGAGAAAGTTATGGGAAATATACAGCTATGAGGAAAACAAGAAATAGCCTATTATCCCCTTTTTAGCCTGGCAAATGAATACAGCGTATTATTTTTTGTATAGTAATAAAGGAAGTCATTGACAAATATTTTCTAAGAACTGTAGTTCATTAGTTCAATAGCCCTGCAACAAGTTTGTGACATGGTTTTGGGTGGAATCTTACTTATTGTGTCAGGTATGAGCATTTTTGTTGGAGGAACATAACCTATCCTTCAGGTAGCTCATGTCCAGGTAATATTCTTTTCTGAAAGATCATTCAAATAAACATATATATTTCTTGGGAAGTTTTGAAAATTGTGTGAAGCTACCAAGTGTCTTTTTGGATCTGGGGTTTATTGGTAATCCAACACAGACAATGTATCTGGAAGGCATCTTTAAATAATGAAATATTTTGTCAATGATATATTATTTCAGTAAATAGGCTAATAATCATTTTTGACTTATGCTCTTTTGTTAGACTTTAGTTTTTCACTTGTAGAAATAGTTCTACACTGAAAAATGTACATGCAAATCTTGCAAATTTGAATCCCCATAAGATAGCTACTTAAAAGGAGAATTACTGGCTTAAAGCCTATTTCTCTTTGAAGATCTTTTTTTTTTGCGGGTGTGGGCCACTTCTACTGGTCTTCCATTTATCTATTTTCATCCATCTTTGTTCTTTGGCCTGTATCGGCCTCCCATTGCAGAGGCCTCTGTCTCCACAGAGCTCCAGCTCTGGGTGCATGCACTCTAGAGCTCCGGCTCTGTAGTTGGACACATCGGTCCAACCACTCCACAGCACGTGGGATCTTCCCAGGCCAGGGATCAAACTGGCACCCTTGCACTGCAAGGTGGTGTCCTTATCTACTGGACCAAAAGGGGAAACCCTCTTTGAAGATCTTTTACACAGATTCCTAAATTACTTTTCAAAGATTTTGGGGACATTCACTGGGTGCTACAATGTATTTTTTTTTTTTTAAATCTCCTTAATATTTTATAATGGCAATCAAGGTTCCTTCTGGCCTGCATTGAAAAATGTCTTAAAATGAGAAGGATTAATCCAAAAAAGTAAATCTATGCTGAGAAAGTTATGGGAAATATACAGCTATGAGGAAAACAAGAAATAGCCTATTATCCCTTTTTAGCCTGGCAAATGAATACAGCGTATTATTTTTTGTATAGTAATAAAGGAAGTCATTGACAAATATTTTCTAAGAACTGTAGTTCATTAGTTCAATAGCCCTGCAACAAGTTTGTGACATGGTTTTGGGTGGAATCTTACTTATTGTGTCAGGTATGAGCATTTTTGTTGGAGGAACATAACCTATCCTTCAGGTAGCTCATGTCCAGGTAATATTCTTTTCTGAAAGATCATTCAAATAAACATATATATTTCTTGGGAAGTTTTGAAAATTGTGTGAAGCTACCAAGTGTCTGGATCTGATTTATTTAATCCAACACAGACAATGTATCTGGAAGGCATCTTCATGCTGGGCCTACTTCTCTGACCACAGAGGAGCTTTCCCATTGTGAATTTCTGCTGGACACACTTTGAGCCATTTATATCATGTATCTGGCATCCAGAGCTCTTCTCTCTGGCTGCACATGTTTTGTAGTAACAAAGCAATAGAAATAAGGCTCTAGTCGTTGTACCTTTGTTTGCAATCTTCTTTTTTCCCTGGGAATATTTGCTCCAAAGTTATTGTCTCTTATTATGGAAAAATAATGCTGGGGAAAAGGATATCTAAATAAAATTTACCACCATTTCCCAACTGAAACTAATATCTGGTTCACTCTTTCCAGCTTAAAATTTCCCAATATTTTTCTTCTTTCCTTCAGGATTTCAACAGAGTCCCATTGATACCTATAATACCAAAATTTTGATGGTAACCAAAATTGCTGAAGTGCTTCTCTAATCTGGGAACAGAATTTTGTGTATGGCCTCAATCAGTAGTTCCTTATTTGACATGACTGAAACTATAATTTGGTGGCATCAGAGCTTTTAGAATTCCTTCCAAATATTTAGAGTGAAAACTTACCACTTAGAAAATAGGAATCTTAAAAACCCACTCCAGACACATCAACTCTTAAAACAACAGCAACGTTATTTGATCAATTGAAGAAGATTTTCTAATAGTTTCTAGAATTCAATATTTCTCCTTTTTTGAATCCCATATTATTTTACTGTCTCTTTTATAGCTTTGGGGGAGGGGTATGGGAGTTATTTCACTGTAGGTTTGTCTTCCAAGACCAGGTACCATCTAGTTCACAGTGCTACTTAGCCTTCTGTAACTGAATGCAAGCTTGTGTGCCGGACTCACAGTGAGGCCAAACAAACTCAAATGTCAGATTTTGGAGCAGAGGAAGGTTTATTGCTGGGGCCATGCAAAGAGATGGGTGGATTGTGCCCCTCGAACCCAGAACCCCTCAGAGGGTTTCAGCTTTTTATTTTTTGTTGGAGGAACATAACCTATCCTTCAGGTAGCTCATGTCCAGGTAATATTCTTTTCTGAAAGATCATTCAAATAAACATATATATTTCTTGGGAAGTTTTGAAAATTGTGTGAAGCTACCAAGTGTCTGGATCTGATTTATTTAATCCAACACAGACAATGTATCTGGAAGGCATCTTCATGCTGGGCCTACTTCTCTGACCACAGAGGAGCTTTCCCATTGTGAATTTCTGCTGGACACACTTTGAGCCATTTATATCATGTATCTGGCATCCAGAGCTCTTCTCTCTGGCTGCACATGTTTTGTAGTAACAAAGCAATAGAAATAAGGCTCTAGTCGTTGTACCTTTGTTTGCAATCTTCTTTTTTCCCTGGGAATATTTGCTCCAAAGTTATTGTCTCTTATTATGGAAAAATAATGCTGGGGAAAAGGATATCTAAATAAAATTTACCACCATTTCCCAACTGAAACTAATATCTGGTTCACTCTTTCCAGCTTAAAATTTCCCAATATTTTTCTTCTTTCCTTCAGGATTTCAACAGAGTCCCATTGATACCTATAATACCAAAATTTTGATGGTAACCAAAATTGCTGAAGTGCTTCTCTAATCTGGGAACAGAATTTTGTGTATGGCCTCAATCAGTAGTTCCTTATTTGACATGACTGAAACTATAATTTGGTGGCATCAGAGCTTTTAGAATTCCTTCCAAATATTTAGAGTGAAAACTTACCACTTAGAAAATAGGAATCTTAAAAACCCACTCCAGACACATCAACTCTTAAAACAACAGCAAAGTTATTTGATCAATTGAAGAAGATTTTCTAATAGTTTCTAGAATTCAATATTTCTCCTTTTTTGAATCCCATATTATTTTACTGTCTCTTTTATAGCTTTGGGGGAGGGGTATGGGAGTTATTTCACTGTAGGTTTGTCTTCCAAGACCAGGTACCATCTAGTTCACAGTGCTACTTAGCCTTCTGTAACTGAATGCAAGCTTGTGTGCCGGACTCACAGTGAGGCCAAACAAACTCAAATGTCAGATTTTGGAGCAGAGGAAGGTTTATTGCTGGGGCCATGCAAAGAGATGGGTGGATTGTGCCCCTCGAACCCAGAACCCCTCAGAGGGTTTCAGCTTTTTATTTTCATTTATGGCTATTCTGGGTTTTCACTGCTGCCACAGGCTCTTCTCTAGTTGGAGGGAGTGGGGGTTACTTTCTAGTTGAGGTGAGCAGGCTTCTTGTTGCTATGACTTCTCCTGTTGTGGAACTTGGGCTCTAGGGCACATGGGCTTCTGTAGTTGTGGCACATGGGCTCAAGCGCATGTCTCCCACACTGGCAGATGAACTCTTCACTACCGAGCTACCAGGGAAGCCCTGAAGGTTTCAGCTTTTAAAGGCCAGGTGAAGGAGGGGCATGGCTAGTTGTTGCAAAGTTTCTGATTCTGGAATCCTGTGTTCTGGCAAGTATCCATGTAGCTCAGGCCAAGATGTTCCTATGTAAACCTCTAACAAGAGGAATGCTATTGTCTGTTCTGCAACTTTTTATCTTTGTATGAATGGACTCTTAATGGTCAGGGGCCTAAGAAAAGGCTATCCTGTATATTTTAGGCTATAGGCTACATTCTTTTACAGAAAGTTCACAGCCAGAGTGACTGAGAAGAAGCAACAGAGCACAAAGATTAAAGTGAAAGGAACAGATCTAACATGGAGTCAGATTTGTTTTTCCATATTACATTTCCATGTAGTCTGTACTCAATTAGTGCCAGAATTGGAGACATCCTTAATATTATGAATCTATCAGTTCTTATTTTTTCAACCTGTAACAAGGAGGCAGTCACTCAATTTATAGGTCCTGGAGGTGCTGCCCCAGGCTGGGATAAAGGACACGGCTAACACTGTGGCAATGGAAAAACATTCACTGTCATATAAAACAAGATATTTTGTTTTTATGAACTTTGAAAGCACTCTTGATGTCTAAGATCCCAGATCTGGGGTTCAAAGTTTTTTTTTTTTTTAAAATGCGGGGGGATGGTACATGAGGTTTGTCTTCCAAGACCAGGTACCATCTAGTTCACAGTGCTACTTAGCCTTCTGTAACTGAATGCAAGCTTGTGTGCCGGACTCACAGTGAGGCCAAACAAACTCAAATGTCAGATTTTGGAGCAGAGGAAGGTTTATTGCTGGGGCCATGCAAAGAGATGGGTGGATTGTGCCCCTCGAACCCAGAACCCCTCAGAGGGTTTCAGCTTTTTATTTTCATTTATGGCTATTCTGGGTTTTCACTGCTGCCACAGGCTCTTCTCTAGTTGGAGGGAGTGGGGGTTACTTTCTAGTTGAGGTGAGCAGGCTTCTTGTTGCTATGACTTCTCCTGTTGTGGAACTTGGGCTCTAGGGCACATGGGCTTCTGTAGTTGTGGCACATGGGCTCAAGCGCATGTCTCCCACACTGGCAGATGAACTCTTCACTACCGAGCTACCAGGGAAGCCCTGAAGGTTTCAGCTTTTAAAGGCCAGGTGAAGGAGGGGCATGGCTAGTTGTTGCAAAGTTTCTGATTCTGGAATCCTGTGTTCTGGCAAGTATCCATGTAGCTCAGGCCAAGATGTTCCTATGTAAACCTCTAACAAGAGGAATGCTATTGTCTGTTCTGCAACTTTTTATCTTTGTATGAATGGACTCTTAATGGTCAGGGGCCTAAGAAAAGGCTATCCTGTATATTTTAGGCTATAGGCTACATTCTTTTACAGAAAGTTCACAGCCAGAGTGACTGAGAAGAAGCAACAGAGCACAAAGATTAAAGTGAAAGGAACAGATCTAACATGGAGTCAGATTTGTTTTTCCATATTACATTTCCATGTAGTCTGTACTCAATTAGTGCCAGAATTGGAGACATCCTTAATATTATGAATCTATCAGTTCTTATTTTTTCAACCTGTAACAAGGAGGCAGTCACTCAATTTATAGGTCCTGGAGGTGCTGCCCCAGGCTGGGATAAAGGACACGGCTAACACTGTGGCAATGGAAAAACATTCACTGTCATATAAAACAAGATATTTTGTTTTTATGAACTTTGAAAGCACTCTTGATGTCTAAGATCCCACGCGCTTATTTGGGTTCATGAACCCATTGGTGGTGGTTGGGGATGAAGTTTTTTCCTTTTTTTTTTTCCTGATGTGTTTTAATAGTACAACCACATTATTAAAAAAAAAAAAAAAAAGTTCTTAGTACCCTCCCATAGCTTTTAACATGTATGAATTAAGTGTGAAATGACTTTATAAAAGTATAACTTTATAACTGTTATTTGATGTTGTTGTTATCCATGAGAAGGTAACTATCTTCAAAAGTATATGTAGTCTCCCATTTTCTTTTTCTGTTGGATTCACGTGCAAGGCTGTGGTCCTGTGACTGAAGTCTTTCCATTAAGGACATCTGGGCTGTGAAACCTGTAGGGAACACCCAGGACAGAGATGCTGAGCTACAAGCATCACAGGAGAGAGCATGTGGTGAGGTGGAGGGAAATTGGCCTTATAGTCAGAGACTGGGGTAAGTTACTTCATTCCTCGGAACCTTAGTTTCATCACCTGTAGAATGATGATAACAATATCTCTTTCATATACAAGATCATGGGTGCTAGGTCCTGGCCTTGTCACACAATGTTGAAAGGCACATTGGTTTTCCATCCATTTTCCTTCAATGCCCCTGATCTTTGACTGGGCTTCATTCAGCATATTACAGTCACCTCCTGAAGTACTGAGTCCTTCAGGAGCAGAGATGATCTCCAATCTGCTTTTCATCTCCAGTGACCACTTTAGTTCCTGGCAGAAACTTGGGGGCTCTGTGAGTGGCAGTTGCATTGAGATGCATTTAATTGTGCAAAAGAATCCACAATATTATTAGGCATTTGGAGAAGCACTGGGAAACTTGGAAAGAAGAACAGAACAATAAAAGCCTGGTTCTGTGCCACTGATTCAACTTATCTGGATTGTCTGGGGCTTAGTGAATACCTGTTGAATAAGTGATGTTAAAAAGAACATTTTAACATAAGCCCCACAGGAAAGGTAACGGGGATGGAGGATAGGAACCTAGCTGAGTTCTTGGCATGTGTGAGACTCTGAATAAACAGTCGTTAAGTCTATGAAAAGGTGATTAAGTAAATAGAAGACTATAACTAACTCATGGGTGGTAAAGTAAAACAGATTATTTGGAAGGTAATGAGTGTAGGTTAAGTTAGCAACCATTTGTATATCACCTGCATTGTGTGTGTGTGTGTGCACGTTCGCGCACATGTGCATGTGTATAACAGGGAGAGAGGGTTGGGGTGGGGAAGGAAGAGAATGGAAGGAGTGTCCAAATGAACCACTGAGAGGACTGGGTGAGTTGGCTTTTCTTTCATTGCTGTTAAACATGAGTTTAAGTTGTTGAATGAGGTGGTGGTCTCAGAGATTGACTTGAAATGTATATGTAGTCTCCCATTTTCTTTTTCTGTTGGATTCACGTGCAAGGCTGTGGTCCTGTGACTGAAGTCTTTCCATTAAGGACATCTGGGCTGTGAAACCTGTAGGGAACACCCAGGACAGAGATGCTGAGCTACAAGCATCACAGGAGAGAGCATGTGGTGAGGTGGAGGGAAATTGACCTTATAGTCAGAGACTGGGGTAAGTTACTTCATTCCTCGGAACCTTAGTTTCATCACCTGTAGAATGATGATAACAATATCTCTTTCATATACAAGATCATGGGTGCTAGGTCCTGGCCTTGTCACACAATGTTGCAAGGCACATTGGTTTTCCATCCATTTTCCTTCAATGCCCCTGATCTTTGACTGGGCTTCATTCAGCATATTACAGTCACCTCCTGAAGTACTGAGTCCTTCAGGAGCAGAGATGATCTCCAATCTGCTTTTCATCTCCAGTGACCACTTTAGTTCCTGGCAGAAACTTGGGGCTCTGTGAGTGGCAGTTGCATTGAGATGCATTTAATTGTGCAAAAGAATCCACAATATTATTAGGCATTTGGAGAAGCACTGGGAAACTTGGAAAGAAGAACAGAACAATAAAAGCCTGGTTCTGTGCCACTGATTCAACTTATCTGGATTGTCTGGGGCTTAGTGAATACCTGTTGAATAAGTGATGTTAAAAAGAACATTTTAACATAAGCCCCACAGGAAAGGTAACGGGGATGGAGGATAGGAACCTAGCTGAGTTCTTGGCATGTGTGAGACTCTGAATAAACAGTCGTTAAGTCTATGAAAAGGTGATTAAGTAAATAGAAGACTATAACTAACTCATGGGTGGTAAAGTAAAACAGATTATTTGGAAGGTAATGAGTGTAGGTTAAGTTAGCAACCATTTGTATATCACCTGCATTGTGTGTGTGTGTGTGCACGTTCGCGCACATGTGCATGTGTATAACAGGGAGAGAGGGTTGGGGTGGGGAAGGAAGAGAATGGAAGGAGTGTCCAAATGAACCACTGAGAGGACTGGGTGAGTTGGCTTTTCTTTCATTGCTGTTAAACATGAGTTTAAGTTGTTGAATGAGGTGGTGGTCTCAGAGACAAAGGGAGAATTCTCATTTGACTCAGGTAGCCAGATACAAAGCCGTCTCAGTGGACAGAAGACATGGCCCCTTGTTGGCCTTGCTGGTGTCTCTGGCAAGCCTGCCTGCTTGCAGACAGCATTGTTCACCAACAGAAACTAAGAAATAGGAGAGTCCTGTTTGATTTTTAAAGCAATTAAATGAATGCAGCTTTTATTTTGCACCTAAGGTTTGTGAGTCATCTGTAAGTATTTCCAGTGTTTTTCCTGCACAAGCCCCAAGTTATAAAATCTGACACCAGGCACGGAATAGTTCTCTTGAGGGCTACAGCAGAGAGGAGTGGTCACTGCCTCCCAGCCAAGAGAAAGACACTCCTGGCTCTGCTGCTGCTCCAGGCGATTTCAACAACAGCTGGGGCCCAGGCAGAGGTGCCAGCAGCCAGCATAGCTGCCAATAAACCCCAGGATCCCCTTCACCCTCCTTCTACTGCCACGAATCCCTGGCTCAGGGCTAAGAACGTTATTTGGTTGCATGCTCCTGTCTAACTAAGGACTGGGAGATCAGAGAATTTTATTGCTATCTCCAGGGAGGAGATGGTTAGAGAATTGGAGGTATTCAGGAGTTGGGGGGGGCGGGGATTGGAGGTTAGCCCAGGTTCAAGTGGTCCCCAGGCATTGGTGTGATGCACAGAGTCCCTGCCATTCCCTGGCCTCAGTTTCTTCACCTGGATTCTCATAAAATGTAAAGCACATTTCATTGTTCTTTAAAGGGATGTCAGGGGCTGCTGTGCAGATCCAGAGGAAGGGGACAAGGAGGGCAAGCCTCCCAGGCAACGTAACATCATTGAAAAGGTGATTAAGTAAATAGAAGACTATAACTAACTCATGGGTGGTAAAGTAAAACAGATTATTTGGAAGGTAATGAGTGTAGGTTAAGTTAGCAACCATTTGTATATCACCTGCATTGTGTGTGTGTGTGTGCACGTTCGCGCACATGTGCATGTGTATAACAGGGAGAGAGGGTTGGGGTGGGGAAGGAAGAGAATGGAAGGAGTGTCCAAATGAACCACTGAGAGGACTGGGTGAGTTGGCTTTTCTTTCATTGCTGTTAAACATGAGTTTAAGTTGTTGAATGAGGTGGTGGTCTCAGAGACAAAGGGAGAATTCTCATTTGACTCAGGTAGCCAGATACAAAGCCGTCTCAGTGGACAGAAGACATGGCCCCTTGTTGGCCTTGCTGGTGTCTCTGGCAAGCCTGCCTGCTTGCAGACAGCATTGTTCACCAACAGAAACTAAGAAATAGGAGAGTCCTGTTTGATTTTTAAAGCAATTAAATGAATGCAGCTTTTATTTTGCACCTAAGGTTTGTGAGTCATCTGTAAGTATTTCCAGTGTTTTTCCTGCACAAGCCCCAAGTTATAAAATCTGACACCAGGCACGGAATAGTTCTCTTGAGGGCTACAGCAGAGAGGAGTGGTCACTGCCTCCCAGCCAAGAGAAAGACACTCCTGGCTCTGCTGCTGCTCCAGGCGATTTCAACAACAGCTGGGGCCCAGGCAGAGGTGCCAGCAGCCAGCATAGCTGCCAATAAACCCCAGGATCCCCTTCACCCTCCTTCTACTGCCACGAATCCCTGGCTCAGGGCTAAGAACGTTATTTGGTTGCATGCTCCTGTCTAACTAAGGACTGGGAGATCAGAGAATTTTATTGCTATCTCCAGGGAGGAGATGGTTAGAGAATTGGAGGTATTCAGGAGTTGGGGGGGCGGGGATTGGAGGTTAGCCCAGGTTCAAGTGGTCCCCAGGCATTGGTGTGATGCACAGAGTCCCTGCCATTCCCTGGCCTCAGTTTCTTCACCTGGATTCTCATAAAATGTAAAGCACATTTCATTGTTCTGTGAAATATAGAAAGTGGTGTTCATGTGCAGTGTGTGCATTTCATGCTGTGCAGATCCAGAGGAAGGGGACAAGGAGGGCAAGCCTCCCAGGCATAATCAGGAATTCGACCTATTATGGGGGACAGTGGGGTGCAGAGTCTTTAGGCTCCTCTGCAGGCAGCATGTCCTGAAAGGAAGGATAAACAAGAAAGTGCTTCTTCTTTCTTTCTCTTTCCAGCTCCCCCTTCCCATCATACCTCTTGTTTCCTTTTGGCTTCTACACAGGCCCACATCAGCTGGGATCCTCTTTGAGATCATGAAGTGTGACCCCCAGGCAGTTATTTCAGGGGTTTTCAAACATCACTCCATTGATTCTAGCCTGTTCAGATGAACAGAGAAGGCAGACTTAATGTTCAGGGGGAGGATGTGGCGGTCAGAACGCTAATGGGGAAGGGAAGATGAAAGCCTTTGAGGCTTGTTTAATTTTGTGTTTGCCAAATGGAAAATGCACAAAAGAAAACTGCAGTCTATGCCACACCAAATATCCAAAGTTTTTGTGAAATAAAATCCAGACTCAGAGAACAGAATTTGCCACTTTGAGCAATATTATTCTTTCATGCTCCAACATATAAAAGATGCTCCAGAGGTCTTTCATTTTAGCTAGAATTACTTAAAGACATGAGAATTCACTTAAAATCATCTGAGTAGAAACTCTGTTGCCTTTGTATAATTTGCACAAATACCATTCTTTTTTCAGGTGTGTAAGTGCAAGTCTCTGTCTTGTTCATCACATTTACAACTTAATTGAATTCCCAAAGCATTATTGGCATTGATGTAGTTCATGTGCTATTCTGGAACTTATTTAGTATTCTGAGTTTTAACAAGGATACTTAATGTCTGACTTACCCAAAAGGAAATAAAAAGCATCATGTGGATTTCTAAGATTAAAAAGTGTCAAGACATTTAGGAAATCTGCTACACAGTTGTAAAGTATCCACATGGACTGGCATATTTTAAAAAATTATTGTGTTAATCTTAATAGAAATGATCAGTGCATTTGGTATACATTACACATACACAGTAGTGATATCAAAATTCTCTTGATTAAATGAAATAAATGCCTGTCAAAGTTATGCCAATTGTGGTAACAAACAATTCTCCAGATGTATAATGAGCCAGGCATCACAGAGGTTAGTTTCTTACTCAGGTAAACTCTGAAAGAGAGAATCTTGATTGGCGAGATTGGGGAACCCAGTTGTGACTAGGAACCCAATTGTGTTTCTCCCAGTTTCGGGTTTCTCTCCTTTTCAGCAGTGCTTTCCCAGGTTTCTGGGCTCATCTCCATCAAATCAGTGTAAAGGGAAAGAGGAAGGATAATGCACAAGAGGTTTCTCTGGACCAGGAAGAATCCATAGGCTAGAACTCAGTCTGTCTCATTAAGATGAGGAGAAGGCAGATCTGATGAAGAACTAGGCAATCTTTGCTACACTAACTCATTGTTAGCACTCAATCAGTGTTGGCTAGTATCGCTATCATTATTTTAAATGTCAATGCAGAGCTTTCATAACACCTTCATATTTTAGGGGAAATGAAGGAAAAAACATTTTTTTTTTGCATATGTATATAGGAGTGCCAAATTGAGAAACAAGGTTGGTAATCTAGAGCTCAATTTGAAGGAGAAACTGAAAAGGACACTCATAACCTTAGTTCCTTAGACTGAAGTCAAGCTTAGTTAACTGGATTTTTGAAGTAATTATGTACATTCAGGCCTTGGATGTATGTTTTGGAGAGTATATAGACATGACTGTGTCAGTAGGAACCATTAAAGTCACCTTCCTAAAGGAAAAGAATATGAAATTTACTTTTCTTGGATATAATTCAATGGAGATAATCTTCACCAAATACCTTCTTTAAGGAATAAAACCAATTCTTAAATTGAGTTGAATAAAGCACTGTCTTTGATTATTCATTTCCTTTAGACATTGTAAATGAAAATGTTGCATGTAGGTAGAAATTCTTCATATGTATCACTATCTATGTATCATATGTGTATATATGTGGGATTTCTAAGATTAAAAGTGTCAAGACATTTAGGAAATCTGCTACACAGTTGTAAAGTATCCACATGGACTGGCATATTTTAAAAATTATTGTGTTAATCTTAATAGAAATGATCAGTGCATTTGGTATACATTACACATACACAGTAGTGATATCAAAATTCTCTTGATTAAATGAAATAAATGCCTGTCAAAGTTATGCCAATTGTGGTAACAAACAATTCTCCAGATGTATAATGAGCCAGGCATCACAGAGGTTAGTTTCTTACTCAGGTAAACTCTGAAAGAGAGAATCTTGATTGGCGAGATTGGGGAACCCAGTTGTGACTAGGAACCCAATTGTGTTTCTCCCAGTTTCGGGTTTCTCTCCTTTTCAGCAGTGCTTTCCCAGGTTTCTGGGCTCATCTCCATCAAATCAGTGTAAAGGGAAAGAGGAAGGATAATGCACAAGAGGTTTCTCTGGACCAGGAAGAATCCATAGGCTAGAACTCAGTCTGTCTCATTAAGATGAGGAGAAGGCAGATCTGATGAAGAACTAGGCAATCTTTGCTACACTAACTCATTGTTAGCACTCAATCAGTGTTGGCTAGTATCGCTATCATTATTTTAAATGTCAATGCAGAGCTTTCATAACACCTTCATATTTTAGGGGAAATGAAGGAAAAAACATTTTTTTTTTGCATATGTATATAGGAGTGCCAAATTGAGAAACAAGGTTGGTAATCTAGAGCTCAATTTGAAGGAGAAACTGAAAAGGACACTCATAACCTTAGTTCCTTAGACTGAAGTCAAGCTTAGTTAACTGGATTTTTGAAGTAATTATGTACATTCAGGCCTTGGATGTATGTTTTGGAGAGTATATAGACATGACTGTGTCAGTAGGAACCATTAAAGTCACCTTCCTAAAGGAAAAGAATATGAAATTTACTTTTCTTGGATATAATTCAATGGAGATAATCTTCACCAAATACCTTCTTTAAGGAATAAAACCAATTCTTAAATTGAGTTGAATAAAGCACTGTCTTTGATTATTCATTTCCTTTAGACATTGTAAATGAAAATGTTGCATGTAGGTAGAAATTCTTCATATGTATCACTATCTATGTATCATATGTGTATATATGTATAATCTATATATGTATCTATCATCTATGATGTATTTGTTTATCTATCAGCTTCCATGGTGGTTCAGTGGTAACGAATCCACCTGTCAATGCAGGAGACCTGGGTTTGATGCCCAGGTCAGGAAGATCCTCAGGAGAAGCAAATGGCAATTGACTTTAGTATTCTTTCCTGGGAAATCCCAAGGACAGAGGATCCTGGTGGGCTATACTTAGCAACTAAACAACAACATCATCTATGTATGTGTGTACCGTGTATGTGGTTAGGGGTGTGTGTGTGTGTGTGTGTGTGTGTGTGTGTGTGTGTACGTGTATCTATCTAAATGAGTCTTACCTGAAAAGGTTCAGGTACTCAGGCAATTTTTCTTCAAATGAGTGACATAACTGAACATAACTGGAGATTTTACATTGCAATTGGAGCAGGAGTCATCATTTTCTGTGAAATGCCAGGTAGTAGCTATTTTAAGTATAGAAGGCCATACAGTCTGTCAGATATAGTTACCCAACTGTGATTTTTTAGTGTAAAAGCATCTGTAGATGATGTGTAAATAAATCTTTTGGACCATGTTCAATAAAGCTTTATTTACGAACACAGGCAGCAGCCAGGTTGTGGTCTGTAGGAGATATAGTTTACTGACTTCCTGCTTCAGGTTCAGTAGTTTCTAAAAGTGTTATCTTTTCTAATTTTATGTTGATTTCTCTCCACTGAGTTTGGAATTTTAGTTTCACTTTGATTCTCTGTGGGAAGCATCACCATGACCTAAGATAACATTGACTAATTCACTATGTCTTTTGTCATTAGCGTTAATGAAGCCATAAATGATCATCATCCTGAATGCTCTCTTAAATCACAGGCCTGGAAAGGCTACTGGTTACCCAGAGTCTAACTGCCTGATTAAAAGCACTGAGAGAAAGTCTTAAGTAACTGTTAGAGAAGATCCCCCCCTTTTTATTATTATTATTTTTAAAATTTTTGTTGTTTTGTGTTCATTTTTTAGTTATAATCATTTCCTTTAGACATTGTAAATGAAAATGTCGCATGTAGGTAGAAATTCTTCATATGTATCACTATCTATGTATCATATGTGTATATATGTATAATCTATATATGTATCTATCATCTATGATGTATTTGTTTATCTATCAGCTTCCATGGTGGTTCAGTGGTAACGAATCCACCTGTCAATGCAGGAGACCTGGGTTTGATGCCCAGGTCAGGAAGATCCTCAGGAGAAGCAAATGGCAATTGACTTTAGTATTCTTTCCTGGGAAATCCCAAGGACAGAGGATCCTGGTGGGCTATACTTAGCAACTAAACAACAACATCATCTATGTATGTGTGTACCGTGTATGTGGTTAGGGGTGTGTGTGTGTGTGTGTGTGTGTGTGTGTGTGTACGTGTATCTATCTAAATGAGTCTTACCTGAAAAGGTTCAGGTACTCAGGCAATTTTTCTTCAAATGAGTGACATAACTGAACATAACTGGAGATTTTACATTGCAATTGGAGCAGGAGTCATCATTTTCTGTGAAATGCCAGGTAGTAGCTATTTTAAGTATAGAAGGCCATACAGTCTGTCAGATATAGTTACCCAACTGTGATTTTTTAGTGTAAAAGCATCTGTAGATGATGTGTAAATAAATCTTTTGGACCATGTTCAATAAAGCTTTATTTACGAACACAGGCAGCAGCCAGGTTGTGGTCTGTAGGAGATATAGTTTACTGACTTCCTGCTTCAGGTTCAGTAGTTTCTAAAAGTGTTATCTTTTCTAATTTTATGTTGATTTCTCTCCACTGAGTTTGGAATTTTAGTTTCACTTTGATTCTCTGTGGGAAGCATCACCATGACCTAAGATAACATTGACTAATTCACTATGTCTTTTGTCATTAGCGTTAATGAAGCCATAAATGATCATCATCCTGAATGCTCTCTTAAATCACAGGCCTGGAAAGGCTACTGGTTACCCAGAGTCTAACTGCCTGATTAAAAGCACTGAGAGAAAGTCTTAAGTAACTGTTAGAGAAGATCCCCCCCTTTTTATTATTATTATTTTTAAAATTTTTGTTGTTTTGTGTGCTTTTTTTTTTAAATTACTTATTTATTTTAAAGTTTTTACAGAGTTTTGTTGTTCACAGACATGCATGTTCCCAGATCAGTCATATGCATATCCCTGGTCCCCTCCCCGCTCCCAGGCACCCCCTTTCCACCCCTCCAGGACATTGCACCAAGCCATTGTAAGTACTCCTATTCCCTTAGCGCAATGACAGTAGCTGTCTTTTTCACACATGATAGTATAGGTTTCCATGTTACTCCCTCTATGCCTCCCACCCACTGTTCATGCCCCACAATGTCCATATGCCTATTCTCTGTCTGTTTTTCCATGAGTTCACTGTGTGTGTTATCATTACCTTTTTACTAGATTCCATATTTGTGTGTTAGTATACTGTACTTGTCTTTCTCTTTTTGACTTACTTCTACTTTTTTTTTTAATATTTTATTTATATTTATTTGGCTGCATTGGGTCTCAGTTGTACCATGTGGGCTCTAGTTCCCTGACCAGGGATCGAATCTGGGCCCCTTGAATTGGGAGCACAGAGTCTTAGCCCCTGGACCACCAGGGAATTCCCCATTTTATTTATTTTCATCCATTTTTATTCTTTGGCCTGTGTGGACCTCCCACTGTAGTGGCTCTTCTTGCTGCAGAGCACTGGCTCTGAGCACATGCTGGCTCCTAATTGGACACACTGGTCCAGCCACTCCGCAATATGTGGCATCTTCCTGTGCCAGGGATTGAACTAGTGCCCCTTGCACTGCAAGGCAGACTCATTATCCACTGGACCACCAGGGAAGCCCCTTACTTCACTTTTTATGATACATTCTAGATCCAGCCACCTCATTAGGACTGATTCTTCTGCATTTCTTTTAACAACTGAGTAGTATTCCATTGTATATATGTACCAGAGCTTCTTTATCTGTTCATTCATCAATGACATCTAGATTGCTTCCATGTTCTAGCTATTGTATAGAGAGCTGCAATGAACATTGGGGTACAGGTGTTTCTTTCAGTTTTGATTTCATCAGGGTATAAGCCTAATAGTGGGATTTCTGGGAGAGAAGACCCCCTTTTTATTAAATTTAGTTTAATGAAACAATTTTTTAGTTCAATCTTTATTCAGTGTTATAATTGATATATAATGCTGTATTAGTTTCTGGTGTTTCACAAAGTGATTTACTTATACATATTCATGTAGCAATTCTTTCTCAGATTCTTTTCCCATTTAGATTATTACAGAGTACTGAGTAGAGTTCCCTATTCTATACAGTAGGTCCTTGTTTTTTGTTTTAATTTTTATTGGGAGGGAAGGGTTGGGGAGGGAAGGGGGTGGGCGGGTCACTTCTATTGGTCTTTCATTTATCTATTTTTCATCCATCTTTGTTCTTTGGCCCATGTGGGTCTCTCATCTCAGTGGCCTCTGTAGTTGCAGAGCACTGGCTCTGGGCACATGTGCTCCAGAGCTCTGGCTCGGTAAATGGACACATGGCTCCATGGCACATGGGATCTTCCCAGGCCAGGGATCGAACTGACACCCCTTGCACTACAAGGCGGTGCCCTTACCCACTAGACCACCAGGGAAGCCCCCAGTAGGTCCTTGTTGATTAACCATTATATATATATAGTACTATGCATATTTTAATCCCAATCTCCTAGTGTATTTCTCCCACCTTTAACGAAACTTTGATTGTATCTGTCAGCTTAATTTTATTCTCATTGGCACATGGAATTTAATTCTTACTTGTAAAGTTTGCACTGTAAGACTCCAGGTAGCATCAATCTTTTTTTTTTCATGTTTTCAAACTATCTAGGAGGGGATTGCTTCTTAAAATGTTGTCAACAGCTAGTTGGGTGAAAAACTACAAAACAACCCTGTTTCGCCAGGCAGAAGCTCAGATAGAGACATTACTAAATGATGCAGGCAGCAGTAGGCCTACTATTCACTGAATTAGGATGGTGTTATCTGTCACATATAAGAACCACTGAATATAGAGCCTTTTTTGAGTAGTATTCCATTGTATATATGTACCAGAGCTTCTTTATCTGTTCATTCATCAATGACATCTAGATTGCTTCCATGTTCTAGCTATTGTATAGAGAGCTGCAATGAACATTGGGGTACAGGTGTTTCTTTCAGTTTTGATTTCATCAGGGTATAAGCCTAATAGTGGGATTTCTGGGAGAGAAGACCCCCTTTTTATTAAATTTAGTTTAATGAAACAATTTTTTAGTTCAATCTTTATTCAGTGTTATAATTGATATATAATGCTGTATTAGTTTCTGGTGTTTCACAAAGTGATTTACTTATACATATTCATGTAGCAATTCTTTCTCAGATTCTTTTCCCATTTAGATTATTACAGAGTACTGAGTAGAGTTCCCTATTCTATACAGTAGGTCCTTGTTTTTTGTTTTAATTTTTATTGGGAGGGAAGGGTTGGGGAGGGAAGGGGGTGGGCGGGTCACTTCTATTGGTCTTTCATTTATCTATTTTTCATCCATCTTTGTTCTTTGGCCCATGTGGGTCTCTCATCTCAGTGGCCTCTGTAGTTGCAGAGCACTGGCTCTGGGCACATGTGCTCCAGAGCTCTGGCTCGGTAAATGGACACATGGCTCCATGGCACATGGGATCTTCCCAGGCCGGGATCGAACTGACACCCCTTGCACTACAAGGCGGTGCCCTTACCCACTAGACCACCAGGGAAGCCCCCAGTAGGTCCTTGTTGATTAACCATTATATATATATAGTACTATGCATATTTTAATCCCAATCTCCTAGTGTATTTCTCCCACCTTTAACGAAACTTTGATTGTATCTGTCAGCTTAATTTTATTCTCATTGGCACATGGAATTTAATTCTTACTTGTAAAGTTTGCACTGTAAGACTCCAGGTAGCATCAATCTTTTTTTTTTCATGTTTTCAAACTATCTAGGAGGGGATTGCTTCTTAAAATGTTGTCAACAGCTAGTTGGGTGAAAAACTACAAAACAACCCTGTTTCGCCAGGCAGAAGCTCAGATAGAGACATTACTAAATGATGCAGGCAGCAGTAGGCCTACTATTCACTGAATTAGGATGGTGTTATCTGTCACATATAAGAACCACTGAATATAGAGCCTTCTTTAAGTTAATAGATTTGGGTGCTTCCCTGGTGGTTCAGTAGTAAAGAATTTGCCTGCCAATGCTAGAGATGCAGGTTTAGTCTCTTGGTTGAGAAGGTCCCCTGGAGAAGGAAATGGCAGTCCACTCCAGTATTCTTATCTGGGAAATCCCATGGAGAGAGGAGCCTGGTGGGCTACAATTCAAGGGGTTGCAAAAGCATTGGACCTGACTTAGTGACTAAACAACAACAACAGATAGTTGGAATTATGATACCACCAGCATTCATGTGTGTAATGCAGGTCTTTGAACTAGACCTTACACTCACCTTGCAGTGCAATGGGGAACCTCCTTATCTGTCCTTTTTGGGTGGGGGTGGGAGAAAGGGAGGGAGTGAAAGGTTTCTTTGTTGTGGCCCTTGAGATGTTGGATCCACTTCTTCTTGGATGAACATCGACTAACCTCTGGTAACTCATGTATGAAACACATATTCTGGCTGCTTATGAAGAGCTTGCATGATTCTATGATGTCTTCCAACTTCCCACTTGGTATCTCCCAAAGGCAGGCCAACTCAGAGCTTCTAGTGCCTGGGGTCCCTATCAGGTGTTGTGGGACATTCACTTGACTCATGGTAAATGAAACATTCCTTATTTTTTCCAAATAGTCTGAAGACAATTTCATTACTAGTCCTGTCTTAGCCCTATCTCACTCCAGTTGTCTTCTCATCTTGCTCAAATAAACACAGCATGTCAGCATCTCCAAACTCTGAGTGAATCTTTCCTAGCTTCTCCTCCTAGTGTATTTCTCCACCTTTAACGAAACTTTGATTGTATCTGTCAGCTTAATTTTATTCTCATTGGCACATGGAATTTAATTCTTACTTGTAAAGTTTGCACTGTAAGACTCCAGGTAGCGTCAATCTTTTTTTTTTCATGTTTTCAAACTATCTAGGAGGGGATTGCTTCTTAAAATGTTGTCAACAGCTAGTTGGGTGAAAAACTACAAAACAACCCTGTTTCGCCAGGCAGAAGCTCAGATAGAGACATTACTAAATGATGCAGGCAGCAGTAGGCCTACTATTCACTGAATTAGGATGGTGTTATCTGTCACATATAAGAACCACTGAATATAGAGCCTTCTTTAAGTTAATAGATTTGGGTGCTTCCCTGGTGGTTCAGTAGTAAAGAATTTGCCTGCCAATGCTAGAGATGCAGGTTTAGTCTCTTGGTTGAGAAGGTCCCCTGGAGAAGGAAATGGCAGTCCACTCCAGTATTCTTATCTGGGAAATCCCATGGAGAGAGGAGCCTGGTGGGCTACAATTCAAGGGGTTGCAAAAGCATTGGACCTGACTTAGTGACTAAACAACAACAACAGATAGTTGGAATTATGATACCACCAGCATTCATGTGTGTAATGCAGGTCTTTGAACTAGACCTTACACTCACCTTGCAGTGCAATGGGGAACCTCCTTATCTGTCCTTTTTGGGTGGGGGTGGGAGAAAGGGAGGGAGTGAAAGGTTTCTTTGTTGTGGCCCTTGAGATGTTGGATCCACTTCTTCTTGGATGAACATCGACTAACCTCTGGTAACTCATGTATGAAACACATATTCTGGCTGCTTATGAAGAGCTTGCATGATTCTATGATGTCTTCCAACTTCCCACTTGGTATCTCCCAAAGGCAGGCCAACTCAGAGCTTCTAGTGCCTGGGGTCCCTATCAGGTGTTGTGGGACATTCACTTGACTCATGGTAAATGAAACATTCCTTATTTTTTCCAAATAGTCTGAAGACAATTTCATTACTAGTCCTGTCTTAGCCCTATCTCACTCCAGTTGTCTTCTCATCTTGCTCAAATAAACACAGCATGTCAGCATCTCCAAACTCTGAGTGAATCTTTCCTAGCTTCTCCCTCCCTGGCTGATGAGAAGTGCTTTCCCTTCCCCACATGTAGAGAAAGGAAAAAATTCATTTGGAATCACTGATGATTCCTGGGCATCAAGAAAGTTCTGCTTAACGTCCAGTTTTGGTGTCTTGGAAGAGGTTCATGGCGGTGGTGAAGGATAGAGGATGATAGATTTGAAATATTTGGGACATGATATTGATAGCTGTTGAGTAGATCATTAGAGTAGATTAGGTGTAGGGAGTAACAAAGACAGGAACGAGAGGAGAACCCCAGAGGAGGGGGAGGCTAAGGGTTTATTGTCACTAATTCAGGTTTTGGTATGTTGAATTTTGCATGCTCTTGCATTTACTGAGGTGGAAACATTGCACTAGAAACTAGTTACCTATGCTTCAGAGATCAGATCTTGAAGCAAATATGAGTCTGATGAACAGAATCTTCCAGGGACACAGTCTAGGGTGAAAAGAGAGAGGCTAGAATTGACTTTGGAGGAGCTTTGACAATTAATAGTTGGCGGAAAGAAATAGCATTCCCAGGAGAAGTAGTCAGAGAAGTAGAAGGAAAACCAGGAGATGATTTCCAAGGTGGTCAAGATACTTAAGTCTGAGGAAAGTAGTGGGATCAGGAGTGAGTGGTGGATGGGTGACTTGTGGCTATTTTATTTATGTATCTCCTATGGATGCTGGGGGACATTAGTCAAGAGGAAATGCAAATGCAATTAAAAGCAGTGTGGAATTTGTGGATTTTCCTGCAATGTTATGTTTCTAAATAAAAGTTTATTTCAGCAGTTTGTATCTCATGTGTGTTATAATCAGTTCCATAGAGACTTCATTTATCATAAAGACAATGCTTTATATATCACAAGGGAAACATTATAAATAGAAGACTAGTTCTATAAATGAATATAATTCATTCTTTATAGAGTTTTAAAAATCTATGTGCAGGCCAACTCACTTCTAGTGGGGGTTTGGGGGACATTCACTTGACTCATGGTAAATGAAACATTCCTTATTTTTTCCAAATAGTCTGAAGACAATTTCATTACTAGTCCTGTCTTAGCCCTATCTCACTCCAGTTGTCTTCTCATCTTGCTCAAATAAACACAGCATGTCAGCATCTCCAAACTCTGAGTGAATCTTTCCTAGCTTCTCCCTCCCTGGCTGATGAGAAGTGCTTTCCCTTCCCCACATGTAGAGAAAGGAAAAAATTCATTTGGAATCACTGATGATTCCTGGGCATCAAGAAAGTTCTGCTTAACGTCCAGTTTTGGTGTCTTGGAAGAGGTTCATGGCGGTGGTGAAGGATAGAGGATGATAGATTTGAAATATTTGGGACATGATATTGATAGCTGTTGAGTAGATCATTAGAGTAGATTAGGTGTAGGGAGTAACAAAGACAGGAACAAGAGGAGAACCCCAGAGGAGGGGGAGGCTAAGGGTTTATTGTCACTAATTCAGGTTTTGGTATGTTGAATTTTGCATGCTCTTGCATTTACTGAGGTGGAAACATTGCACTAGAAACTAGTTACCTATGCTTCAGAGATCAGATCTTGAAGCAAATATGAGTCTGATGAACAGAATCTTCCAGGGACACAGTCTAGGGTGAAAAGAGAGAGGCTAGAATTGACTTTGGAGGAGCTTTGACAATTAATAGTTGGCGGAAAGAAATAGCATTCCCAGGAGAAGTAGTCAGAGAAGTAGAAGGAAAACCAGGAGATGATTTCCAAGGTGGTCAAGATACTTAAGTCTGAGGAAAGTAGTGGGATCAGGAGTGAGTGGTGGATGGGTGACTTGTGGCTATTTTATTTATGTATCTCCTATGGATGCTGGGGGACATTAGTCAAGAGGAAATGCAAATGCAATTAAAAGCAGTGTGGAATTTGTGGATTTTCCTGCAATGTTATGTTTCTAAATAAAAGTTTATTTCAGCAGTTTGTATCTCATGTGTGTTATAATCAGTTCCATAGAGACTTCATTTATCATAAAGACAATGCTTTATATATCACAAGGGAAACATTATAAATAGAAGACTAGTTCTATAAATGAATATAATTCATTCTTTATAGAGTTTTAAAAATCTATGTGTGTGAGATTCTCTTTATAAAGCCAACATTATCATTGATTTCTTATAGTTTCTCATGCTGCATGCTGGGTTAATGATCAAATATCAGAAAATATTTAAATAAATCTTTGAATTCTATAAAGCTTATTTATAAAGAGAATGGTAAGCAGCTATCTTCCATTTCTCCTGGTAGAAAACAAGAACACAGTTTCATCCTAAACCTTAGAAACTTCAGTAACACCAAAAAAAGAACTTTTTCTTACAACAGAATGAACAATGGAGAGTTCCTAGCATGCATAATAACACATGACTTAATTGAACCATGATCTCAGGACTTCCTGGAGCATATTCTCACTTTCCATGGCTGTGGGCATTGTTACAAGTGAGACTTTCTTTAGAAATACACACGGTTCTTAACTTCTGTCTGCATTAAGCATCTGCTCATCTTGAAGATGGCAAAGCTTCTACAATTTGATACCAATGTAATTTTTAAGACTTGTTTTCCTGTATTTCCTCTGGACCTTCTGTTTCAGGAAACCTACAATCTCCAGATACAGTCTTTGTGCCATTTTCAAACTTTTCTCTAAATCTTTGGACTGACCCAGATGTCACGTCTCCCATGGAACCTTCTAGAACACCCAAGTTAAAAATGATCTTTCTTTCTGATTTCTTTAAGTTTTCTGGAAATGCGATTTATTTAAAACTCATTCATTCTATAAATATTGACTGTCAACGGTAGAACCTGCAATTCTATGTTGACAGAGAGAAAAACCAGGAGATGTTTAAGGTCCGGGGGTAGTGGAATTGGTGTGGACTTGTGGCTATTTTATTTATGTATCTCCTATGGATGCTGGGGGACATTAGTCAAGAGGAAATGCAAATGCAATTAAAAGCAGTGTGGAATTTGTGGATTTTCCTGCAATGTTATGTTTCTAAATAAAAGTTTATTTCAGCAGTTTGTATCTCATGTGTGTTATAATCAGTTCCATAGAGACTTCATTTATCATAAAGACAATGCTTTATATATCACAAGGGAAACATTATAAATAGAAGACTAGTTCTATAAATGAATATAATTCATTCTTTATAGAGTTTTAAAAATCTATGTGTGTGAGATTCTCTTTATAAAGCCAACATTATCATTGATTTCTTATAGTTTCTCATGCTGCATGCTGGGTTAATGATCAAATATCAGAAAATATTTAAATAAATCTTTGAATTCTATAAAGCTTATTTATAAAGAGAATGGTAAGCAGCTATCTTCCATTTCTCCTGGTAGAAAACAAGAACACAGTTTCATCCTAAACCTTAGAAACTTCAGTAACACCAAAAAAAGAACTTTTTCTTACAACAGAATGAACAATGGAGAGTTCCTAGCATGCATAATAACACATGACTTAATTGAACCATGATCTCAGGACTTCCTGGAGCATATTCTCACTTTCCATGGCTGTGGGCATTGTTACAAGTGAGACTTTCTTTAGAAATACACACGGTTCTTAACTTCTGTCTGCATTAAGCATCTGCTCATCTTGAAGATGGCAAAGCTTCTACAATTTGATACCAATGTAATTTTTAAGACTTGTTTTCCTGTATTTCCTCTGGACCTTCTGTTTCAGGAAACCTACAATCTCCAGATACAGTCTTTGTGCCATTTTCAAACTTTTCTCTAAATCTTTGGACTGACCCAGATGTCACGTCTCCCATGGAACCTTCTAGAACACCCAAGTTAAAAATGATCTTTCTTTCTGATTTCTTTAAGTTTTCTGGAAATGCGATTTATTTAAAACTCATTCATTCTATAAATATTGACTGTCAACGGTGTCAGGTGTATATCTGTGATGGGTGCTGGGGATAAAGTAGTCCTTCCTTTTCTGCAATTTGCATTCCTGTGTCAGGCTAGTGGTTGAAGACTCCATGCTTGGGGTCCAACTTTCCTTGTTCTTATCCTGTTATTCTCTAGCTGTGTCATCTTGTTCAAAGCTTTATGTTTCTGGACATCAGTGCCTTCATCTGAAAACTGGAAGTAAATTACAACTACCTGAACTAACCAAATTTATCTTTTCATCTTTTATTTTTTAATACTTTATTTCTTTATTGACTGCACTGGGTCTTCCTCACTGCACAGGCTTTCTCTAGTTGAGGTGAGCAGAGGCTGTAATGCATGGACTTCTCACTGCAGTGGCCTCCCTTTATAGAGTATAGGCTCTAGGATGTTCAACCTCAGCAGCTGTGGTGCATGGACTTAGCTGCTCTGAGGCATATGGGACCTTCCAGGACCAGGGATCAAACTGGTGTCCCCTGTGTTATGAGGCAGATTTCCAACCATTGGACCACCAGGGAAGCCCCATCTCTTCATCTTACTTTCTAGCTGGAACTATCCTGGCGACATCTGATCCTCTTCCCTTTGGCATGGTGCTAGGCTGTGGCCTTGATGATAGACCTAGGTCTGGCAGAGTGGATGCCTGTGGTGTATTTGGAGCTTGGATGGACGTTTGAGAGATGTAGCAATTTGTACTCTTCTCTCTGAGTAGCTCTTGATTTCCTGAGAGTGCCCAGCTTGTCATCAAGCTGTGACCAACTTGGTTTCCCAGTCCCTCATTTGTTTCACTTCTTCTCTGATATCGACCTAGCCTCTAATGTGGCTGCATTAAGCATCTGCATCTTGAAGATGGCAAAGCTTCTACAATTTGATACCAATGTAATTTAAGACTTGTTTTCCTGTATTTCCTCTGGACCTTCTGTTTCAGGAAACCTACAATCTCCAGATACAGGACTTTTCTCTAAATCTTTGGACTGACCCAGATGTCACGTCTCCCATGGAACCTTCTAGAACACCCAAGTTAAAAATGATCTTTCTTTCTGATTTCTTTAAGTTTTCTGGAAATGCGATTTATTTAAAACTCATTCATTCTATAAATATTGACTGTCAACGGTGTCAGGTGTATATCTGTGATGGGTGCTGGGGATAAAGTAGTCCTTCCTTTTCTGCAATTTGCATTCCTGTGTCAGGCTAGTGGTTGAAGACTCCATGCTTGGGGTCCAACTTTCCTTGTTCTTATCCTGTTATTCTCTAGCTGTGTCATCTTGTTCAAAGCTTTATGTTTCTGGACATCAGTGCCTTCATCTGAAAACTGGAAGTAAATTACAACTACCTGAACTAACCAAATTTATCTTTTCATCTTTTATTTTTTAATACTTTATTTCTTTATTGACTGCACTGGGTCTTCCTCACTGCACAGGCTTTCTCTAGTTGAGGTGAGCAGAGGCTGTAATGCATGGACTTCTCACTGCAGTGGCCTCCCTTTATAGAGTATAGGCTCTAGGATGTTCAACCTCAGCAGCTGTGGTGCATGGACTTAGCTGCTCTGAGGCATATGGGACCTTCCAGGACCAGGGATCAAACTGGTGTCCCCTGTGTTATGAGGCAGATTTCCAACCATTGGACCACCAGGGAAGCCCCATCTCTTCATCTTACTTTCTAGCTGGAACTATCCTGGCGACATCTGATCCTCTTCCCTTTGGCATGGTGCTAGGCTGTGGCCTTGATGATAGACCTAGGTCTGGCAGAGTGGATGCCTGTGGTGTATTTGGAGCTTGGATGGACGTTTGAGAGATGTAGCAATTTGTACTCTTCTCTCTGAGTAGCTCTTGATTTCCTGAGAGTGCCCAGCTTGTCATCAAGCTGTGACCAACTTGGTTTCCCAGTCCCTCATTTGTTTCACTTCTTCTCTGTCCCCTCACCCTTTTTTTACCCTCCTGATTCCCTGTTATTGCCATCTAATACAGGGCTAATATGTATACTTTGGGTGCAGGTTGTTTTATAGGGAAGCTTAGATGAGCAGGATACCACTATCAGTGGCTTACTGTGAGGATTATGAGAAGTGCCTGGAACAGTACCTGACACAGAGTAGATGGTGAATGCTGGCCAATATGCTTGTGGGAATAATAAATGAGAGCAGAAGTTAAGAGAAGGTGGGTTCTTCAAGGATCCTCTGAAGAAACTCTGTCTAAGCCAAGTCCTAAATGTTGAGTGGATGAGACACATACACATATACCAGACAGACAGCAGTATTGCATCTGAGAGCCCAAGAATAAGAAAGAGGCTAGGTTTGAGGAACTAATTATTAATTTAATTAATAAATAAAACCATGTCAGTTGTTGTCCTTTGCATATTTGCATTTTATAGGGTAGTAAAGTTGGTCTTTCCTAGTCCTTTTGCAGTTTTAGATAATGATATGTGAAGTGTAACCTGTGTCACTTTTGGCCTGAGGCAGGGCCAAGTCCATCCTCGTTATTTTCTATAGGGATGAGACCATGTGCTCCAGAGAGATGACATATGAACAAGAATCCCTCGTTGAGTTAAGCCTGCCCGCCTTTGGGGACTGGTTTGTTATTGCAGCATCACCCAGCTTACCCTGACTAATACAGCAGGAAATCTTCCTGGTCACAATGTAAATTTCTGGACTGGTACCACACCTGGAGTGAGAGTGAGTGACTCAACACCCAGGCAGAGTGAGTGTGCCAGAGATAAGGTCTGAGAGTTGTGACTTCAAAGACCATTGGATGATCTTTGCAGTTGTGGTGGAATTACTGTTTACTTTTATTTTCTACAAAGTAAGGCAAAGAAATTTCAAAAACCAGTAGACTTTGTATAAACATCAAAAACTTATTTCATTCTTTAAAGCAATGTTTGTATCCATCAAAAGGGGCTTCTTTGAGAAGAAAATTATCTTCTACGTCTGCTTTCTAAAATGTCCTCACTGAAGAGTTCATGTTATCTGTGATAAACTTCCTTTGAGGTATATATACCTAAGATTTTCTTATAAGTTATGTCCTTGGTTATAGAAGAACCACTCTACCAGGTATAGAGGCATTTCTTGAATGAGGATAAAAAGTAATTTGGCTTAAACATGGCTTCATGAATAATATTCTCCTGTTAAACCCTCTTATTAATATTACTAGTTCTGGCTTTCTTTTTCACTGTTGTTGAATTTGAAACACACTGTGTGTGTGGTGGAGTGGCAGTGGGTCATGTTTACACTATGGGTTAAAATCCAAATGTTCATATGAGAAAGTATGTCATGCTTATGTTCTTTGATGGTGGGGTCTTCAAGGATCCTCTGAAGAAACTCTGTCTAAGCCAAGTCCTAAATGTTGAGTGGATGAGACACATACACATATACCAGACAGACAGCAGTATTGCATCTGAGAGCCCAAGAATAAGAAAGAGGCTAGGTTTGAGGAACTAATTATTAATTTAATTAATAAATAAAACCATGTCAGTTGTTGTCCTTTGCATATTTGCATTTTATAGGGTAGTAAAGTTGGTCTTTCCTAGTCCTTTTGCAGTTTTAGATAATGATATGTGAAGTGTAACCTGTGTCACTTTTGGCCTGAGGCAGGGCCAAGTCCATCCTCGTTATTTTCTATAGGGATGAGACCATGTGCTCCAGAGAGATGACATATGAACAAGAATCCCTCGTTGAGTTAAGCCTGCCCGCCTTTGGGGACTGGTTTGTTATTGCAGCATCACCCAGCTTACCCTGACTAATACAGCAGGAAATCTTCCTGGTCACAATGTAAATTTCTGGACTGGTACCACACCTGGAGTGAGAGTGAGTGACTCAACACCCAGGCAGAGTGAGTGTGCCAGAGATAAGGTCTGAGAGTTGTGACTTCAAAGACCATTGGATGATCTTTGCAGTTGTGGTGGAATTACTGTTTACTTTTATTTTCTACAAAGTAAGGCAAAGAAATTTCAAAAACCAGTAGACTTTGTATAAACATCAAAAACTTATTTCATTCTTTAAAGCAATGTTTGTATCCATCAAAAGGGGCTTCTTTGAGAAGAAAATTATCTTCTACGTCTGCTTTCTAAAATGTCCTCACTGAAGAGTTCATGTTATCTGTGATAAACTTCCTTTGAGGTATATATACCTAAGATTTTCTTATAAGTTATGTCCTTGGTTATAGAAGAACCACTCTACCAGGTATAGAGGCATTTCTTGAATGAGGATAAAAAGTAATTTGGCTTAAACATGGCTTCATGACTAATATTCTCCTGTTAAACCCTCTTATTAATATTACTAGTTCTGGCTTTCTTTTTCACTGTTGTTGAATTTGAAACACACTGTGTGTGTGGTGGAGTGGCAGTGGGTCATGTTTACACTATGGGTTAAAATCCAAATGTTCATATGAGAAAGTATGTCATGCTTATGTTCTTTGATGAAGAGACTTTTCTGAAAATGCACAGAACAAATCCAGGATATCATATTGTGGCTTGGAAACCAACACATGCTGAACTGACTATATATTTCTTTAAAATTTAGTTATAAGAGGCACATATTTGCTATCTGAAATAATTGGTTTTGTTAAAGTGATCCTAAGCAGCAGCAATCCTGCTTTTGGGGAAAGTACATGTTTTTCTAAGAAGTTATTAATTGACCTAAGTGTCCATGCGTAAGCATCCCTGGTGACTGGATAGTTGAAAGACACTGCCAAAAAAGAAACAATGGGATGCATTCAGAGAAGACTGCCTATTGGATCTGCTAAATTCTTAGAAAAATAAATGTGGAACATCTAATCACACCACAGTTGGATACATATTTTTTGCAGATAGAATGTAATTTTCTAAAAATGTCAGTTGTGTATGTCTCATAAATACAGAAAACATATGCCAATTTTTGGCAGCAGCCAGGGGAACCATGAAGCCTAAAATTTAAATGCACAGTTGATGAGTGAGCCCTTAGCAATGATGGGAAGGAACAAGAGAGATGGCTCATGTGGTGCAGAGTTGGAAATTGATGGAAGGAAAAGCAGCAGGTGGAGAAGGAGGCAGCTGGAGGCACTCAATGGCCTGATAGAAATACAGATGGCAGCAGTGCTCAGGCAGTCGGGGAGATGCAGTGGATTCCAGGCCAGGATGGGTCCGACTGATTCTGAGATGATCACAGATGGATAGGCCTATCCATCAAAAGGGGCTTCCTTTCTAAAGAGGTTCATGTTATCTGTGATAAACTTCCTTTGAGGTATATATACCTAAGATTTTCTTATAAGTTATGTCCTTGGTTATAGAAGAACCACTCTACCAGGTATAGAGGCATTTCTTGAATGAGGATAAAAAGTAATTTGGCTTAAACATGGCTTCATGACTAATATTCTCCTGTTAAACCCTCTTATTAATATTACTAGTTCTGGCTTTCTTTTTCACTGTTGTTGAATTTGAAACACACTGTGTGTGTGGTGGAGTGGCAGTGGGTCATGTTTACACTATGGGTTAAAATCCAAATGTTCATATGAGAAAGTATGTCATGCTTATGTTCTTTGATGAAGAGACTTTTCTGAAAATGCACAGAACAAATCCAGGATATCATATTGTGGCTTGGAAACCAACACATGCTGAACTGACTATATATTTCTTTAAAATTTAGTTATAAGAGGCACATATTTGCTATCTGAAATAATTGGTTTTGTTAAAGTGATCCTAAGCAGCAGCAATCCTGCTTTTGGGGAAAGTACATGTTTTTCTAAGAAGTTATTAATTGACCTAAGTGTCCATGCGTAAGCATCCCTGGTGACTGGATAGTTGAAAGACACTGCCAAAAAAGAAACAATGGGATGCATTCAGAGAAGACTGCCTATTGGATCTGCTAAATTCTTAGAAAAATAAATGTGGAACATCTAATCACACCACAGTTGGATACATATTTTTTGCAGATAGAATGTAATTTTCTAAAAATGTCAGTTGTGTATGTCTCATAAATACAGAAAACATATGCCAATTTTTGGCAGCAGCCAGGGGAACCATGAAGCCTAAAATTTAAATGCACAGTTGATGAGTGAGCCCTTAGCAATGATGGGAAGGAACAAGAGAGATGGCTCATGTGGTGCAGAGTTGGAAATTGATGGAAGGAAAAGCAGCAGGTGGAGAAGGAGGCAGCTGGAGGCACTCAATGGCCTGATAGAAATACAGATGGCAGCAGTGCTCAGGCAGTCGGGGAGATGCAGTGGATTCCAGGCCAGGATGGGTCCGACTGATTCTGAGATGATCACAGTCCTATGCAGCAGGACTTGAGGGATGCTAGAGGGTATTAGCCCTTCCTTCCTTTCCAAATCAGCTCTTCTATTGGCCAAAACAGGGTATCCCCAAGAGTGTTGCTTGGGAATGCTGCTTCTGCTGGATATATTGGATGTTTATGTGTTCCCATCAAAACAAAGGGCAAGGGGCCAGTTGGAGGTACAGACGGGGGTGAAAATAATTTGAGGATACAATGAATTGAACAAAGTTATAGGAGGATCTTTACTTTAGGACTTTGCAAAGTAATGTATGCCAGGTAGTGCTAGTGGTGAAGAATCCACCTGCCAATGCAGGAGATATAAGAGAAATGGGTTTGACCCCTGGGTGGAGAAAAATCCCTGGAGAAGGAAATGTTAATCCACTCCAGTATCCTTGCCTGGGAAATCCCATGGACAGAAGGAGCCTGGTGGACTGTAGTTCATGGACTGCAAAGAGTTGGACACAACTGAGCACACACACACACACACACACACACACACACACATATGTCGGCCAGAAAGTTTTTTGGGTTTTTCTGTAATATCTTACAGGGGAGTGTGTGTGCGTGTGTGTGTGTGTTGTGTGTCTTTAAAATGGAATATAGTATTCAGCATCTCTCAAAATGATCTAAACACTGATTATATTTTTTTCTCTTGCAATAGCTCATAGGACAAGTGTTTGTGAAATATGCCTTGGGAATGCTGACTTGGATGCCTGAAATCTGACCGTCAGCTAATTATTCAATTGAGTTAAGATACTAAGATTCCAAATCTCCTTTTAAAATAAATATAAGGCTATTTCTGGAGGTCCTGCAGAGTGAGTTGCCATCTGGTATACACACCACAGCACTGACAGAGCACCGGGGTTCTTGCTAATTGACCGTGAATTGGTAACAGGAACGATGGAGGTGAGTGAGTGGGGTGGGTCATGCACCTGAGCTTTGGGGCTCTGAATGGTGAGTCTCTGAGGCTGGAGAGGGGTAAAATTGAAGTGCTGGGCTGGATGCAGGCAAGGTGAAGAAGTTGGAGGTGAAGTTACTGTGTCAATATGAGATATGACTATTTTAAGGCTTGGGGAGTGAGGGCTGTGTACAGGTGCTAAATGGCTGCAGAGAGGCGAAGAGCACCCATGGCTGGAGGGAAATGAAAAAGTGAGGGAGACAGACTCTGACTTTGGGGCTACAGTATAAGAATTTAAAAGGCATATGCCTCTGAAAAAAAATGAACTGTCAGCTTCTGTTAAAATATGGTGTTGTTTTAAAGTTATTCCTAAAAAACAGTGTGAGCTTTGTCAAGAATTTCAGCATGTCCAAAGTTTCTGACTAATGTCTAAAAGAATGAGAAAAAAATGCATCTTCTTAGCCAAAAAGTTCTCCTTGAAATATCACTTTTAATAGCAAAATAACATGCATTTATTGTAGAAAATCCCAAAATATAAAAAATAAGATGAAAAGAAAGATTGTCCTTATCATCCATAACCTTTCAATCTAGGAAAAACCATTAGTATAAAATGCTATACATACTTTACCATATTGTATTCCAGTCTTCCCCCCTTTAGCTTCTCATTTCTTAAAATGTGTAGTTTTGACCGATATTGAATATCAAACATACAATTTTCATGATGATACTGTAGCTTAGTTTCTTGTGTGCTCAGTTGTATCCAACTCTGTGACCCCATGGACTCTAGCCTGCCAGACTGCTCTGTCCATGGGATTTTCCCGGTAAGAGAAAAATGGAGTGGGTTGCCACTGCCTTCTCCAGGGGATCTTCCCGACCCAGGGATGGAACCCTTGGGTCCTGTGCTCCTGTGTTGCAGGTGGATTCATTACCACAGAGCCACTAGAGTCAGCAAATCCATCCTGCTACCTGTTTTTACAAAATCCCTGAGTTAAGAATGGTTTTAAATTTTTTTAATTGTTGAAAAGGATCAATGAATAATATTTCTTGATATTTAAAAATTCTAGGCGGGAATGTAAATTGATACAGCCGCTATGGAAGACAGTATGGTGATTCCTTAAAAAACTAAAAATAGAAGCACCCTGTGACCCAGCAATCTCACTATTAGGCTCATACGCAGATGAAATCAAAACTGAAAGAGGCACCTGTCTCCCAATGTTCATTGCAGCTCTCTATACAATAACTAGAACATGGAAGCAACCTAGATGTCCATCAATGAATGAATGGATAAAAAAGTTCTGGTACATATATACAATGAAGTACTTGTCAGCTGTAAAAAGAAATGCTGAAGAATCAGTCCTAATGAGGTGGCTGGGTCTAGAACCTATCATAAAAAGTGAAGTCAGTCAAAAAGAGAAGGAGAAGTACAATATACTAACACATATATATGGAATCTAGTAGGATGGTAATGATAACACACTCAGTGAAGTGATGGAAAAACAGACATGGACACTAGACATATGGACACTGTGGGGAATGAACAGTGGGTAGGAGGTATAAAGGAAATAGCATGAAAACCTATACTATCATATGTGAAAAAAAATAGCTATTGTCATTGCACTGTGAGAAAAGGGGATCCTGCAGGGGTGCTGTGAGACGGTCTGGAGGGGTGGGATGGGGGCATATACATATGACTAATTTGGGATCATACATATCTGTAAACAACAAAACTCTGTAAAAGTAAAAAGTAAAATAAAAATTAAAAAAAAAGTGAAGTAAGTCAAAAGGAGAAAGACAAGTATAGTATACTAACATATACATATGGAATCTAGTAAGATGGTAATGATAACACAGGCAGTGAAGTGATGGAAAAACAGACATAGAGAACAGACATATGGACATTGTGGGGAATGAACTGTAGGTGGGAGGCATAGAGGGAGTAACATGGAAACCTATACTATCATATGCGAAAAAGATAGCTATTGTCATTGCGCTGTGGGAATAGGGGATCCTGCAGGGGCGCTGTGCGATGGCCTGGAGGGGTGGGATGGCGAGGACTGGGAGAAGGGTAGAAGATGGAGGGGGCCAGGAATATACATATGACTAATCTGGAATTATACATATATGTAAACAACAAAACTCTTGTAAAAGTAAAAAGTAAAATAAAAATAATTATTAAAAAGAAAAAAAACTGTGGATTCACGTTTCAGTGCTTACTAGTAATGCTTTATGGGGATCCCGCCACACCCACTTCTTTACTGTTTCTGGGCTGCTTTCCTGCATGAAGGCATAGAATTAGTTGGGACTGACACAGTAGGATCTGCAAAGCTTAAAGCATACTCTTAGGGGCGTCCCACGAGAAACTTTGCTGACCTCTAATTTAGTCAGTTCTCAATTTCAGGGCTTCTGTTTGTTTCTTTGTTATTCTTTTGCCTGCTATAAATAATGTTTAACTGATATCTTTGCATGGAAATCTTTGCCTACTTTTCTGGTTATTCTACTGGGTATTTCCTAAAAACATAATTACAGTGTCAGTATAGGTTATGAATATTTAAAGACTCCTGATGTATGCATACTAATTTCTTTTCAGAAAGTGCAAACTAAGTTTTACCAGGGTTTATGCCAGAAGCATACAAGAGCTGTACAGATTTTGCTTTTGGCAAGATGATCTCTGTACTATCCTGCCTTAAACTATTTTTCCGTTTAATCATGAAATGGTATTAGTCAAGCCTTGCTAGTCATGAAGATTTACTGGGGGGGGGGTACATTTTGCATGCTTTATCATTTTCCCCTCTCCTTTAACATATACCTGACTGTTCTGAGACCTCAGACAATGCCTGCTCCTCAGTCACTATAAGCAGGAATGTTTAATGAAGAAGAAGAAATAAAAGATTCACCAGGGTCTGCATCTGACTCTGTGTAAATCTGAGGTTAGGGCTGCTTTGCCAGTCTACATGAACGTACTTATATTTTGCATGACTGATTATATACTCAGCCTTACAAATTCTACCTAAATCTGCCCATACCCTCCTCTCCCACTGGTAAATTATTCTCATGTCTTGAACAGAGAAGCTTTGATAGTTTCATTCCCATGGGAGCTACAAAGGGTATAGCTGTGCCCATGCTCAGGGCCTAGTGACCCTCACTGTTACGTTATTTGGTTGGAGAAGGGATTTTTAAGCTTCAAAATCTTAAATTTGGATTTTACCCATCCTTAATGTGAAACTAATTTATGTTCTAGAGAATCCAGTTTTTTTAAATTTATTTTTTATTGAAATATAGTTGATTTATATTGTTTCAGGAGTACAGCAGAATGATTCATATATATGGGGATCCCGCCACACCCACTTCTTTACTGTTTCTGGGCTGCTTTCCTGCATGAAGGCATAGAATTAGTTGGGACTGACACAGTAGGATCTGCAAAGCTTAAAGCATACTCTTAGGGGCGTCCCACGAGAAACTTTGCTGACCTCTAATTTAGTCAGTTCTCAATTTCAGGGCTTCTGTTTGTTTCTTTGTTATTCTTTTGCCTGCTATAAATAATGTTTAACTGATATCTTTGCATGGAAATCTTTGCCTACTTTTCTGGTTATTCTACTGGGTATTTCCTAAAAACATAATTACAGTGTCAGTATAGGTTATGAATATTTAAAGACTCCTGATGTATGCATACTAATTTCTTTTCAGAAAGTGCAAACTAAGTTTTACCAGGGTTTATGCCAGAAGCATACAAGAGCTGTACAGATTTTGCTTTTGGCAAGATGATCTCTGTACTATCCTGCCTTAAACTATTTTTCCGTTTAATCATGAAATGGTATTAGTCAAGCCTTGCTAGTCATGAAGATTTACTGGGGGGGGGGTACATTTTGCATGCTTTATCATTTTCCCCTCTCCTTTAACATATACCTGACTGTTCTGAGACCTCAGACAATGCCTGCTCCTCAGTCACTATAAGCAGGAATGTTTAATGAAGAAGAAGAAATAAAAGATTCACCAGGGTCTGCATCTGACTCTGTGTAAATCTGAGGTTAGGGCTGCTTTGCCAGTCTACATGAACGTACTTATATTTTGCATGACTGATTATATACTCAGCCTTACAAATTCTACCTAAATCTGCCCATACCCTCCTCTCCCACTGGTAAATTATTCTCATGTCTTGAACAGAGAAGCTTTGATAGTTTCATTCCCATGGGAGCTACAAAGGGTATAGCTGTGCCCATGCTCAGGGCCTAGTGACCCTCACTGTTACGTTATTTGGTTGGAGAAGGGATTTTTAAGCTTCAAAATCTTAAATTTGGATTTTACCCATCCTTAATGTGAAACTAATTTATGTTCTAGAGAATCCAGTTTTTTTAAATTTATTTTTTATTGAAATATAGTTGATTTATATTGTTTCAGGAGTACAGCAGAATGATTCATATATATACATATATATATATATATATATATATATATGCACATATATATATTATATATGCTATATAAATAATATATATTTACTTTTTCAGTTCTTTTCTCTTTTAGATTATTACAAGATATTGAATATAGTTCCCTATGCTATATAGTAGGATAAACTGCTGTTTATCTATTTTGTATACAGTAGTATATATCTGTTAATCCCAAATTCCTAATTTATTCCCATTGCCTTTCCCCTTTGGTAACCATATGTTTAGGTCCCAGTTTCCAGCCTGTCTTAGAGGGCATGGGACTGAGAAGTGTTATAAGACCACTGAATTAACTAACTTTAGTCATTTTATTGTATTAGTTTTTATAGCACATCATAGTATACCACATTATATCATATATAATATGTGCCACAAACTGTAGTATACTACCTATTACTTTTTAACAATTTATTTTATATTGGAGTACAGTTGATTTACAATGTTGTATTAGTTTTAGGTGTTCAAGAAAGTGGCTAAGTTATACATATACATTTATCTGTTCTTTTTCAAATTCTTTTCTCATTTAGGTTATTACAGAATGTTGAGCTGCACAGTAGGTCCTTGTTGGTTATCTATTTTAAATATAGCAGTGTGTATATGTCAATTCCAATCTCTCAATTTATCCATCCTCACCACATTTCCTCTTTGGTAGCCATAAGTTTATTTTCTAAGTCTACAAGTCTTTTTCTGTTTTGTAAGTAAGTTCATTTGATTTTTTTTTTTTTTTTTTAGATTTCACATGTATGTGATATCATTAAGCATTTCAGTGTGGCCTTAGGCTAGTTGTCATCTAGAGAACCTCATTTCTTTTTTTATTTTTAAAGCTTTTATTTTACATTCAACTTTTACAGAGTTTTGTTGTTTACAGGAGAACCTTATTTCTTTATTCAGCAACTATTTAATGGGTTAGTCTCTACTGAAAATCCTCTTGAGCCCTTAACTTCTCCTTTTCAAGAAGAAAAAAAAAAAAAAAACACAGAAAATAATCCTAGGGAGATAGGAGAATTATGGCCTCCCATCCATTCTCAGATAGGTTCCATCAGTGCCTGGAAGCGGCCTTTGGTGAGGATCTTTTCCCTAGTTGAGCCAAGCAGATCTCCTAGAATCCTCACTGTCCACAGTCCAGATTTGTAAGGAGCCGATGGAGGTGGTCTTGTGCAGATCTCTCTTTTCAGGGGCCAGGTGAGGTGAGCTGGACCTTTTGTAAACTTTGTTAGCAGGTGCAGTATGGCTTTCTCCAAATCTGGCTCCAACACATTCTCAAACATGAACTTTCAGAAAGGCTGAGGGGGAAGCCACATCTCTCCTGTACACAGATTCTAGCAGACGACTGACTGTCCCAGCCAAGTTACTCTGAGTGACTTGGCATCTCTGAAGTCACATGCAGCCAGCCAAGGCTTCACCCCCACCCATGCTGCCCCAGGAGGCTTCCCAAGTATGCTTTTAGCCAGGGAGAAACCTTGGCAGAAGTTGAGGGAGAGATTTCTCTTCCTGTTCCCTACAACAGGATGTCATGCTGGCAGGTGGCCTAATTTATGATGGCAGCTTCTAAAAAAGAAGGCATGTATATCGTGAAGAAAAAAATTAGCTGCCCAGGGCTCTGGGACAAAATCCACACAAGCACTAAGTATACCTACGCACTCTCCTTTGGAAGGACAATGGTGGATTTAGAAAGTTAGAGAAGAAAGATTTTATACCAAACAGTGATATGAAAGTGATGAATCTAGAAGACTATTAAGTTAGTTATGATTTACAAAACATGGGAAGTAAGAAAAAAATGCATGAGTGATTGTAGCTATGATCTGACTGTCCCCACAGAGGACACACAAATTCAAACTGTTTAGATCTGGAATGACAGAGACACCATTTCATCCATTATCCTATTTTTTCATAGGGCATATGATGAAATATCTCTTAAATATGGTCTAAGTGACCTTTATAAAAAAGCATTTAGAATTAAAAAGAATTAAAACTTAAGAGATTGAGTGCTGAGTCACTTACCTGGAGAAAAAAATGTAAGTTGTATAATAAATGGCAGATGACGATAGACAATAAGTCTAGGGATTATAAGCATGAATTGTGAGGCTGAATAGCATAGGACTGATTTTCTTTTTGACAGTAAGCAGCATACTGTGGGTGTCTTCTGAAAGTCATCACTGATGATTTTCTGGATGAATTATAGCTTGGGGACATATGTAGTACTTGAAGAAATATCAGAGGAGTGCTAAGAAAGTGACTAGAAGAATAAAAATATGACCTTTAAGAAAAGGCAAGGAACTTAATAAATTTGTAAGGAGCCGATGGAGGTGGTCTTGTGCAGATCTCTCTTTTCAGGGGCCAGGTGAGGTGAGCTGGCCCTTTTTGTAAACTTTGTTAGCAGGTCCAGTATGGCTTTCTCCAAATCTGGCTCCAACACATTCTCAAACATGAACTTTCAGAAAGGCTGAGGGGGAAGCCACATCTCTCCTGTACACAGATTCTAGCAGACGACTGACTGTCCCAGCCAAGTTACTCTGAGTGACTTGGCATCTCTGAAGTCACATGCAGCCAGCCAAGGCTTCACCCCCACCCATGCTGCCCCAGGAGGCTTCCCAAGTATGCTTTTAGCCGGGGAGAAACCTTGGCAGAAGTTGAGGGAGAGATTTCTCTTCCTGTTCCCTACAACAGGATGTCATGCTGGCAGGTGGCCTAATTTATGATGGCAGCTTCTAAAAAAGAAGGCATGTATATCGTGAAGAAAAAAATTAGCTGCCCAGGGCTCTGGGACAAAATCCACACAAGCACTAAGTATACCTACGCACTCTCCTTTGGAAGGACAATGGTGGATTTAGAAAGTTAGAGAAGAAAGATTTTATACCAAACAGTGATATGAAAGTGATGAATCTAGAAGACTATTAAGTTAGTTATGATTTACAAAACATGGGAAGTAAGAAAAAAATGCATGAGTGATTGTAGCTATGATCTGACTGTCCCCACAGAGGACACACAAATTCAAACTGTTTAGATCTGGAATGACAGAGACACCATTTCATCCATTATCCTATTTTTTCATAGGGCATATGATGAAATATCTCTTAAATATGGTCTAAGTGACCTTTATAAAAAAGCATTTAGAATTAAAAAGAATTAAAACTTAAGAGATTGAGTGCTGAGTCACTTACCTGGAGAAAAAAATGTAAGTTGTATAATAAATGGCAGATGACGATAGACAATAAGTCTAGGGATTATAAGCATGAATTGTGAGGCTGAATAGCATAGGACTGATTTTCTTTTTGACAGTAAGCAGCATACTGTGGGGTGTCTTCTGAAAGTCATCACTGATGATTTTCTGGATGAATTATAGCTTGGGGACATATGTAGTACTTGAAGAAATATCAGAGGAGTGCTAAGAAAGTGACTAGAAGAATAAAAATATGACCTTTAAGAAAAGGCAAGGAACTGGGATTTTTAGAGTTTGTAAAAATATATATTAACTTGAATGTCTTTAAGTATTTTGATTCTCTCTCTCTTTCCCCCATAACACACACACAACCACTAAAACTTGAAACAAGTTGAACTTGAACTTGAAACTTGAAACAATTATTTTGTCACATATTGATACGTGGTTGTTAGTCACTCAGTTGTGTCCGACTCTTTGAGATCCCGTGGACTGTAGCCTGCCAGACTCCTCTGTCCATAGGATTCTCCAGGCAAGAATACTGGACTGTGTTGGTATTTCCTCCTCTAGGGGATGGATCTTCCCAACTCAGGGATCAAACCAAGGTCTCCCACATTGCAGGTGGATTCTTTACCATCTGAGCCACCAGGGGAGCCCACATATTGATATATTAATTTAAAAGTTAATGGATGGCTTCCCTTGTGGCTCAGGGGATAAGAACCTGTCTGCCAATGCAGGAGACACGGGTTCGAGCCCTGATCTGGAAAGATCCCACGTACCACAGAGCAGCTAAACCCACACATCAACAAAGACCCAGAACAGCCAAAAATAAATAAATAAAAGGTTTTTTTTTTTTTTTTAAAGTTAATGGAAATTGAATGTTTCATTACCTATCCTAGCCTGTTACTATCCCTATTAAGTATTTAGGCTAAATGTTCATAAACAGATGACTAGATAAAGAAGATGTCATATATATATATATATATATATATATATATATATATATACACACACACATACACAATAGAATACTATTCAACCATAAAAAGCAAAGCCATTTGCAACTACATTGGTGGAGATAACTACACAATCAAGAGATTATTATACTAAGTCAGAAAGAGAAAGACAAATATCATATGACATCACTTATATAGGGACTCTAATAAAAAGATACAAATGAACTTATTTACAAAACAGAAAACACTCATAGACTTAGAAAACAATTATGGTTACCAAAGGAGAAAGGAGGGAGGGGTAAAGTAGGAGTTTGGGACTAATAGAACAGATATATACTACCATATTCCAACAAAGAACTAGTTTATAGCACAGAGAACCCCACTCAATATTCTATGATAACCTAAATGGGAAAAGAATTTGAAAAAAAAAAAAAAAAGGTACATGTACATGTATAACTGAATCATGTTGCTGTACATCTGAAACTAAAATAACCTTGTTAGTCAATTATACTCCAATAGGAAATACAAATTAAAAATAAATGAATAGATTCATGAGCTAAAAAAGTATTTCAGGCCCTGTAAAATCCTACCTGATGACTCTGTTTCTAATTTTTAACTGTAACTCAAAGGAAAACCAGTCCTGATTATGTTTTTACTTCAGATACATTTCAGTCATAGATGGATGAACTAACAAAACATTTACCTTCCTTCTCCTTTTGAAGAAACCCATGTATAAATGACTCCAACACAGAGGCCTGTCATGTCTCCACTGGGATAACCAAAATGAAGCATCTTTTGAAGAATTTCTGTGGGAAGAGGCCTCACAAGAAATCATTGTTTAGAAATAGGCTAGTTTCTCATTTCTATGGTATGGTTTAAATCTGAGGAAAGTTGAATTTGCCTTTCAGCCCTAAGATAAAAATAAAAGAAATGTGACCCAAACCATGGGGAAACACAAATTCCTTCACTGTTCTCTCGTCCAGGAAAAATTGGGACTCTAAAATTAAGGAAGAAAGAAGCTATAAAATGGAAGAATTATCTCCAAACTTTGCTGACTGCACTTTTGTGTATACTTGTATTTTTGTTTTTGCATCTTTACTTGCCAATGTGGGGGTCTTACAGTTGGATCTAAGAACAAGCCCTTAAAGTAAGACTTGCAGATAGACCAGCCAAATTAGAATATGAGTCAAATTTCCAAAGGGAGCTTTTGAACTTTTAAGGTAACTTATAACAATATCCATTATTGATGCTAAGCTGTGACATTAAGCACTAAGAGTTAACAGTGAAAGTTAAATATTCAAGCAGGACTTAAGACACAAGAAGGCTTTATATGGACATTCTGTTTTCCTAAGAGTCTTGCACCTTCAGAGTTGCTTTGGGTATTCAATTCAGGGCCCTTCTACTTGACAGTAACAGAAACCCAAGCCAAATGAGCTAAGTGAACACGTAAGGGTTTTATTAGCTCACAGAAGGGAAAAAGCTGGAAGTAAGCCTCCTTGCAGGACCTTGCTCTTGTTGCATTAGGTTCATCCCTTCATGCAGTGAATATCTGTTTGTTCTTCCCATGGGACAGACTGGTGAGAAGTATAGACATGGCTCTTACCCTCCATGACACTGGCTCTTAGTTGTAGGTGTGTGACTCTGCAGGCATAGATGGATGAAAGATACTTTAGTTCTTGACACTTAATATGCAATAATGAAGCAAATTATAATGGCTTATTCTTCTGGATCTTAAGCAGAAATGAGTCTTGAAGAGTCAGGCAAAAGGCATTTCTAAGATGACAAGACTTCAATTACAGGCAGTCTTTTTGTAACATTGCTCCTTCTAGATCCACAGCCTGGGTTGGGGGGATGAAGCCGAGGTGAGACAAAGGTGAGACTCTTTTTGCCCCTTGTTTTCTAATTTTGGGGTCCGTGACTTTGTTCTCTGTTATTAATGAGGAAGAGGCCATATTGTAGATATGGTTACAATAATTTTCTCAAACAAAAGCCAGCAAATGTTGGTTGGCAAACATAGACCCTTTCCTAATTTTTAAATTTAAATGTTTACATGCCTGTCTTAAATAGAAAACATTTAATAGGTATTAAATAAATATATTAATTTATTAAATAAATAAAAATGAAATAATTAATAAATGAATTCTTTATTGAGGGATATAATCATTGAATAATATTAAACAAAAATTGAGGGACTGCCCAGGGGATCGAGTGGTTAAGAATCTGCCTTCCAATGTTGGGACCTTGTCAGGCAACTAGGATCCTGGGGTCTTATTGATGCCCTAAGCTGCATGACCAAATTAGAAGTCAAATTTCCAAAGGGAGCTTTTGAACTTTTAAGGTAACTTATAACAATATCCATTATTGATGCTAAGCTGTGACATTAAGCACTAAGAGTTAACAGTGAAAGTTAAATATTCAAGCAGGACTTAAGACACAAGAAGGCTTTATATGGACATTCTGTTTTCCTAAGAGTCTTGCACCTTCAGAGTTGCTTTGGGTATTCAATTCAGGGCCCTTCTACTTGACAGTAACAGAAACCCAAGCCAAATGAGCTAAGTGAACACGTAAGGGTTTTATTAGCTCACAGAAGGGAAAAAGCTGGAAGTAAGCCTCCTTGCAGGACCTTGCTCTTGTTGCATTAGGTTCATCCCTTCATGCAGTGAATATCTGTTTGTTCTTCCCATGGGACAGACTGGTGAGAAGTATAGACATGGCTCTTACCCTCCATGACACTGGCTCTTAGTTGTAGGTGTGTGACTCTGCAGGCATAGATGGATGAAAGATACTTTAGTTCTTGACACTTAATATGCAATAATGAAGCAAATTATAATGGCTTATTCTTCTGGATCTTAAGCAGAAATGAGTCTTGAAGAGTCAGGCAAAAGGCATTTCTAAGATGACAAGACTTCAATTACAGGCAGTCTTTTTGTAACATTGCTCCTTCTAGATCCACAGCCTGGGTTGGGGGGATGAAGCCGAGGTGAGACAAAGGTGAGACTCTTTTTGCCCCTTGTTTTCTAATTTTGGGGTCCGTGACTTTGTTCTCTGTTATTAATGAGGAAGAGGCCATATTGTAGATATGGTTACAATAATTTTCTCAAACAAAAGCCAGCAAATGTTGGTTGGCAAACATAGACCCTTTCCTAATTTTTAAATTTAAATGTTTACATGCCTGTCTTAAATAGAGAAAACATTTAATAGGTATTAAATAAATATATTAATTTATTAAATAAATAAAAATGAAATAATTAATAAATGAATTCTTTATTGAGGGATATAATCATTGAATAATATTAAACAAAAATTGAGGGACTGCCCAGGGGATCGAGTGGTTAAGAATCTGCCTTCCAATGTTGGGACCTTGTCAGGCAACTAGGATCCCACCCACTGTGGGGCAACTAAGTGGGTGCCGCACTAGAGAGAAGCTCACCTAGTACAACTAGAGAAGCCCCTGGGCTGTAACTGAGACCTAGCATAGCCAAATAAGTAAATAAAATTACAATAAAAAATAAAATTAGTATTTAAACAAAACTGAAATTTTACTTGACACACATTCTTTTTTCTAGTTTTTAAATTTAAATATTTCTATGCTAGTCTTAAGTAAAATATTAATAATTACTAAATATAAATGTTGTAAATTATTAAAGTGAAATAATTTATAAATAAGATATTTACTGTGGGATAATGAAATGATATTAATCAGACATTAGATTATATTTATTAAAGTAACTAGCTCAGGAAATTCAGTTTTCTAGAATAGCTGGGCTCCTGGTGGCTATACTATTTTTCTATTGCTGTGTATCAAATTTTTACAAATTTAGCAGCTTAAACTAACCTAAATGAAGTATATCACAGTTTCTGTAGGTTAGAATTTGGGCATGAAGGGTCTGGGGAAGCAGAAGTTCCATGTGATAGAGGATAAGACGTAAGTAGGTGGAAAGGAAGTGGCAAGCCCAGAGGGTAGAGAGGAAATGTCTTGGAGAAGGTTCAGGAGCTCAGAGCTAATGTTAAGAACAGTAGGAACCATGCCAGAGTTTCAACTGAGAGAAGGTCAGATGCACTTCAGAGAGGAGACAATGGAAAAGTCTGATCTTGATCCAGTGGATGGATGGTGGTGCCTTTGGGAAAGACAGGAAAGCAGAAAGGGGGAGCATATTGTCTTGAAGGGAAAGAAAGATAATAGATGAAGGTTAACCACATTTTATACCAAGTGCCTGTCATTTCATACAAGCGAAGACATCCAGTGGACAGTTCGGATACTGGTTGAAAGTTAGAGAAAGAGACCTGGGTTGATAAGGCCATGGTGAGAAAGTATTCCAAGGATACAGTAGGGGTCAATTAGATAAAAGCTTCTGGGAGATTAAGAGGAGGAAAAGAAGAATTGATGTGTAACCTTTATTGGGGAAAATAATATTAAACAAAAATTGAGGGACTGCCCAGGGGATCGAGTGGTTAAGAATCTGCCTTCCAATGTTGGGACCTTGTCAGGCAACTAGGATCCCACCCACTGTGGGGCAACTAAGTGGGTGCCGCACTAGAGAGAAGCTCACCTAGTACAACTAGAGAAGCCCCTGGGCTGTAACTGAGACCTAGCATAGCCAAATAAGTAAATAAAATTACAATAAAAAATAAAATTAGTATTTAAACAAAACTGAAATTTTACTTGACACACATTCTTTTTTCTAGTTTTTAAATTTAAATATTTCTATGCTAGTCTTAAGTAAAATATTAATAATTACTAAATATAAATGTTGTAAATTATTAAAGTGAAATAATTTATAAATAAGATATTTACTGTGGGATAATGAAATGATATTAATCAGACATTAGATTATATTTATTAAAGTAACTAGCTCAGGAAATTCAGTTTTCTAGAATAGCTGGGCTCCTGGTGGCTATACTATTTTTCTATTGCTGTGTATCAAATTTTTACAAATTTAGCAGCTTAAACTAACCTAAATGAAGTATATCACAGTTTCTGTAGGTTAGAATTTGGGCATGAAGGGTCGGGGGAAGCAGAAGTTCCATGTGATAGAGGATAAGACGTAAGTAGGTGGAAAGGAAGTGGCAAGCCCAGAGGGTAGAGAGGAAATGTCTTGGAGAAGGTTCAGGAGCTCAGAGCTAATGTTAAGAACAGTAGGAACCATGCCAGAGTTTCAACTGAGAGAAGGTCAGATGCACTTCAGAGAGGAGACAATGGAAAAGTCTGATCTTGATCCAGTGGATGGATGGTGGTGCCTTTGGGAAAGACAGGAAAGCAGAAAGGGGGAGCATATTGTCTTGAAGGGAAAGAAAGATAATAGATGAAGGTTAACCACATTTTATACCAAGTGCCTGTCATTTCATACAAGCGAAGACATCCAGTGGACAGTTCGGATACTGGTTGAAAGTTAGAGAAAGAGACCTGGGTTGATAAGGCCATGGTGAGAAAGTATTCCAAGGATACAGTAGGGGTCAATTAGATAAAAAGCTTCTGGGAGATTAAGAGGAGGAAAAAGAAGAATTGATGTGTAACCTTTGCAACAGTTCTTAACAAAAAATGTGTACTGTGATAACTTTGGCAGAGCCTCCGCAAGCTGTGGATCTGTAGACCCTTATCACTAGCATCCTGAATCAGAATCTGGTAAAGTACCCTTGGTCCATTGAGCGCAGTTGACCTTCTGTATCCATGGGCTCTGCATTCTTGAATTCAATGAACTAGAGACAGGAAGTATTTTTAAAAAATCCAGAAAGCTTCAAAAAGGAAAACTTGAATTTGCTGCATGTTGCCAACAATTTACTTAGCACTTACCTTGCATTATGTATTATAAGTAATTTATAAAATGATTTAAAGTATATAGGAGGATGTGCATAGGCTATATGCAAATACTGTGCCATTTTATCTAGGGGACTTGAGCATCTGTGGATTTTGGTATCTGCTGGGGTCCTGGAATGATTCCCTGGAGATATTCAGGGACAAGTTTGTACGAGATTGTTCGTAAATTTGGCTGAGGTATTTCAGGAAGTTGTAAGAGCATAAATAAATAATCAGTTGGGATAGAAGAGCCTGGAGTAAGTTCAGACAATCTTTTTTAGAGGAAGAGGTTGAATACACAAGAGGAGATGGACCCATCAATATGGTATTTCCTAAGAGGACAGAAAGAGATGGGACATAGATCAACAGTAGAGGCACCATCCCCACCCCCACCCCCATTTTAATAGATAAGAAGCAGAAACAAAAAAGGGAGGCTGGTTTTGGCAGCCTTCAATTTTGTCTACAAACTAGGAGAACGGGCTATTTACTGAGAGGTTGGGATGTATTCTCTTCATTAATAAGAGTATCACTAGGAAATTGCTCTCCATGTCTTCATATTGGAAAATTATTATATTTTCATTGATATGACTCATGAAGAAATGTATTTGCATAACAATGGACTCTTAACAGGAATGTCTGAATAAATTAAAGAAGGAATTTAGGAAATGGTGATCATCCCAAGCAAGACTTTAAGAGTTTAGTAGCTGATCGAAAGCATTTCTTCCTGGAGAGAAATTAATTTGCACATTCAACTCAGCCCAGGTGTACTGAAGACCTGCTATATTTCAGGTAGTGTTCTACCTGCAGAGGATAAGGCTGGGAGCGAGACCACTTCCTTATCCTCCTAATGCTCATCTTGCGATGAATGCAAGATAATAGAACATCTAAGAAATAGTAAAATTTCAGTTAGTGATCTGTTGAAAATAAAGTGGGCTCAGGGGTCCTGGGTGGTTTCGGGGCATGCAAGAACGACTCTCTGGCAGGGACATTTGAGACCTGAATGAAAGCACCTGTTATAACGTTTGGAACAGCACTTTGGAGGCAAAAGAAGAATCGAGTGAGGTTAGAACACTCTGGTGTGGATCAGGAGGGGCAAAAAGGTCTTGGGGGTAGGGGGCAGGGTGAGAAGTGAGAAGAGTGCCAGCCAGTGCTAAGGCACTTGCAGGCAGGTCTGACCACGTGGTTGTTAAAGAACTTTCTGGCTGCTCCCTGACTAAAAGGGGCCGAGCTCAGACTCTCCTTTTATCGGTCACCTTATTCCACACTTGCCCTGTCTTCTAAGTATTCCTGTCTATTTATTTAACAGAAACTTCCCTGAAGTTTTCCTGCGACTTAGGCCAAAGGCCTGTCCACCAGTCAGCGACTGGGAGGAAGAGGTGACTGATCCTGGCGCCCAGAGGCAGAGAGGGGGCTCCTTGAATCTGCGCTAGTGACGTCTCAGGACAGGGAAGCGGACGTGCTGCAGTCCAGGGGGTCGTAAAGAGTCTGACACGACTGACCCACCGAACTGAACGGATGCTCGCAGGTCCTGCCTCCCTTCGTCCGCGCGCTTTCCGCCTCAGAGGCCTTGGCCTCTGCTGCTTCCCGAGAATGCCTCAGCCTGCTTCTCACCAGCCCTAGCGGGACGTGAACTCTTCTGGCTTCTACCAGGGTTCCCAATTAAAAACTCACCCTCTGACCGCGGCTCCAGGAAAAGGGGCGGGTGGGGGCGCTAACCCTATCTCGGGCTCCGCCTCCTAGGGGCTGGGAACATCCTGCTCACGCTGCACCGGCCGCCCCGGGCAGACACATTCCAGGATTCCGGAGGGGAGGGCTGCTGACCTGCTCCATCCCAGGTTGTGTCACGGCCGCGGCCAGTCTCTCCCGGGACACCCGGGCCCCCGCGGGCCGCGCAGCTTCTGCAATAGCACGCCTGACCATGGACGCGCGCCAGGTAAGGTGCCACCTCTTTCTCGCCCTTCCCTGGCCCTCCCGCGGCTGCAGTTCGCAGTTTGCAATTCGGAGGGTGCAGTTTCTTCCCGCGCTTGCGGAGGCTGTCGGCGAACCCGGAGGTAGAGTCGGTGTCCAGGTTGGAGACTGGGACCCAGGATCTGTCCTGCAGAGTTACTGGGTGGTCACATAATCTCCATAAACTCTCAGGGCTCTAATTTCTGCTGGGAGCCTTTTGGTTTCCGAGAATGAATAATGGGCGGTGATTTCTGGTCCTAAGCTCATCTTCCTGGGCCCCTCGGCCTTTCTGGAAAGGACTCTGGCGTCCACACGTGGGGCACCGGTAGCGTGACGCGAGCTCTCGGGGCAGTGGACTGTGTGTGGTGCCCCGGAGGTCCTTTGAGGCTGCTGCCCAGGAAGCTCACCTAGGGGAACTTAAAAAATCTGGTGTGGGGGCAGCGCCCAAATGAATTATATCAGAATCTATAGGAGTGGGGTTAAAACCTTCTTGGGTGATTGCCAGGTCTCTGAAGTGGCTTGGAACCAGAGAGTGAGAGCCCAGGTTCTCCAATGAAGGATGTCTTTGGGCGGTAGCAGCAGCCTTCCCTGGGAACTTTCAGAAATCCAAAATCAGGGGCCCAGCTAGTGAGACCCAGGCTGTCTGAATCTGAAACTGTGGGGTAGGGACAAGTCCTAGGTGTTTACTTGGACCCTCCAGGTCATGCTTGCTCACTTCAGAGGACTCTGGGTTGGATCTCAGTGGAGGGAAGGGCAGATACCTTTGAATTTGCGGGACGTGAACTCTTCTGGCTTCTACCAGGGTTCCCAATTAAAAACTCACCCTCTGACCGCGGCTCCAGGAAAAGGGGCGGGTGGGGGCGCTAACCCTATCTCGGGCTCCGCCTCCTAGGGGCTGGGAACATCCTGCTCACGCTGCACCGGCCGCCCCAGGCAGACACATTCCAGGATTCCGGAGGGGAGGGCTGCTGACCTGCTCCATCCCAGGTTGTGTCACGGCCGCGGCCAGTCTCTCCCGGGACACCCGGGCCCCCGCGGGCCGCGCAGCTTCTGCAATAGCACGCCTGACCATGGACGCGCGCCAGGTAAGGTGCCACCTCTTTCTCGCCCTTCCCTGGCCCTCCCGCGGCTGCAGTTCGCAGTTTGCAATTCGGAGGGTGCAGTTTCTTCCCGCGCTTGCGGAGGCTGTCGGCGAACCCGGAGGTAGAGTCGGTGTCCAGGTTGGAGACTGGGACCCAGGATCTGTCCTGCAGAGTTACTGGGTGGTCACATAATCTCCATAAACTCTCAGGGCTCTAATTTCTGCTGGGAGCCTTTTGGTTTCCGAGAATGAATAATGGGCGGTGATTTCTGGTCCTAAGCTCATCTTCCTGGGCCCCTCGGCCTTTCTGGAAAGGACTCTGGCGTCCACACGTGGGGCACCGGTAGCGTGACGCGAGCTCTCGGGGCAGTGGACTGTGTGTGGTGCCCCGGAGGTCCTTTGAGGCTGCTGCCCAGGAAGCTCACCTAGGGGAACTTAAAAAATCTGGTGTGGGGGCAGCGCCCAAATGAATTATATCAGAATCTATAGGAGTGGGGTTAAAACCTTCTTGGGTGATTGCCAGGTCTCTGAAGTGGCTTGGAACCAGAGAGTGAGAGCCCAGGTTCTCCAATGAAGGATGTCTTTGGGCGGTAGCAGCAGCCTTCCCTGGGAACTTTCAGAAATCCAAAATCAGGGGCCCAGCTAGTGAGACCCAGGCTGTCTGAATCTGAAACTGTGGGGTAGGGACAAGTCCTAGGTGTTTACTTGGACCCTCCAGGTCATGCTTGCTCACTTCAGAGGACTCTGGGTTGGATCTCAGTGGAGGGAAGGGCAGATACCTTTGAATTTCCTTCCAGAGGAGGGAGGAAACAGACCCCTTTTCAGAAAATCTTAGGTATTCGTCTAGTAGGGCTTTACCCGAAAACAAAACAAAACAAAACAAAGAAAACATACCCTGGACTTTGGAGGATCCAATAAAGGGCAGAGACTTAGTCATCACCTGGAGAAATTTTTCCATAGTAGAGAATATTTTCTTGTTTTTTTTAAGAATTGAAAGGGAGCCAAACAAGACATGTACTTAAGAATGTCTTCGCTGCAGTGACATGAATGTTTGGCTCCTGATAGGATGCTCCCCTATCATCCCTGTCATCAGTGCACGTTTCAGGACTCATATGAAGTATGAGCAACGGGTGGTTTAGGGATTCATGCGTTTTCCAAGTGAAAGGAAATTCAGTCTTGCAGGTCTCTGAATTCTCTCAGTGGTTCCTTTTGGCTTTTGTTTTTCTTTTAGTAGAGATCTGAGATTTCAAAATTGTTGTGAGAAAGAATTCCAGCTGTTCCGAAGTCATTAGTACAGAAAGAGAATGACTTTGCAAATAAGCTTAAATGGATCTGAAAATCTAATGTCAGAAAAAAACCTAGACTAGGCATGACTGTGGTCCTAGCACAGGGATGCTGGGGTGAACGCTGCTCAGTGTACCCGAGACTTCCTGTGTGGAGAACAGTTACTTTCCAAGTTACTATGTTCCCTGCCAATTTGTGATGAGATATAGAGACTTTTAAGGAACAGGTTCTAAGCTTGTGTTTAGCAGCGCCCAAATGAATTATATCAGAATCTATAGGAGTGGGGTTAAAACCTTCTTGGGTGATTGCCAGGTCTCTGAAGTGGCTTGGAACCAGAGAGTGAGAGCCCAGGTTCTCCAATGAAGGATGTCTTTGGGCGGTAGCAGCAGCCTTCCCTGGGAACTTTCAGAAATCCAAAATCAGGGGCCCAGCTAGTGAGACCCAGGCTGTCTGAATCTGAAACTGTGGGGTAGGGACAAGTCCTAGGTGTTTACTTGGACCCTCCAGGTCATGCTTGCTCACTTCAGAGGACTCTGGGTTGGATCTCAGTGGAGGGAAGGGCAGATACCTTTGAATTTCCTTCCAGAGGAGGGAGGAAACAGACCCCTTTTCAGAAAATCTTAGGTATTCGTCTAGTAGGGCTTTACCCGAAAACAAAACAAAACAAAACAAAGAAAACATACCCTGGACTTTGGAGGATCCAATAAAGGGCAGAGACTTAGTCATCACCTGGAGAAATTTTTCCATAGTAGAGAATATTTTCTTGTTTTTTTTAAGAATTGAAAGGGAGCCAAACAAGACATGTACTTAAGAATGTCTTCGCTGCAGTGACATGAATGTTTGGCTCCTGATAGGATGCTCCCCTATCATCCCTGTCATCAGTGCACGTTTCAGGACTCATATGAAGTATGAGCAACGGGTGGTTTAGGGATTCATGCGTTTTCCAAGTGAAAGGAAATTCAGTCTTGCAGGTCTCTGAATTCTCTCAGTGGTTCCTTTTGGCTTTTGTTTTTCTTTTAGTAGAGATCTGAGATTTCAAAATTGTTGTGAGAAAGAATTCCAGCTGTTCCGAAGTCATTAGTACAGAAAGAGAATGACTTTGCAAATAAGCTTAAATGGATCTGAAAATCTAATGTCAGAAAAAAACCTAGACTAGGCATGACTGTGGTCCTAGCACAGGGATGCTGGGGTGAACGCTGCTCAGTGTACCCGAGACTTCCTGTGTGGAGAACAGTTACTTTCCAAGTTACTATGTTCCCTGCCAATTTGTGATGAGATATAGAGACTTTTAAGGAACAGGTTCTAAGCTTGTGTTTAGAGAACTGGGGAAAATACAGTTGGTGGTGAGGCCTAGGAGCCTTGATCGGAGGCCCAAGCTATAGGTTCAGAACCTACTCTTCTGCTAGAGAAGCAGAGCTAGGGAGCTCTGGGGCAGTGACCTGATTTGGTGAGCCTCACCTTCCTCATCTGTAAAGTGGGACTACTCTAGTTTTTATGTTGTCAGAGCTTCATTTCCTTTAGGAAATCATGCTTCCAGCATAGTCAATAAAATGTTTGCTAGCCCCATATGTGCACACACACCCCAATTAAAAACAGAACAAAAACCTAATCCTTAAACACCTTGGAATGAAAACTCTTGATAATGTGGTCACATTTTTTTCTTTATATGTGTTTACATGCCAACCTCACCATTAGAATTTACAGGTTTTCCTTCTTACTAGAATGTGAACATATGGACATCCTCCAATTATCTGCCTTATTTTGCTGCATGTTTTATATAGAACTTTATAGAAAAAAGATTTTCTTTCCAGTAGATTATCTTCAAGTCAACAGCCTAGTTTTTTTTTTTTTTTTTTTTTAAATCTACTCACTGTCTATGGTAAAGGATTTTATTTACCATCTGGTAGAATTTATAATCTAGTCACAATCAGAATTAAATAGCCTTAAAATCTGGCTCTCCAAAATATCATTCTTATAAAAGAAAATTCAAATGATAGGCATGGCATACTGTGGCTTCCAAGAGCATTAGTTTAGAATTACTATTGGTATTTCTTAGGTTCTTGAGAGAAAAATGAAGCCTTATCCAGTTACATCAAGGTTTGTTCAAGACAGTGTAAGAGAAAGCAAATTGAGGACACAGCGAGGACAAGCCTAAACTAGCAGAAAGGGTAGGTGAGGTCGTTGAATTGTCCTTTTCTTCCTTAGTGGCAATAATTTCAAAATACTTCAGAACCATGTACAGAGGAAGCAATTGCTTTTACAGTATTTGATTGGAATTGATCTGGATGATCCTCTTAGGACCAAAGAGTTAAAAAAAAATCATGGATATTAATTACGAAAAAGATGCTATGAGATTCAGTACTTTGAAATTGTTGTGAGAAAGAACCTTTAGACTAGGCATGACTGTTGGTCCTAGCACAGGGATGCTGGGGTGAACGCTGCTCAGTGTACCCGAGACTTCCTGTGTGGAGAACAGTTACTTTCCAAGTTACTATGTTCCCTGCCAATTTGTGATGAGATATAGAGACTTTTAAGGAACAGGTTCTAAGCTTGTGTTTAGAGAACTGGGGAAAATACAGTTGGTGGTGAGGCCTAGGAGCCTTGATCGGAGGCCCAAGCTATAGGTTCAGAACCTACTCTTCTGCTAGAGAAGCAGAGCTAGGGAGCTCTGGGGCAGTGACCTGATTTGGTGAGCCTCACCTTCCTCATCTGTAAAGTGGGACTACTCTAGTTTTTATGTTGTCAGAGCTTCATTTCCTTTAGGAAATCATGCTTCCAGCATAGTCAATAAAATGTTTGCTAGCCCCATATGTGCACACACACCCCAATTAAAAACAGAACAAAAACCTAATCCTTAAACACCTTGGAATGAAAACTCTTGATAATGTGGTCACATTTTTTTCTTTATATGTGTTTACATGCCAACCTCACCATTAGAATTTACAGGTTTTCCTTCTTACTAGAATGTGAACATATGGACATCCTCCAATTATCTGCCTTATTTTGCTGCATGTTTTATATAGAACTTTATAGAAAAAAGATTTTCTTTCCAGTAGATTATCTTCAAGTCAACAGCCTAGTTTTTTTTTTTTTTTTTTTTTTAAATCTACTCACTGTCTATGGTAAAGGATTTTATTTACCATCTGGTAGAATTTATAATCTAGTCACAATCAGAATTAAATAGCCTTAAAATCTGGCTCTCCAAAATATCATTCTTATAAAAGAAAATTCAAATGATAGGCATGGCATACTGTGGCTTCCAAGAGCATTAGTTTAGAATTACTATTGGTATTTCTTAGGTTCTTGAGAGAAAAATGAAGCCTTATCCAGTTACATCAAGGTTTGTTCAAGACAGTGTAAGAGAAAGCAAATTGAGGACACAGCGAGGACAAGCCTAAACTAGCAGAAAGGGTAGGTGAGGTCGTTGAATTGTCCTTTTCTTCCTTAGTGGCAATAATTTCAAAATACTTCAGAACCATGTACAGAGGAAGCAATTGCTTTTACAGTATTTGATTGGAATTGATCTGGATGATCCTCTTAGGACCAAAGAGTTAAAAAAAAATCATGGATATTAATTACGAAAAAGATGCTATGAGATTCAGTACTTTGAAATCTTGATTCACCTTTAATTTCCGTGATGAATTGATATTAGATTTGTAACTTAAAGTGCAACTTTAGGACTCATCTTCCATCTTTCAGTGTAAGAAATTGTATCCTTCCTGTTACCAATCTTCTCTGACTTCTAGAAATCTAAACATAATGCAGGTTAGCATATGAACACCTTACGTTACTCCATTCAGGAAATCAGGTCTTCATTAGGGTACTTGGAAAATTACAATGTAATGTTATTAATTTGAATATAATTAGAATTTAATCTTATTAAATTAATTTTAATTACAACATAATGTAAGTAGGGTTTTCTCTTGGCTCACTATGTAAGAGATGAGGAGTAGCTCTTGGCATGAAAAGTGAAGATCAGAGGCACACCTCTTGATGGGAAAAATGAAGGTGTGTGGAAGCAAATTCAAAAGCTCAGTAATCAAATTGTGTATCCTGGATGATTTAACTCAAGCACTGAGCATCTGTGACGTCACAATTCAGAGACAAGATGTGGCAGCCCACTGAGCAGCCAATTACAAATGATGCTAACGTGCTGCCATGATTTCATAATTCCCTGCTTGTAGGCACAAGGGCCAAGACAGAGATAATCATAAAGAAGTGAGTTTAATTGCCTATGCTTTTCATAAGTTGGCTCACTTAGAAAGGTTTGGATGGTGTTTATTTCCGTTCATTCGTTTTGATGGCCCTATTTCACGAGTTTTCAGAATTAAATAGCCTTAAAATCTGGCTCTCCAAAATATCATTCTTATAAAAGAAAATTCAAATGATAGGCATGGCATACTGTGGCTTCCAAGAGCATTAGTTTAGAATTACTATTGGTATTTCTTAGGTTCTTGAGAGAAAATGAAGCCTTATCCAGTTACATCAAGGTTTGTTCAAGACAGTGTAAGAGAAAGCAAATTGAGGACACAGCGAGGACAAGCCTAAACTAGCAGAAAGGGTAGGTGAGGTCGTTGAATTGTCCTTTTCTTCCTTAGTGGCAATAATTTCAAAATACTTCAGAACCATGTACAGAGGAAGCAATTGCTTTTACAGTATTTGATTGGAATTGATCTGGATGATCCTCTTAGGACCAAAGAGTTAAAAAAAAATCATGGATATTAATTACGAAAAAGATGCTATGAGATTCAGTACTTTGAAATCTTGATTCACCTTTAATTTCCGTGATGAATTGATATTAGATTTGTAACTTAAAGTGCAACTTTAGGACTCATCTTCCATCTTTCAGTGTAAGAAATTGTATCCTTCCTGTTACCAATCTTCTCTGACTTCTAGAAATCTAAACATAATGCAGGTTAGCATATGAACACCTTACGTTACTCCATTCAGGAAATCAGGTCTTCATTAGGGTACTTGGAAAATTACAATGTAATGTTATTAATTTGAATATAATTAGAATTTAATCTTATTAAATTAAGTGTAATTACAACTTAATGTAAGTAGGGTTTTCTCTTTGGCTCACTATGTAAGAGATGAGGAGTAGCTCTTGGCATGAAAAGTGAAGATCAGAGGCACACCTCTTGATGGGAAAAATGAAGGTGTGTGGAAGCAAATTCAAAAGCTCAGTAATCAAATTGTGTATCCTGGATGATTTAACTCAAGCACTGAGCATCTGTGACGTCACAATTCAGAGACAAGATGTGGCAGCCCACTGAGCAGCCAATTACAAATGATGCTAACGTGCTGCCATGATTTCATAATTCCCTGCTTGTAGGCACAAGGGCCAAGACAGAGATAATCATAAAGAAGTGAGTTTAATTGCCTATGCTTTTCATAAGTTGGCTCACTTAGAAAGGTTTGGATGGTGTTTATTTCCGTTCATTCGTTTTGATGGCCCTCTTTGTTCCACAGTTGATGGTTTTACCATTAAGGCCAATCTGGATAGTTGTGTGAGTAAAACACATCACAGGAAAGGGCTATATGTTTTTATTTTGTATTTATTATTTTTGAATTGTATTTCTTAGCATGCAGTAGTAATTCTTAAGTTTGTTTCATTAGCATCCTTATGGGAAACAAGTTGAAATATTTATTTCTGCAAGTGATCCAGTCTCACGAAAAGAGAATTGGCCATGAGGATGAGATCTTGAATCTGCTCCATCTCACACTTACAGACGCATGCTCTTTAGTCACAACACCAAGCCTTGAGTCTTTACTGTCACTTACTAGTTGTTTGAACTTGGACAAGTTGTGTAACCTTTCTTTTCTTCTGTTTCCTCCTTAGTAAAACTGAAATGCATACATGCTAAGTTGATTCAGTTGTGTCTTTCTCTATTTGACCCCTGCCAGTCTCCTTTGTCCGTGGGATTCTCCAGGCAAAAATGCTGGAGTGGGTTGCCATGCCCTCCTCCAGGGGATCTCACTGTCCCACGTATCAAACCGCTGTCTCTTAAAGTCTTCTGCATTGGTGGGCAGCTTCTTTACCACTAGCGCCCCCTGGAAAGTCCTAAAATTGGGATAATGGTATGTACATCAGAGGGGTTACCTTCTGATGAGGAGTAAATGAGTCAACACATATAAAGTTCTTCTAACAATGAATGGTTAATAAGAATTTCCTGCCATTTTACCTTGGATGTTAATGGTTTAAGCTGAAGCTCTCTTTTCACCTCTGAAAACTGGATCCTGAAAAGGCAGGTGCTAATTCAGGTTATGCTCATTTGATGCTTTTTCTGTTTTAACTAGTAGGAGAATTTGTTTCTGAATAAGTATTTCAGGTTTCTCAGAAAATAATACAAGCTGTTGAACAACTTTCTAAAAGTTCCCAGATGCTGCTGCTGCTAGCCTGAGACTGCCCTCTGAGAATGACTGCTTCAACCACTAGTTTCCAAACTGGACTAAACATTGAAATCACCTGAGATCAGTACTCTAGCATGTTGATGCCCAAACTGATTAAAAAGTTAATCAGTTGGGTTGGGGATTCCATGGTGGTCCAGTGGTAAAGAGTCTGCCTTGCAGTACCTGGGGTGCCAGTTCGATCCCTGGGCTGGGAAGATCCCATGTGCCATGGAGTGGCTGGACTGGTGTGTCCAATTAGGAGCCAACGCTCTGGAGTGCATATGCCCAGAGCTGGTGCTCTGCAGTGAGAGAGGCCACTGTGATGGGAGGCCCACACAGGCCAAAGAATTAAGATGGATGAAAATAAATAAATGAAAGACCAATAAAAGAGGCCAAAATTAAAAAAAAAAAAAAACAAAAAAAAAAACTACAAGTGCCCACTTAAAAAAAAAAGGTTAATCAGTTGGGTTAATAGGTTGTGAAAGGTAGTAATCATGTGCTTTGAAAATAACTGTATATATAGAATTCCCATGCACTCATAGAATTTTTAGGAATATCAGAATTTGAGGAAACAAAGTCTTGGGGACCTCATTCTTGGGTAAGGGCTCAGGAATAGTTGGTGGTGGCACCAGATCTCCTTTGTCCGTGGGATTCTCCAGGCAAAAATGCTGGAGTGGGTTGCCATGCCCTCCTCCAGGGATCTCACTGTCCCACGTATCAAACCGCTGTCTCTTAAAGTCTTCTGCATTGGTGGGCAGCTTCTTTACCACTAGCGCCCCCTGGAAAGTCCTAAAATTGGGATAATGGTATGTACATCAGAGGGGTTACCTTCTGATGAGGAGTAAATGAGTCAACACATATAAAGTTCTTCTAACAATGAATGGTTAATAAGAATTTCCTGCCATTTTACCTTGGATGTTAATGGTTTAAGCTGAAGCTCTCTTTTCACCTCTGAAAACTGGATCCTGAAAAGGCAGGTGCTAATTCAGGTTATGCTCATTTGATGCTTTTTCTGTTTTAACTAGTAGGAGAATTTGTTTCTGAATAAGTATTTCAGGTTTCTCAGAAAATAATACAAGCTGTTGAACAACTTTCTAAAAGTTCCCAGATGCTGCTGCTGCTAGCCTGAGACTGCCCTCTGAGAATGACTGCTTCAACCACTAGTTTCCAAACTGGACTAAACATTGAAATCACCTGAGATCAGTACTCTAGCATGTTGATGCCCAAACTGATTAAAAAGTTAATCAGTTGGGTTGGGGATTCCATGGTGGTCCAGTGGTAAAGAGTCTGCCTTGCAGTACCTGGGGTGCCAGTTCGATCCCTGGGCTGGGAAGATCCCATGTGCCATGGAGTGGCTGGACTGGTGTGTCCAATTAGGAGCCAACGCTCTGGAGTGCATATGCCCAGAGCTGGTGCTCTGCAGTGAGAGAGGCCACTGTGATGGGAGGCCCACACAGGCCAAAGAATTAAGATGGATGAAAATAAATAAATGAAAGACCAATAAAAGAGGCCAAAATTAAAAAAAAAAAAAACAAAAAAAAAAACTACAAGTGCCCACTTAAAAAAAAAAGGTTAATCAGTTGGGTTAATAGGTTGTGAAAGGTAGTAATCATGTGCTTTGAAAATAACTGTATATATAGAATTCCCATGCACTCATAGAATTTTTAGGAATATCAGAATTTGAGGAAACAAAGTCTTGGGGACCTCATTCTTGGGTAAGGGCTCAGGAATAGTTGGTGGTGGCACCAGATAACAACAGGTTTCCTATGTTCTGCTCAGTACATTTGTCACTTACTTTCTTGTCTTCAAAAAAATCAGACAATGTGACAGAAGCATGTAATCCAAGATAGAGTGCTCTTGGAATCCTATGGACCTGCCTGTCTCGCTTGACCAGTTTGATTACAAGTTATTTATTGAAAAGTTTTTCTAAATGGAAACCCACTGACACCAAGATCACTAAATGTAAGAAAATAAACCTATAGCTATCCACTGTGAAAGGATAAGTTTTTTCCAGCTAGGTTTAGCATCCAATTAGGTTTTCCCTCTTTGCTCTTTATTTAGGATTTTGGTTTTGACTAATGAAAAGCTCAAAGATATCTATGAAAATTTCAGGAAACATGGAGTTTTCTCAAGTTCAAGTTTGGTGACCTCTGGGAATCCTGCCAGTTGCTTTTGTTTGATTCACTGTTTAATTTTGTTTTGACTTGTTTTGATATAGGTCAGTGTAGCCATAATTCCAGTGTTATGTTACCTGTTAACTGTTTGTTTTTACAGTTATTGGTGTCAAGAAGAAAAGATTAAGGACTAACAAAATTTTTAAATTCAAAGTAAAAATAATTTCTAGTGAAGTGGAGCTGTATAGGAAGTTTTTTTAAATGTATTCTTTGGAAATTTAGACTTTTACATTTTTACTGTGTAACAGGGGTAAATAAAAACAAACACTCAGAATATACATCTTATATTTTTATGGTAACTTTCAAATCTATATGTGATTCAATGAAATAATGTATTGAATATTTTGCCAATGCTAAAATTTGCTGTGTATGTATTTTTTCTACTGAATTAGGAAGAGTTTGATTCCACCTTGAGGGCTTGTCCAGACATTTACAAGTATCCAGAACTAGAATATTAAAGATAAGAGGAGAGACATTCATTGTAAGTGTTCAGCCAATCATCACATAGTGATGAAGAGTCTGCCCAGTGCTTGGCTGTCCCATGGGATTTAGAAAAGTTGCTTTGTTCAGTTTAGTAAGTCTATTAATAGCAAATAGGCAGTTTTCTTCTTTCAAATGGAAAACTCCATTTAATTTATTATATAAAAATAGCACTATACATGCTGTTAAGTGGAAAAAGAGTATAAGGCAAAAATAGTTTTAATTTAAGTTTATGGAAATCAACAAGCGTGGAACGATGTGTCACTTTGTTTCTTTTTTTTTTTAAACCTTTATTTTACTATTAACTTTTACAGAGTTTTGTTGTTTGCAGATATGCATGTTCCCAGATTAGTTGTATGTATATCCCCCCCTTCCCACCCCTCCCGACCATCACACAGCACCCCTGAAGGATCCCCTTTTCTCACAGAGCAATGACTATAGCTATTTTCTTCACTTATGATAGTATGGGCCTTCATGCTACTTCCTTTATGCCTCCCACCCTCTGTTCCTTCCCCACAATGTCCATATGTCCACTGTCCATGTCTGTCTTTCCATTGCTTCACTGCGTGTGCCATCACCATCCTGCTAGATTCCATATATATGTACTAAAATACTGTATTTGTCCTTCTCTTTCTGACTGACTTCACTTTTGATGATACGTTCTAGATCCAGCCACCTCATTAGGGTTGATTCTTCTGCATTTCTCTTTACAGCTGTGTAGTTATTGTAATTTTTTGTTTTGACTTGTTTTGATATAGGTCAGTGTAGCCATAATTCCAGTGTTATGTTACCTGTTAACTGTTTGTTTTTACAGTTATTGGTGTCAAGAAGAAAAGATTAAGGACTAACAAAATCTTTTTAAATTCAAAGTAAAAATAATTTCTAGTGAAGTGGAGCTGTATAGGAAGTTTTTTTAAATGTATTCTTTGGAAATTTAGACTTTTACATTTTTACTGTGTAACAGGGGTAAATAAAAACAAACACTCAGAATATACATCTTATATTTTTATGGTAACTTTCAAATCTATATGTGATTCAATGAAATAATGTATTGAATATTTTGCCAATGCTAAAATTTGCTGTGTATGTATTTTTTCTACTGAATTAGGAAGAGTTTGATTCCACCTTGAGGGCTTGTCCAGACATTTACAAGTATCCAGAACTAGAATATTAAAGATAAGAGGAGAGACATTCATTGTAAGTGTTCAGCCAATCATCACATAGTGATGAAGAGTCTGCCCAGTGCTTGGCTGTCCCATGGGATTTAGAAAAGTTGCTTTGTTCAGTTTAGTAAGTCTATTAATAGCAAATAGGCAGTTTTCTTCTTTCAAATGGAAAACTCCATTTAATTTATTATATAAAAATAGCACTATACATGCTGTTAAGTGGAAAAAGAGTATAAGGCAAAAATAGTTTTAATTTAAGTTTATGGAAATCAACAAGCGTGGAACGATGTGTCACTTTGTTTCTTTTTTTTTTTTTTAAACCTTTATTTTACTATTAACTTTTACAGAGTTTTGTTGTTTGCAGATATGCATGTTCCCAGATTAGTTGTATGTATATCCCCCCCTTCCCACCCCTCCCGACCATCACACAGCACCCCTGAAGGATCCCCTTTTCTCACAGAGCAATGACTATAGCTATTTTCTTCACTTATGATAGTATGGGCCTTCATGCTACTTCCTTTATGCCTCCCACCCTCTGTTCCTTCCCCACAATGTCCATATGTCCACTGTCCATGTCTGTCTTTCCATTGCTTCACTGCGTGTGCCATCACCATCCTGCTAGATTCCATATATATGTACTAAAATACTGTATTTGTCCTTCTCTTTCTGACTGACTTCACTTTTGATGATACGTTCTAGATCCAGCCACCTCATTAGGGTTGATTCTTCTGCATTTCTCTTTACAGCTGTGTAGTATTTCATTGTATATATGTACCAGGCTTTTGTATCCATTCGTTCGTCGATGGGCATCTAGGTTCCTTCCATGTTCTAGCTGTTGTATAGAGAGCTGCAATGAACATTGGGGTACAGGTGCTTCTTTCAGTTTTGATTTCGTCAGGGTATAAGCCTAAGAGTGGGATTGCTGGGTCATATGGTGCTTCTATTTTTAGTTTTTTAAGAAATCTCCAGACTGTCTTCCATAGAGGCTGTATCAATTTACACTCCCACCAGCAATGCAGAAGTGTTCCCTTTTCTCCACAGCCTCTCTAGCATTTATTGTCTGTCGATTTGTGGATGATGGCCATTCTGACGGGTGTGAGGTGATATCTCATTGTAGTTTTGATTTGCATTTCTCTAATTATTACTGAAGTTGAGCATCGTTTCATGTGCTTTTGGGCCATCTGTATGTCATCGTTGGAGAGGTGTCTGTTTAGGTCCTTTTCCCATTTTTTGATTGGGTTGTTCGTTTTTCCAGTGCTGAGTTGTCTCAGTTGCTTGTAGATTTTGGAGATTAATTCTTTCTCTGTTGTTTCATTTGCTATGATTTTCTCCCACTCTGTGGGGTGTCTGTTCAGCTTTTTTTTTTTTTTAAAAGATTTATTTATTTATTTATTTTGGGCAGGGGTCGGGTTGGGGAGGGAGGGGAGCGGGCGGGCCACTTCTATTGGTCTTTCATTTCTCTATGTTCATCCGTCTTTGTTCCTTGGCTCCTGTGGGCCTCCCATCGTGGTGGCATCTGTCGCTGTAGAGTGCCGACTCTGGGCACATGCACCCCAGAGCTCTGGCTCGGTGATTGGACACATGGGTCCACGTGGGATCTTCCCAGGCCAGGGATGTGGCGGTGATACTGTTGACACGAGTATGGCCTTCATGCTACTTCCTTTATGCCTCCCACCCTCTGTTCCTTCCCCACAATGTCCATATGTCCACTGTCCATGTCTGTCTTTCCATTGCTTCACTGCGTGTGCCATCACCATCCTGCTAGATTCCATATATATGTACTAAAATACTGTATTTGTCCTTCTCTTTCTGACTGACTTCACTTTTGATGATACGTTCTAGATCCAGCCACCTCATTAGGGTTGATTCTTCTGCATTTCTCTTTACAGCTGTGTAGTATTTCATTGTATATATGTACCAGGCTTTTGTATCCATTCGTTCGTCGATGGGCATCTAGGTTCCTTCCATGTTCTAGCTGTTGTATAGAGAGCTGCAATGAACATTGGGGTACAGGTGCTTCTTTCAGTTTTGATTTCGTCAGGGTATAAGCCTAAGAGTGGGATTGCTGGGTCATATGGTGCTTCTATTTTTAGTTTTTTAAGAAATCTCCAGACTGTCTTCCATAGAGACTGTATCAATTTACACTCCCACCAGCAATGCAGAAGTGTTCCCTTTTCTCCACAGCCTCTCTAGCATTTATTGTCTGTCGATTTGTGGATGATGGCCATTCTGACGGGTGTGAGGTGATATCTCATTGTAGTTTTGATTTGCATTTCTCTAATTATTACTGAAGTTGAGCATCGTTTCATGTGCTTTTGGGCCATCTGTATGTCATCGTTGGAGAGGTGTCTGTTTAGGTCCTTTTCCCATTTTTTGATTGGGTTGTTCGTTTTTCCAGTGCTGAGTTGTCTCAGTTGCTTGTAGATTTTGGAGATTAATTCTTTCTCTGTTGTTTCATTTGCTATGATTTTCTCCCACTCTGTGGGGTGTCTGTTCAGCTTTTTTTTTTTTTTTTTAAAGACTTATTTATTTATTTATTTTGGGCAGGGGTCGGGTTGGGGAGGGAGGGGAGTGGGCGGGCCACTTCTATTGGTCTTTCATTTCTCTATGTTCATCCGTCTTTGTTCCTTGGCTCCTGTGGGCCTCCCATCGTGGTGGCATCTGTCGCTGTAGAGTGCCGACTCTGGGCACATGCACCCCAGAGCTCTGGCTCGGTGATTGGACACATGGGTCCACGTGGGATCTTCCCAGGCCAGGGATCGAACTGGCGGCCCTTGTACTGCAAGGCGGTGTCCTTACCCACTGGACCACCAGGGGAAGCCCAAGTACCCGTTTCTTTTTTTTTTTTTGGCAAAACAAGCTACTTTTATAGTGATAATGTAACATATTTTTTTAGGGTAATTTACCAGTATCTCTCTCTTTTTTTTTTTTTCCCATCTTTTTTATTTATTTATTTATTTATTTATTTATTTATTTTTGTACATGTATGTTCCCAGATCAATCAGATGCATATCCCTTGACCCTCCCCCCACCCAGGTTCCCCCCCCTCCATCCCTCCAGACCATTGCTCCAAGTGGTTGTAGGTACTCCTATTCCCCTAGCACAATGACAATAGCTATCTTTTCTACACATGACAGTATAGGTTCCCATGTTACTCCCTCCCATTGTTCGGTCTCCACAATGTATTTATGTCTATTCTCTGTTTTTTCATGAGTTCACTGTGTGTGTTATCATGATCATCTTACTAGATCCCATATATATGAGTTAGTATACTATACTTGTCTTTCTCTTTTTGACTTACTTCACTTTTTATGATAGGTTCTAAAGCCAGCCACCTCATTAGGACTGAGTCTTCTGCATTTCTTTTAACAGCTGAGTAGTATTCCATTGTATATATGTACCAGAGCTTCTGGATCCATTCATTTGTCGATGGACATCTAGGTTGCTTCCATGTTCTGGCTATTGTATAGAGAGCTGCAATGAACATTGGGGTACAGGTGCCTCTTTCAGTTTTGATTTCATCAGGATATAGGCCTAATAGTGGGATTGCTGGGTCATAGGGTGCTTCTATTTTTAGTTTTTTAAGGAATCTCCATATTGTCTTCCATAGAGGTTGTATTAATTTACATTCCCACCAGCAATGCAAGAGGGTTCCCTTTTCTCCACACCCTCTCCAGCATTTGTTGTCTGTCGATTTGTTGATGATGGCCATTCTGACAGGTGTGAGGTGGTATATCATTGTGGTTTTAATTTGCATTTCTCTGATAATAAGCGAGGTTGAGCATTGTTTCATGTATTTATGGACCATTTGTATGTCCTCTTTGGAGAGGCGTCTCTTTAGATCATTTTCCCATTTTTTGATTGGGCTGCTCATTTTCCCTGTGCTGAGTTGTCTGAGTTGCTTGTAGATTTTGGAGATTAATTCTTTGTCTGTTGTTTCATTTGCTATGATTTTCTCCCATTCTGTGGGGTGTCTGTTCAACATTTTGGTGATTTCTTTTGCTGTACAAAAGCTTTTAAGTCTCATGAGGTCCCACGTGTTGACTTTTCTTTTCAGTTCCACTATTTTAGTAGGTGGGTCAGAGAAGATCTTGCTTTGATTGATGTCCTTGAGGGTTTTGCCTATATTCTCCTCTAAGAATTTGATGGTTTCTGGTCTTACATTTAGGTCTTTAATCCATTTTGAGTTGATCTTAGTGTATGGGGTCAGGGAATGTTCCCATCCCCCCACCCAGGTTCCCCCTCCATCCCTCCAGACCATTGCTCCAAGTGGTTGTAGGTACTCCTATTCCCCTAGCACAATGACAATAGCTATCTTTTCTACACATGACAGTATAGGTTCCCATGTTACTCCCTCCCATTGTTCGGTCTCCACAATGTATTTATGTCTATTCTCTGTTTTTTCATGAGTTCACTGTGTGTGTTATCATGATCATCTTACTAGATCCCATATATATGAGTTAGTATACTATACTTGTCTTTCTCTTTTTGACTTACTTCACTTTTTATGATAGGTTCTAAAGCCAGCCACCTCATTAGGACTGAGTCTTCTGCATTTCTTTTAACAGCTGAGTAGTATTCCATTGTATATATGTACCAGAGCTTCTGGATCCATTCATTTGTCGATGGACATCTAGGTTGCTTCCATGTTCTGGCTATTGTATAGAGAGCTGCAATGAACATTGGGGTACAGGTGCCTCTTTCAGTTTTGATTTCATCAGGATATAGGCCTAATAGTGGGATTGCTGGGTCATAGGGTGCTTCTATTTTTAGTTTTTTAAGGAATCTCCATATTGTCTTCCATAGAGGTTGTATTAATTTACATTCCCACCAGCAATGCAAGAGGGTTCCCTTTTCTCCACACCCTCTCCAGCATTTGTTGTCTGTCGATTTGTTGATGATGGCCATTCTGACAGGTGTGAGGTGGTATATCATTGTGGTTTTAATTTGCATTTCTCTGATAATAAGCGAGGTTGAGCATTGTTTCATGTATTTATGGACCATTTGTATGTCCTCTTTGGAGGGGCGTCTCTTTAGATCATTTTCCCATTTTTTGATTGGGCTGCTCATTTTCCCTGTGCTGAGTTGTCTGAGTTGCTTGTAGATTTTGGAGATTAATTCTTTGTCTGTTGTTTCATTTGCTATGATTTTCTCCCATTCTGTGGGGTGTCTGTTCAACATTTTGGTGATTTCTTTTGCTGTACAAAAGCTTTTAAGTCTCATGAGGTCCCACGTGTTGACTTTTCTTTTCAGTTCCACTATTTTAGTAGGTGGGTCAGAGAAGATCTTGCTTTGATTGATGTCCTTGAGGGTTTTGCCTATATTCTCCTCTAAGAATTTGATGGTTTCTGGTCTTACATTTAGGTCTTTAATCCATTTTGAGTTGATCTTAGTGTATGGGGTCAGGGAATATTCCAATTTCATTTCTTTGCATGTAGCTGTCCAATTCTCCCAGCACCACTTGTTAAAGAGGCTGTCTTTGTCCCATTTTATAGTTTCTCCTCCTTTATCAAAAATAAGGTACCCATAGGTGCGTGGGTTGATCTCTGGGTTCTCAATCTTGTTCCATTGATCTATAGTTCTGTTTTTGTGCCAGTACCATACTGTCTTGATAACTGTTGCTTTGTAGTAGAGTCTGAAGTTAGGGAGGCTGATCCCTCCAACTCCATTTTTCTTCCTCAGGATTGCTTTGGCTATTCGAGGTCTTCTGTGTTTCCATATGAACTGTGTTATTATTTGGTCTAGTTCTGTGAAAAATGTCAGTGGTAGTTGAATAGGTATTGCATTGAATCTGTAGATGATATTTGGTAGTATGGTCATTTTCACAATATTGATTCTTCCAATCCAGGAACATGGAATATCTCTCCATCTGTTTAAGTCTTCTTTAATGTCTCTCATGAGTGTCTTGTAATTTTCTGTGTACAATTCTTTTGTTTCTTTGGGTAGGTTTATTCCTAGATATTTGATTCTTTTGGTTGCAATGGTGAAGGGGATTGCCTCTTTGATTTCGTTTTCTGATTTTTCATTGTTTGTGTATAGGAGTGCCAGTGACTTCTGCGTGTTGACTCTGTATCCTGCAACTTTGCTGAATTCATTGATTAGTTCTAGTAGCTTTGTAACTGTGTCTTTGGGATTTTCTATGTATAATATCATGTCGTCTGAAAAAAGAGAGAGCTTGACTTCTTCCTTTCCAATCTGGATTCCTTTGATTTCTTTCTCTTGTCTTATTGCTGTTGCTAGGACTTCCAGGACTATGTTGAATAGCAGTGGTGAAAGTGGGCACCCCTGTCTTGTTCCTGACTTAAAAGGAAAAACCTTTTTTTCCAGGACCTATTTGGTTGAAAATAGCAGTTTCATGAGGTCCCACGTGTTGACTTTTCTTTTCAGTTCCACTATTTTAGTAGGTGGGTCAGAGAAGATCTTGCTTTGATTGATGTCCTTGAGGGTTTTGCCTATATTCTCCTCTAAGAATTTGATGGTTTCTGGTCTTACATTTAGGTCTTTAATCCATTTTGAGTTGATCTTAGTGTATGGGGTCAGGGAATATTCCAATTTCATTTCTTTGCATGTAGCTGTCCAATTCTCCCAGCACCACTTGTTAAAGAGGCTGTCTTTGTCCCATTTTATAGTTTCTCCTCCTTTATCAAAAATAAGGTACCCATAGGTGCGTGGGTTGATCTCTGGGTTCTCAATCTTGTTCCATTGATCTATAGTTCTGTTTTTGTGCCAGTACCATACTGTCTTGATAACTGTTGCTTTGTAGTAGAGTCTGAAGTTAGGGAGGCTGATCCCTCCAACTCCATTTTTCTTCCTCAGGATTGCTTTGGCTATTCGAGGTCTTCTGTGTTTCCATATGAACTGTGTTATTATTTGGTCTAGTTCTGTGAAAAATGTCAGTGGTAGTTGAATAGGTATTGCATTGAATCTGTAGATGATATTTGGTAGTATGGTCATTTTCACAATATTGATTCTTCCAATCCAGGAACATGGAATATCTCTCCATCTGTTTAAGTCTTCTTTAATGTCTCTCATGAGTGTCTTGTAATTTTCTGTGTACAATTCTTTTGTTTCTTTGGGTAGGTTTATTCCTAGATATTTGATTCTTTTGGTTGCAATGGTGAAGGGGATTGCCTCTTTGATTTCGTTTTCTGATTTTTCATTGTTTGTGTATAGGAGTGCCAGTGACTTCTGCGTGTTGACTCTGTATCCTGCAACTTTGCTGAATTCATTGATTAGTTCTAGTAGCTTTGTAACTGTGTCTTTGGGATTTTCTATGTATAATATCATGTCGTCTGAAAAAAGAGAGAGCTTGACTTCTTCCTTTCCAATCTGGATTCCTTTGATTTCTTTCTCTTGTCTTATTGCTGTTGCTAGGACTTCCAGGACTATGTTGAATAGCAGTGGTGAAAGTGGGCACCCCTGTCTTGTTCCTGATCTTAGAGGGAATGCTTTCAGTTTTTCACCATTAACAATAATGTTCGCTGTAGGTTTCTCATAGATGGCTTTTATTATGTTGAGATAGGTTCCTTCTATGCCCATTTTCTGAAGAGTTTTGATCATAAATGGATGTTGTACTTTGTCGAAGGCTTTTTCTGCATCTATTGAGATGATCATGTGATTTTGTCTTTCAACTTGTTGATATGGTGTATCACGTTGATTGATTTGCGGATGTTGAAGAAGCCTTGCATGCCTGGGATGAACCCAACTTGATCGTGATGTATGAGTTTTTTGACATGTCGTTGAATTCTGTTTGCTAGGATTTTGTTGAGGATCTTGGCATCTAAGTTCATCAGTGAAATTGGCCTATAGTTTTCCTTTTTTGTGTTGTCTTTGCCTGGTTTGGGTATCAGGGTGATGGTGGCCTCGTAGAATGTGTTTGGGAGTTTTCCTTCCTGTGCAATTTTTTGAAAGAGTTTTAGAAGGACAGGCATTAGGTCTTCTTTAAATGTTTGGTAGAATTCGGCTGTGGAGCCATCTGGTCCTGGGCTTTTATTTTTGGGTAGATTTTTAATCACAAAGTTGATTTCTGAGCTTGTGATTGGGTTGTTCAAAGTTTCTGTTTCTTCCTGGCTCAGTCTTGGGAGATTAATCCTGTCCAAGAAACTGTCCATTTCTTCCAAGTTGTCCAGTTTGTTGCCATAGAGTTGCTCATAATAGTCTCTTAGAATCCTTTGGATTTCTGCATTATCTGTTGTAATCTCTCCTTTTTCGTTTTTGATTTTGTTGATCTGGTTCTTCTCTCTTTCTTTTCTTAATGAGTCTGGCCAGTGGCTTGTCAATTTTGTTTACCTTTTCAAAGAACCAGCTTTTTGTTTTATTTATCTTTACTATTGTTTCTTTTGTTTCTTTCTCATTTATTTCTGCTCTGATCTTTATGATTTCTCTTCTTCTGCTGGCTCTGGGATGTTTTTGTTCTTCTTTCTCCAACTGTTTTAAGCGGAGGGTTAGGTCATCTGCTTCATATTTTCCTAGTTTCTTGAGGTGGGATTGTATTGCTATAAATTTCCCTCTTAGAACTGCTTTTGCTGTATCCCATAGGTTTTGCACTGTCGTGTGTTCATTGTCATTTTCTTCTAGGAATTGTTTAATTTCTCCTTTGATTTCCTCAATGATCAGTTGGTTTTTTAGGTATGTATTGTTTAATCTCCATGTGTTTCTGTTTTTAGGGTTTTTTTTCTGGTAGTTGATCTCTAGTCTCATTGCATTGTGGTCCGAGAAGATGGTTGATATAATTTCGGTTTTCTTGAACTGACTGAGGTTAGATTTGTGGCCCAAGATGTGGTCTATCCCGGAGAATGTTCCGTGAGCGCTTGAGAAGAAAGTGTATTCTTCTGCTTTTGGATGGAACGTCCTAAAGATATCGATGAGGTCCATCTTTTCCAGTGTGGCATTTAAGGCTTGTGTTTCTTTATTAATTTTCTGTTTGCTAGGATTTTGTTGAGGATCTTGGCATCTAAGTTCATCAGTGAAATTGGCCTATAGTTTTCCTTTTTTGTGTTGTCTTTGCCTGGTTTGGGTATCAGGGTGATGGTGGCCTCGTAGAATGTGTTTGGGAGTTTTCCTTCCTGTGCAATTTTTTGAAAGAGTTTTAGAAGGACAGGCATTAGGTCTTCTTTAAATGTTTGGTAGAATTCGGCTGTGGAGCCATCTGGTCCTGGGCTTTTATTTTTGGGTAGATTTTTAATCACAAAGTTGATTTCTGAGCTTGTGATTGGGTTGTTCAAAGTTTCTGTTTCTTCCTGGCTCAGTCTTGGGAGATTAATCCTGTCCAAGAAACTGTCCATTTCTTCCAAGTTGTCCAGTTTGTTGCCATAGAGTTGCTCATAATAGTCTCTTAGAATCCTTTGGATTTCTGCATTATCTGTTGTAATCTCTCCTTTTTCGTTTTTGATTTTGTTGATCTGGTTCTTCTCTCTCTTTTTCTTAATGAGTCTGGCCAGTGGCTTGTCAATTTTGTTTACCTTTTCAAAGAACCAGCTTTTTGTTTTATTTATCTTTACTATTGTTTCTTTTGTTTCTTTCTCATTTATTTCTGCTCTGATCTTTATGATTTCTCTTCTTCTGCTGGCTCTGGGATGTTTTTGTTCTTCTTTCTCCAACTGTTTTAAGCGGAGGGTTAGGTCATCTGCTTCATATTTTCCTAGTTTCTTGAGGTGGGATTGTATTGCTATAAATTTCCCTCTTAGAACTGCTTTTGCTGTATCCCATAGGTTTTGCACTGTCGTGTGTTCATTGTCATTTTCTTCTAGGAATTGTTTAATTTCTCCTTTGATTTCCTCAATGATCAGTTGGTTTTTTAGGTATGTATTGTTTAATCTCCATGTGTTTCTGTTTTTAGGGTTTTTTTTCTGGTAGTTGATCTCTAGTCTCATTGCATTGTGGTCCGAGAAGATGGTTGATATAATTTCGGTTTTCTTGAACTGACTGAGGTTAGATTTGTGGCCCAAGATGTGGTCTATCCCGGAGAATGTTCCGTGAGCGCTTGAGAAGAAAGTGTATTCTTCTGCTTTTGGATGGAACGTCCTAAAGATATCGATGAGGTCCATCTTTTCCAGTGTGACATTTAAGGCTTGTGTTTCTTTATTAATTTTCTGTTTGGATGATCTATCCATTGATGTGAGAGGAGTGTTAAAGTCTCCTACTATTATTGTGTTATTGTTGATTTCTTCTTTTATGTCTGAAAGTACCTGTCTTATGTATTGAGGTGCCCCCTGTGTTGGGTGCGTAGATATTCATGACTGTTATGTCTTCCTCTTGGATAGATCCCTTAATCATGATGTAGCGACCTGCCTTGTCTCTTAGAATCTTCTTTACTTTAAAATCTATTTTGTCTGATATGAGGATTGCTACTCCAGCTTTCTTTTGATTTCCATTTCCATGAAATATCTTTTTCCAGCCTTTCACTTTCAGTCTATGAGTGTCTCTAGGTCTGAAGTGGGTCTCTTGTAAACAGCATATATATGGGTCTTGCTTCTGGATCCATTCAGCCAGCCTGTGTCGTTTGGTTGGAGCATTTAGTCCATTTACATTCAAAGTAATTATTGATACGAATGTTCCTATTGTTATCTTCTTAGAAGTCTGGGGTTTGATTTGTAGGGCTTCTCTTACTCTTGTATTTATTGACTATATCAGGCCCTTTAACACTTGTTTTAGGGCTGGTTTTGTGGTACAGAATTCTTTTAGTTTTTGTCTGTCTGAGAAGCTTTTGACTTCTCCATCGATTATGAATGAGATTCTTGCTGGGTAGAGAATTCGTGGTTGCAGGTTAGTCTCTTTTAGCCGTTTAAATGTATCTTGCCATTCTCTTCTGGCCTGTAGGGTTTCTGTTGAGAGATCCGCAGTTAAACGTATGGGGTTTCCTTTATATGTTATTTGTTGTTTGCTCCTAGCTGCTTTTAGTAATCTGTCTTTATATTTAGTCTGCGTTAGTTTGATTAGTATGTGCCTTGGAATTTCCCTCTTAGAACTGCTTTTGCTGTATCCCATAGGTTTTGCACTGTCGTGTGTTCATTGTCATTTTCTTCTAGGAATTGTTTAATTTCTCCTTTGATTTCCTCAATGATCAGTTGGTTTTTTAGGTATGTATTGTTTAATCTCCATGTGTTTGTGTTTTTAGGGTTTTTTTTCTGGTAGTTGATCTCTAGTCTCATTGCATTGTGGTCCGAGAAGATGGTTGATATAATTTCGGTTTTCTTGAACTGACTGAGGTTAGATTTGTGGCCCAAGATGTGGTCTATCCCGGAGAATGTTCCGTGAGCGCTTGAGAAGAAAGTGTATTCTTCTGCTTTTGGATGGAACGTCCTAAAGATATCGATGAGGTCCATCTTTTCCAGTGTGACATTTAAGGCTTGTGTTTCTTTATTAATTTTCTGTTTGGATGATCTATCCATTGGTGTGAGAGGAGTGTTAAAGTCTCCTACTATTATTGTGTTATTGTTGATTTCTTCTTTTATGTCTGAAAGTACCTGTCTTATGTATTGAGGTGCCCCCTGTGTTGGGTGCGTAGATATTCATGACTGTTATGTCTTCCTCTTGGATAGATCCCTTAATCATGATGTAGCGACCTGCCTTGTCTCTTAGAATCTTCTTTACTTTAAAATCTATTTTGTCTGATATGAGGATTGCTACTCCAGCTTTCTTTTGATTTCCATTTCCATGAAATATCTTTTTCCAGCCTTTCACTTTCAGTCTATGAGTGTCTCTAGGTCTGAAGTGGGTCTCTTGTAAACAGCATATATATGGGTCTTGCTTCTGGATCCATTCAGCCAGCCTGTGTCGTTTGGTTGGAGCATTTAGTCCATTTACATTCAAAGTAATTATTGATACGAATGTTCCTATTGTTATCTTCTTAGAAGTCTGGGGTTTGATTTGTAGGGCTTCTCTTACTCTTGTATTTATTGACTATATCAGGCCCTTTAACACTTGTTTTAGGGCTGGTTTTGTGGTACAGAATTCTTTTAGTTTTTGTCTGTCTGAGAAGCTTTTGACTTCTCCATCGATTATGAATGAGATTCTTGCTGGGTAGAGAATTCGTGGTTGCAGGTTAGTCTCTTTTAGCCGTTTAAATGTATCTTGCCATTCTCTTCTGGCCTGTAGGGTTTCTGTTGAGAGATCCGCAGTTAAACGTATGGGGTTTCCTTTATATGTTATTTGTTGTTTGCTCCTAGCTGCTTTTAGTAATCTGTCTTTATATTTAGTCTGCGTTAGTTTGATTAGTATGTGCCTTGGTGTGTTTCTTCTGGGGTTTCTCCTGTATGGAACTCTTTGTGCTTCCTGGACTTGGCTGACTATCTCCTTTCCCATGCTGGGGAAGTTTTCAACTATAACCTCTTCAAGAATTTTTTCATAGTCTTTCTTCTCTTCTTCTTCTTCTGGAACTCCTATAATTCTAATGTTGGTGCGTTTAATATAGGTCTCTGAGGCTATCCTCAGTTCTTTTAATTCTTTGGGCTTTGTTCTGTTCTTCAGCACTTATTTCCACCATTCTGTCTTCCAGCTCACTTATCCGTTCTTCAGCCTCTGATACTCTACTTTTGAGACCTTCTATAGTATTTTTGAGTTCAGCAATTGAGTTGGTGGTCTCTATTTGCTTATTTTTCATTTCCTGCATGTCTTTTCTCAATGCACTAATTTCCTCTAATATTCTGTTTTCGGTGTTTTGCATCCTCATTAGTATAGTTTTTCTGAATTCTCTTTCAGATAGCTTGTCTATCTCCTCCTCTGTCATTTGAAGTGGTGTTTCTCTAGCTTGGTCCTTCATTTGTACAGTGTTTCTCTGACGTTTCATTATTAGGTTAATTTTTGTTTCTTTGTGTGTGTCTGTGTGTATGGAGTTCTTATTCCCACCAGGCTTCTTGGTTGAATTCTCCCTTCCTTTGGGTTTTTGTCCTTGTAGAAGGGTTCAGTGGCTTGTGTCTTGGGTGGTGATAGACCTTGTTTACAGGTGAATAATCTGTAGTAGTGTATGTTCTTTGATAATCAGTGTGGGGTCTTGGAATCCGGGCTTCTGCTTCGAGGATCCTTGGTTTGATGATTGGTCAGGGAGTGTAGGCTCTATGTCTGGTTTGCTATGGTGTTCTGTGATACTAGTTCACACACTAGCATCTGAGGAACAAGAGGTGCATCCTTGATGGGTGACAGTCATAAAAGCATGCAGATGTTTTCTAACATAATCATAAGATACACATACATATACAACAATCCCCAGAAGATCTCTTTCTGCGGGTTAACGGGGTTTTTTGACTCCTAGCTGCTTTAGTACTGTTTTTACAGTCTGCGTTAGTTTGATTAGTATGTGCCTTGGTGTGTTTCTTCTGGGGTTTCTCCTGTATGGAACTCTTTGTGCTTCCTGGACTTGGCTGACTATCTCCTTTCCCATGCTGGGGAAGTTTTCAACTATAACCTCTTCAAGAATTTTTTCATAGTCTTTCTTCTCTTCTTCTTCTTCTGGAACTCCTATAATTCTAATGTTGGTGCGTTTAATATAGGTCTCTGAGGCTATCCTCAGTTCTTTTAATTCTTTGGGCTTTGTTCTGTTCTTCAGCACTTATTTCCACCATTCTGTCTTCCAGCTCACTTATCCGTTCTTCAGCCTCTGATACTCTACTTTTGAGACCTTCTATAGTATTTTTGAGTTCAGCAATTGAGTTGGTGGTCTCTATTTGCTTATTTTTCATTTCCTGCATGTCTTTTCTCAATGCACTAATTTCCTCTAATATTCTGTTTTCGGTGTTTTGCATCCTCATTAGTATAGTTTTTCTGAATTCTCTTTCAGATAGCTTGTCTATCTCCTCCTCTGTCATTTGAAGTGGTGTTTCTCTAGCTTGGTCCTTCATTTGTACAGTGTTTCTCTGACGTTTCATTATTAGGTTAATTTTTGTTTCTTTGTGTGTGTCTGTGTGTATGGAGTTCTTATTCCCACCAGGCTTCTTGGTTGAATTCTCCCTTCCTTTGGGTTTTTGTCCTTGTAGAAGGGTTCAGTGGCTTGTGTCTTGGGTGGTGATAGACCTTGTTTACAGGTGAATAATCTGTAGTAGTGTATGTTCTTTGATAATCAGTGTGGGGTCTTGGAATCCGGGCTTCTGCTTCGAGGATCCTTGGTTTGATGATTGGTCAGGGAGTGTAGGCTCTATGTCTGGTTTGCTATGGTGTTCTGTGATACTAGTTCACACACTAGCATCTGAGGAACAAGAGGTGCATCCCTGATGGGTGACAGTCATAAAAGCATGCAGATGTTTTCTAACATAATCATAAGATACACATACATATACAGCAATCCCCACAACTGATCAGTTTTACAGAGATAAGGCGCAGGAAATCTTTCTAGCAACTCATGCAATCACAGATGATACTTGCCCGTTAAGCTTTGAATTAATTAAAATATTGCCTGAATAATAGATCTAGCACAAGGTCCTGGCTTGGATAATTACAATGAAAGCAATTTTAAATTAGGACATGTGCTCGGGGTGACAAGGAGGAGAGTCTATAAGTAATAAAAAGGAAAAGATTTGTCTTGGAAGTATTTTATAGGATTAGGTAGCAAAGATTAGTGTGTGTACTGTTTAGTGCATTGGAAGTGAATAGTGCAGACAGAAAGATAGGAAATAATTTGTCTAGAGGATATTGATAGCTAGGAAGATATTTTACATTTAGAACATAGAGAAAGAAAGCAGTGGGAAAGAGGAAAGAGAAAAGAGAATTAGAGGTTTTCAAGAATTAAAATTAAAGTTAAAAAAATATAATAAAAGTCAAAAGAAGGTTAAAAATTAAAATGAGCAAAAAAAAAAAAAAATTTATGAGACCGAAAAACAAAGAAAAAACACATAGAATAAATCAAACAAATGAAAACTACAAAAAAAAAAAAAACAAACAAACATAAAAAACCCCCAATAAACAAAGAAACTAATAAACCCCAAACCAATTAATTGAATAAGCAAAATAGTCCACCACAAACAAGCAGAAAAAAATGAAAAGAGAAAAAAAAAAAAATAAGTTAAATACTGTCCTTGGTTTTTATCTTCATATCTGCCTGTTGGAAACCAATCTGCTCTTGATGGTGGTGTCTTGATGGCGTGGTCTTTCCCTTACAGTGCCGGTTGCTGTGGTTTCTGTTTTTGTGTTCAGCAAAATGAGGGCTTTGCTGCCATACTGGGTGCTGGCCGGGACGGTGGGCTGATCCCAGTCAGTCGGGCGGAGGCCGCGGCGCGCGCAGTCCCGTGTTGGAGGGGGGCGCCCCGGCTCGACCGCACGCCCGCCTGTAGTCTCCAATTCCTGCTCTTTCCCCGGCTTCCTCCGCTGCTGCTGCAGCTCTAGGGGAGCGCGGGTTCCTCCACCACTGCCGGTTATGTGTCTAAGTACCAAAGGCGGACGCGAGTTTTCCCGTCCAACTCGTGCCCAGTCCCTGGTCAGCAACCCGTGGACGACTTCCTCTCTCCGTTCAGCAAGCCCTCCAGTTGGAATGGCTGAACTTACCCGCTCCTCTTGGCGTCCGCGGCTCCTCGCGGGTTCCGGCGGCTCCTCGCGGCGGGCGGGTTCCGGCGGCTCCTCGCGGCGGGCGGGTTCCGGCCTGTTCAGTTTTTTTGTAATTTCTTTAGCTGTGCAAAAGCTTTTAAGTTTCATTAGGTCCACATGTTCATTTGTCTTTTTAGTTCCACTATTCTAGTAGGTGGCTCAGAGAAGATCTTGCTTTGATTGATGTCCTTGAGGGTTTTGCCTATATTCTCCTCTAAGAGTTTGATGGTTTCTGGCCTTACATTTAAGTCTTTAATCCATTTTGAGTTTATCTTTGTGTATGGTGTCAGGGTATGTTCCAACTTCATTTTCTTCCATGTAGCTGTCCAATTTTCCCAGCACCATTTGTTGAAGAGGTTGTCTTTGTCCCATTTTATATGTTCGCCTCCTTTGTCAAAAATAAGGTACCCATAGGTGTGTGGCTTTATCTCTGGGTTCTCTATCTTGTTCCATTGGTCGATATTTCTGTTTTTGTGCCGGTACCATACTGTCTTGATGACTGTTGCTTTGTAGTAGAGTCTGAAGTTGGGGTTGCTGATCCCTCCAGCTCCATTCTTCTTCCTCAGGATTGCTTTGGCTATTCGAGGTCTTTTGTGTTTCCATATGAACTGTGTGATTCGTTGGTCTAGTTCTATGAAGAATGTTATTGGAAGTTTGATAGGGATCGCATTGAATCTATAGATGACATTTGGTAGTATGGTCATTTTCACAATATTGATTCTCCCGACCCAGAAACACGGAATATTTCTCCATCTGTTTAACTCTTCTTTAATGTCTCTCATGAGTGTCTTGTAATTTTCTGTGTACAGTTCTTTTGTTTCTTTGGGTAGGTTTACTCCTAGATATTTGATTCTTTTGGTTGCGATGGTGAAGGGAATTGCCTCTTTGATTTTGTTTTCTGATTTTTCATTGTTTGTGTATAGGAATGCCAGTGATTTCTGTATATTGATTTTGTATCCTGCGACTTTGCTGAATTCGCTGATTAACTCTAGTAGTTTTGTAACCGTGTCTTTGGGATTTTCTATGTATAATATCATGTCATCTGCAAATAGAGAGAGTTTGACTTCTTCCTTTCCGATCTGGATTCCTTTGATTTCTTTCTCTTCTCTTATTGCTATTGCTAGAACTTCCAGGACTATGTTGAAAAGAGTGGTGAAAGTGGACACCCTTGTCTTGTTCCTGATCTTAGAGGGAATGCTTTCAGTTTTTCACCATTGAGGATAATGTTCGCTGTGGGCTTCTCATATATGGCTTTCACTATGTTGAGATAGGTTCCTTCTATGCCCATTTATTGAAGAGTTTTTATCATAAATGGATGCTGTACTTTGTCAAAGGCTTTTTCTGCATTTATTGAGATGATCATGTGATTTTTGTCTCTCAATTTGTTGATATGGTGCATCACATTGATTTCATTTGTGGATATTGAAGAATTCTTGCATGCTTGGGATGAACCCAAATTGATCATGATGTATGAGCTTTTTGATGTGTTATTGAATTCTGTTTGCTAGGATTTTGTTGAGGATCTTGGTATCTAAATTCATCAGTGAAATTGGTCTATAATTTTCTTTTTTTTGTGTTGTCTTTGCCTGGCCTTTTGTAACAGGGTGATGGCGGCCTCATAGAATGTGTTTGAAAGTGTTCCTTCCTGTGCAATTTTTTGGAAGAGTTTTAGAAGGACAGGCATTAGGTCTTCTTTAAATGTTTGGTAGAATTCGGCTGTGAAGCCATCTGGCCCTGGGCTTTTATTTTTGGGTAGATTTTTAATCACAAATTCAACTTCTGAGCTTGTGATTGGCTTGTTCATAGTTTCTATTTCTTCCTGGTTGAGTCTTGGGAGATTAATCTTCTCTAAGAAACTGTTGCCAAAGAGTTGTTCATAATAGTCTCTTAGAATCCTTTGGATTTCTGCATTATCTGTTGTAGTCTCTCCTTTTTCATTTTTGATATTGGGGTGTTCTTCTTTTTTCATTGTTTGTGTATAGGAATGCCAGTGATTTCTGTATATTGATTTTGTATCCTGCGACTTTGCTGAATTCGCTGATTAACTCTAGTAGTTTTGTAACCGTGTCTTTGGGATTTTCTATGTATAATATCATGTCATCTGCAAATAGAGAGAGTTTGACTTCTTCCTTTCCGATCTGGATTCCTTTGATTTCTTTCTCTTCTCTTATTGCTATTGCTAGAACTTCCAGGACTATGTTGAAAAGAGTGGTGAAAGTGGACACCCTTGTCTTGTTCCTGATCTTAGAGGGAATGCTTTCAGTTTTTCACCATTGAGGATAATGTTCGCTGTGGGCTTCTCATATATGGCTTTCACTATGTTGAGATAGGTTCCTTCTATGCCCATTTATTGAAGAGTTTTTATCATAAATGGATGCTGTACTTTGTCAAAGGCTTTTTCTGCATTTATTGAGATGATCATGTGATTTTTGTCTCTCAATTTGTTGATATGGTGCATCACATTGATTTCATTTGTGGATATTGAAGAATTCTTGCATGCTTGGGATGAACCCAAATTGATCATGATGTATGAGCTTTTTGATGTGTTATTGAATTCTGTTTGCTAGGATTTTGTTGAGGATCTTGGTATCTAAATTCATCAGTGAAATTGGTCTATAATTTTCTTTTTTTTGTGTTGTCTTTTCCTGGCCTTTTGTAACAGGGTGATGGCGGCCTCATAGAATGTGTTTGAAAGTGTTCCTTCCTGTGCAATTTTTTGGAAGAGTTTTAGAAGGACAGGCATTAGGTCTTCTTTAAATGTTTGGTAGAATTCGGCTGTGAAGCCATCTGGCCCTGGGCTTTTATTTTTGGGTAGATTTTTAATCACAAATTCAACTTCTGAGCTTGTGATTGGCTTGTTCATAGTTTCTATTTCTTCCTGGTTGAGTCTTGGGAGATTAATCTTCTCTAAGAAACTGTTGCCAAAGAGTTGTTCATAATAGTCTCTTAGAATCCTTTGGATTTCTGCATTATCTGTTGTAGTCTCTCCTTTTTCATTTTTGATATTGGGGATCTTGTTCTTCTTTTTCTTGATGAGTCTGGCCAGTGGTGTGTCGATTTTATTTACCTTTTTGAATAACCAGCTTTTTGTTTTATTTATCTTTACTACTGTTTCTTTTGTTTCTTTTTCATTTATTTCTGCTCTGATCTTTATGATTTCCCTTCTTCTGCTGGCTTTGGGGTGTTTTTGTTCTTCTTTCTCCAGTTGTTTTAAGCATACGATTAGGTCGTCTGTTTGAGATTTTCCTAATTACTTGAGGGAGGATTGAATTGCTATAAACTTCCCTCTTAGAACTGCTTTTGCAGTATCCCATACGTTTTGCAGTGTCATGTGTTCATTATTGTTTTCTTCTAGGAACTGTTTAATTTCTCCTTTGATTTCCTCAGTGATCAGTTGGTTTTTTAGGTATGTGTTGTTTAATCTCCATGTGTTTCTGTTTTTAGCGTTTTTTTCCCTGGAGTTCATCTCTAGTCTCATTGCATTGTGGTCCGAGAAGATAGTTGATATAATTTCAGTTTTCTTGAATTGACTGAGGTTTTATTTGTGGCCCAAGATGTGGTCTATCCTGGAGAATGTTCCGTGAGCACTTGAGAAGAAAGTGTATTCTTCTGCTTTTGGATGGAAAGTCCTAAAGATATCAATGAGGTCCATTTCTTCCAGTGTGGCATTTAAGGCTTGTGTTTCTTTATTAATTTTCTGTTTGGATGATCTGTCCATTGGTGTGAGAGGAGTGTTAAAGTCTCCTACTATGATTGTGTTAGTGTCGATGTCTTCTTTTATGTCTGAAAGTGTTTGTCTTATGTATTGGGGTGCTCCTGCGTTGGGAGCGTAGATATTTATGATTGTTATGTCTTCTTCTTGGATGGATCCCTTAATCATGATGTAGTGACCTGCCTTGTCTCTTAGAATCTTCTTTACTTTAAAATCTATTTTATCTGATATGAGGATTGCTACTCCAGCTTTCTTTTGATTTCCATTTGCATGGAATATCTTTTCCAGCCTCTCACTTTCAGTCTATGAATGTTTTTCTAAGGTTTCCTTTTTTAAATTGAGGGGGGGTTTCCTTTTTGGAAGGCAGCATTTATGTATGGGTTTGTTTCGTGGATCGTCTCCTTTTATACTTGTTTTATTTATCTTTACTACTGTTTCTGTTGTTTCTTTTTCATTTATTTCTGCTCTGATCTTTACGATGGCCCTTCTTCTGCTGGCTTTGGGGGGTGTTTGTTCTTCTTTCTCCAGTTGTTTTAAGCATACGATTAGGTCGTCTGTTTGAGATTTTCCTAATTACTTGAGGGAGGATTGAATTGCTATAAACTTCCCTCTTAGAACTGCTTTTGCAGTATCCCATACGTTTTGCAGTGTCATGTGTTCATTATTGTTTTCTTCTAGGAACTGTTTAATTTCTCCTTTGATTTCCTCAGTGATCAGTTGGTTTTTTAGGTATGTGTTGTTTAATCTCCATGTGTTTCTGTTTTTAGCGTTTTTTTCCCTGGAGTTCATCTCTAGTCTCATTGCATTGTGGTCCGAGAAGATAGTTGATATAATTTCAGTTTTCTTGAATTGACTGAGGTTTTATTTGTGGCCCAAGATGTGGTCTATCCTGGAGAATGTTCCGTGAGCACTTGAGAAGAAAGTGTATTCTTCTGCTTTTGGATGGAAAGTCCTAAAGATATCAATGAGGTCCATTTCTTCCAGTGTGGCATTTAAGGCTTGTGTTTCTTTATTAATTTTCTGTTTGGATGATCTGTCCATTGGTGTGAGAGGAGTGTTAAAGTCTCCTACTATGATTGTGTTAGTGTCGATGTCTTCTTTTATGTCTGAAAGTGTTTGTCTTATGTATTGGGGTGCTCCTGCGTTGGGAGCGTAGATATTTATGATTGTTATGTCTTCTTCTTGGATGGATCCCTTAATCATGATGTAGTGACCTGCCTTGTCTCTTAGAATCTTCTTTACTTTAAAATCTATTTTATCTGATATGAGGATTGCTACTCCAGCTTTCTTTTGATTTCCATTTGCATGGAATATCTTTTTCCAGCCTCTCACTTTCAGTCTATGAATGTCTCTAGGTCTGAAATGAGTTTCCTGGAGGCAGCATATGTATGGGTTGTATTTTTGGATCCATTCAGCCACTCTGTGTCTTTTGGTTGGGGCGTTTAGTCCATTGACATTCAAAGTAATTATTGATACAAATGATCCTATTGTCATCTTCTTAGATGGTATGATGGGTTTGTTTCGTGGATCGTCTCCTTTTATACTTGTTTTCTATATACGTCCCTTTAACACTTGTTGTAAGGCTGATTTGGTGCGACTAAATTCTTTTAATTTTTGCTTGTCTGTAAAGCTTTTGATTTCTCCATCAATTTTGAATGAGATCCTTGCAGGGTAGAGGATTCTTGGTTGCAGATTATTCTCTTTCAGCCGTTTAAATGTGTCCTGCCATTCCCTTCTGGCCTGCAGAGTTTCTGTTGAAACATCAGCTGTTAAACATATGGGCTTTCCCTTGTATGTCACTAGTTGCTTTTCCCTTGCTGCTTTGAGAATTCTGTCTTTGTGTTTGCTTTGTGTTAGCTTCATTAACATGTGTCTTGGTGTGTTTCTTCTCAGGTTGATTCTGTATGGTACTCTTTGTGCTTCTTGGACTTGATTGACTATTTCTTTTCCCATGTTGGGGAAATTTTCAACTATAATCTCTTAAAAAATTTTCTCATAGCGTTTCTTTTTTTCTTCTTCTTCTGGAACCCCTATAATTCAACTGTTGGTGCATTTGATATTATCCCAGAGGTCTCTGAGGTTATCCTCTGCTCTTTTCATTCTTTGAGCTAGATTCTGTTTTTCAGCAGTTAACTTCCACCATTCTATCTTCCAGCTCACTTATCCGGTCTTCTGTCTCTGATACTCTGCACTTGATTCCTTCTACAGTGTTTTTCAGTTCAGCAATTGAGTTGTTTGTCTCTGTTACTTTTTTGGTAAGTTCTTGTATTTCTTTATTCAGTGTATTACCTGTGTCTTGCAATTTCTCTAACACTCTGTTTTCAGTGTTTTTCATCATCTTTACTATCATTCTTCTGAAATCACTTTCTGAAAGTTTGTCCAAATTGTCTTCATTGATTTGATCTTGTGTGTTTGTAGATTGTTCCTTCACTTGTGTGGTATTTCCCTGCCATTTCATTGCTATTAGTAATTTTTTAACTGACTCTGTTTGGGATTTTCTTTTCCCAGACGTTGAGTTACGTCTGTTGGTGTTTGTTGTTTGGATGGGGCTTCTTATTCTGCGTGATGCTGGTGATTGGGTGATGTCAGGACTTGCATACAAGTGATTACCTTTGTTGGCATTCTCACTTGTATAGTGCTCTCTAGTGTTAGGCGTTCTCTAGTATTGTAGAGTTTTGGAGTCAGTGCTCCCTCCCTAAAGCCCCGGGGCTTGTTGCCTGACCAGGGAATGAAGATTTCACGACTGGTTTGTTATGGCATTAAATGATATTAAAACATATGTACACGAATGAGAAACAGAAGGTATACCTTTGACAAATGGCAATTAAAATATTATGCAAGTACTATCTAGTGCATTGAATTATACACACAAACATATACATCTGTAACATAACCTAAGCATTCCTACCAAAAAAACAGTACAATACGTTAGCATGGCGAATGGAGAAACCAAGAATGATATCCACCAGTTAATAACCAAACTACGAGAGCACCAATTGGAGAATAATGCTAGAGCAGGGTCCCTGTTGGGGATAAGGCACTGAGGACAGAACAGACTAAGAAATATGCTGGGAAAAGGGAAAAAGAGAAAGGGAGGATAGAAGAGAAATATAGAATGATACTGCAAAGTTAAATATAGGGAGATAAAGATTTGTATGTATTAGAGTTTAGTGCTATAATTCAACCGTTGGTGCATTTGATATTATCCCAGAGGTCTCTGAGGTTATCCTCTGCTCTTTTCATTCTTTGAGCTAGGTCCGGATTTTCAGCAGTTAACTTCCACCATTCTATCTTCCAGCTCACTTATCCGGTCTTCTGTCTCTGATACTCTGCACTTGATTCCTTCTACAGTGTTTTTCAGTTCAGCAATTGAGTTGTTTGTCTCTGTTACTTTTTTGGTAAGTTCTTGTATTTCTTTATTCAGTGTATTACCTGTGTCTTGCAATTTCTCTAACACTCTGTTTTCAGTGTTTTTCATCATCTTTACTATCATTCTTCTGAAATCACTTTCTGAAAGTTTGTCCAAATTGTCTTCATTGATTTGATCTTGTGTGTTTGTAGATTGTTCCTTCACTTGTGTGGTATTTCCCTGCCATTTCATTGCTATTAGTAATTTTTTAACTGACTCTGTTTGGGATTTTCTTTTCCCAGACGTTGAGTTACGTCTGTTGGTGTTTGTTGTTTGGATGGGGCTTCTTATTCTGCGTGATGCTGGTGATTGGGTGATGTCAGGACTTGCATACAAGTGATTACCTTTGTTGGCATTCTCACTTGTATAGTGCTCTCTAGTGTTAGGCGTTCTCTAGTATTGTAGAGTTTTGGAGTCAGTGCTCCCTCCCTAAAGCCCCGGGGCTTGTTGCCTGACCAGGGAATGAAGATATCACGACTGGTTTGTTATGGCATTAAATGATATTAAAACATATGTACACGAATGAGAAACAGAAGGTATACCTTTGACAAATGGCAATTAAAATATTATGCAAGTACTATCTAGTGCATTGAATTATACACACAAACATATACATCTGTAACATAACCTAAGCATTCCTACCAAAAATACAGTACAATACGTTAGCATGGCGAATGGAGAAAACCAAGAATGATATCCACCAGTTAATAACCAAACTACGTAGAGCACCAATTGGAGAATAATGCTAGAGCAGGGTCCCTGTTGGGGATAAGGCACTGAGGACAGAACAGACTAAGAAATATGCTGGGAAAAGGGAAAAAGAGAAAGGGAGGATAGAAGAGAAATATAGAATGATACTGCAAAGTTAAATATAGGGAGATAAAGATTTGTATGTATTAGAGTTTAGTGCTATAGGAAAGGAGCATCACAAGAAAGCAAAGAATTATAGAGGAAGTAGTATTACAAATGAAAAATTTAAAAACTTAAAACAGAGATAAGTATATAGAAAAATATAGAAAAGCAAAGCAAAAACAATAAAAACAAACAAAACCCCCACAGAACCTTAAAAGGCCAATGGGGAACCAGAAGTTTATACCAAAATAAAATGTGTGGTTTAAAAGGAAAAAGAAAAAAAAATGTAAACTTGAATATATTCAGTCTTACTGATAAGATTAGTAGCTTCAATAGAATTCAATGGAGGAAATAAACACACCCACTCTCACCACCACCCCCCCCACAAAAAAATGGGGGATGCACTGTGTGGGGTTGGAAAAAAGGGAAAAAAACAATTGAAACAAATCAATACAATACAAAAAAAAAGCAATAAAAAAGAATAAGGAATAAAATGAAATTTTAAAAATCCAGCAGTAACTCCAGCTTCAGACAAAACGTGAAAATAGTGTTTATGTTCTTCTGTCTCTTGCTGACTATTCAGGAATTATTAGTCTTTTTCTTGCCTCTGGCAGTGGTTGGATCTGAAGGCCTCTTTGACTGCTTGTTTATTTCGGCCTATTCCAGAACTAAAAGGCCCTCCCAGGCTGGCCCTGGGACTTTCTTAATCCAAATTTTTCCTTTTCTTTATGGCATTAAATGATATTAAAACATATGTACACGAATGAGAAACAGAAGGTATACCTTTGACAAATGGCAATTAAAATATTATGCAAGTACTATCTAGTGCATTGAATTATACACACAAACATATACATCTGTAACATAACCTAAACATTCCTCCCAAAAAATACAGTACAATACGTTAGCATGGCGAATGGAGAAACCAAGAATGATATCCACCAGTTAATAACCAAACTACGAGAGCACCAATTGGAGAATAATGCTAGAGCAGGGTCCCTGTTGGGGATAAGGCACTGAGGACAGAACAGACTAAGAAATATGCTGGGAAAAGGGAAAAAGAGAAAGGGAGGATAGAAGAGAAATATAGAATGATACTGCAAAGTTAAATATAGGGAGATAAAGATTTGTATGTATTAGAGTTTAGTGCTATAGGAAAGGAGCATCACAAGAAAGCAAAGAATTATAGAGGAAGTAGTATTACAAATGAAAAATTTAAAAACTTAAAACAGAGATAAGTATATAGAAAAATATAGAAAAGCAAAGCAAAAACAATAAAAACAAACAAAACCCCCACAGAACCTTAAAAGGCCAATGGGGAACCAGAAGTTTATATGAAAATAAAATGTGTGGTTTAAAAGGAAAAAGAAAAATAAATGTAAACTTGAATATATTCAGTCTTACTGATAAGATTAGTAGCTTCAATAGAATTTAATGGAGGAAATAAACACACCCACTCTCACAACCCGCCCCCCCAAAAAACCCACAAAAAGCGGGGGGTGCACTGAGTGGGGTTGGAAAAAAGGGAAAAAAACAATTGGAACAAAACAATACAATCCAAAAAAAAGCAATAAAAAAGAATAAGGAATAAAATGAAAATTTAAAAATCCAGTGGTAACTCCAGCTTCAGACAAAACGTGAAAATAGTGTTTATGTTCTTCTGTCTCTTGCTGACTATTCAGGAATTATTAGTCTTTTTCTTGCCTCTGGCAGTGGTTGGATCTGAAGACCTCTTTGACTGCTTGTTTATTTCGGCCTATTCCAGAACTAAAAGGCCCGCCCAGGCTGGCCCTGGTAGTTTCTTAATCCAAATCCCTTTTCTTTCTGGGTGGAACTAAGTTCCCTCCCTGTAGCTTGACCAGCAGCCAAACTACAGTAGGGAAAATGGCGTCTGTCTCACAAAGGATTTATTCCCACATGCTCTATGGGAAGCACTTCTGTAGTGACCCTGACCCTGCTGCAGGCCACCGTCGACTCCTGCCACTGCGGGAGACGTCAGGTTACTCAGAGGTGAGTCTGGCTCAGTCTCATGCAGGATCGCTATTCCTCTCTCCCGGATCACAGTGAGCACAGAGTTTCCAGGGACCTCCTTGGGGGCTCTGTGGTCAGGTTAATGGTAACCTCCTCCAAAGGAAACTGAGTGCCATCCTTCCGAGGACTACTCAAGGTCACTTCTAGCTCAAGGGGGCACCTGGACCCTCCAAAGCAGGTCTGGCTCAGTCCCTTGTGGGCGCCACCGCTCCTTTCCCAGGTCTTGATCTGCAACAGGCTTTGCGCCTTTGGTCCACCCAGCCTCTCTGGTGGGTATGAGGTTTGACTTTTAAAAGTGCGATTGTGCCATTCCTACTGTCTTGATGTGGCTTCTCCTTTGTTCTTTGATGTGGGGTATCCTCTCTGTGATCAGATCCAACCTCCTCCTGTCGATGGTTTTTCAGGAGCTCGTTGCAATTTCTCACTTTGTTTCTTTAAAAACCATTTTGATTCTCATTTAACATAGTGCCTTGAAGCAATTTTTAGACAGGGCTGAATATGATCATATTAAATAAACACACCCTCTCACCACCACCCCCCCCACAAAAAAATGGGGGATGCACTGTGTGGGGTTGGAAAAAAGGGAAAAAAACAATTGAAACAAATCAATACAATACAAAAAAAAAGCAATAAAAAAGAATAAGGAATAAAATGAAATTTTAAAAATCCAGCAGTAACTCCAGCTTCAGACAAAACGTGAAAATAGTGTTTATGTTCTTCTGTCTCTTGCTGACTATTCAGGAATTATTAGTCTTTTTCTTGCCTCTGGCAGTGGTTGGATCTGAAGACCTCTTTGACTGCTTGTTTATTTCGGCCTATTCCAGAACTAAAAGGCCCGCCCAGGCTGGCCCTGGTAGTTTCTTAATCCAAATCCCTTTTCTTTCTGGGTGGAACTAAGTTCCCTCCCTGTAGCTTGACCAGCAGCCAAACTACAGTAGGGAAAATGGCGTCTGTCTCACAAAGGATTTATTCCCACATGCTCTATGGGAAGCACTTCTGTAGTGACCCTGACCCTGCTGCAGGCCACCGTCGACTCCCGCCACTGCGGGAGACGTCAGGTTACTCAGAGGTGAGTCTGGCTCAGTCTCATGCAGGATCGCTATTCCTCTCTCCCGGATCACAGTGAGCACAGAGTTTCCAGGGACCTCCTTGGGGGCTCTGTGGTCAGGTTAATGGTAACCTCCTCCAAAGGAAACTGAGTGCCATCCTTCCGAGGACTACTCAAGGTCACTTCTAGCTCAAGGGGGCACCTGGACCCTCCAAAGCAGGTCTGGCTCAGTCCCTTGTGGGCGCCACCGCTCCTTTCCCAGGTCTTGATCTGCAACAGGCTTTGCGCCTTTGGTCCACCCAGCCTCTCTGGTGGGTATGAGGTTTGACTTTTAAAAGTGCGATTGTGCCATTCCTACTGTCTTGATGTGGCTTCTCCTTTGTTCTTTGATGTGGGGTATCCTCTCTGTGATCAGATCCAACCTCCTCCTGTCGATGGTTTTTCAGGAGCTCGTTGCAATTTCTCACTTTGTTTCTTTAAAAACCATTTTTGATTCTCATTTAACATAGTGCCTTGAAGCAATTTTTAGACAGGGCTGAATATGATCTTTAAAAAAAATATTGAAATATAGTTGATTTAAAATATTGGGTTAGTTTCAGGTGTACAGCAGAATATTCAGTTATATATATGTATAAAAATATATGTGTGTATGTATATCAGTTCAGTTCAGTCGTTTAGTCATGTCTGACTCTTTATGACTCCATGGACTGCAGCATTCAGGCTTCCTTGTCCTTCATCATCTCCCAGAGTTTTCCCAAACACATGCCCATTGAGTCAGTGATATACAACCGTCTTATCCTCTGTCATCCCATTGTCCTTCTGCCTTCTATTTTTTTCCAACATTAGGGTCTTTTCCAGTGAGTTGTCTCTTCCCATCAGGTGGCCAGAGTATTGGAGATTCAGCTTCAGCGTCAGTCCTTCAAATGAATATTCAAGGTTGATTTCCTTTAGGATCAATTGGTTTGATTTCCTTGCAGTCCAAGGAACTCTCAAGAGTCTTTTCCAATGACACAATTCAAAGGCATCAATTTTTTGGCGCCCAGACTTCTTTATGGTTCAACTCTCACATCCATACATGACTACTGTGAAAACCGTAACTTTGACTACATGGACTTTGGCCAGCAAAGTGATGTTAAAATGCTGCCTAGGTTTGTCATAGCTTTTCTTCCAAGGTGGAAGCATCTTTTAATTTCATGTCTACAGATACCA